>JAJVHD010000048.1:0-600000 GCA_022207745.1 Brachionus rubens | reverse complement strand
TTGATTTTTTTACCTGTCTCGTTAGTCGGTTTTCTCGGTGGATCTAAAATTCATTTGATAGTTTATTTTTTACATTTACGTAATACAGCCTACAGAGTAACCATAAAGTCACTTAATGAAAATATTGGAACATAACGGACTTTTCTTTTACAACCTCATACTTAAGAAATAAAGGAAATTTATCAATTCTCCTGGAAATCGAATAACGAAAACTTATTTTCAAATGTTCAAAAAAAAAAATGATTTAAAAAAAAAGTGTCGACAAAAATCCTCTGGTGGTATATGTGTTAAATTTAAAACAAGGCGTAAAATTTTTTTTTTTCTCAGAAATATAGGAGAGCGACTTAAACTAGGTAAATTTAAATAACAAAATTCAATTGAGATGACGATGTTCAACCTAGTTACAAAGTTAAGTGTTCTTCAATAGAAGAATACGCTTGGTTTGTGGTTCCAAGCTAAGTCTAAATAGTCGTCGAGTTCGCAGTCTTGTACTCGGATGAGTGACACTATTTATGATGAACGTCCCACAGTAACTAGTCAGTCGTAACCATACCCTTTTGGCCGGTCTCAAGTCCGGATGAGAAAATGGAAGGACGACACGGAATCCGATTTGAAAGATTTGTTTACTCGAGGTCTCTTTTTAGCTCGTTTTTACCCATTAACGGCTTTGAAAAAAAAAAATTTCCTCGAATAAGGGTCACAGTGTCAACTGGAACATCTTAGCTATCAGACCATGCCTTTATCTCATCTAGAACTATTTCCTAATATGAATACTTACGTGTTCAAGTAAAGCACCTAGTCGTTTGGCTGCAAAAAGTGATGGGAAGAATTTTTTTAATTTTTTAACCTAGTCATAAAACTGATTTTCCGAGGTATTCTGGGTCGTAGATTCCAAATCTAAGGTCAATAATGTAAAATTAGACATTAAATTTTATCTTACCAGGCGTCGAGTCCTCGGTTAAACGAGACGAGCTACTTTTGACAAAAACAGCCAAATTATATTTATACACATTTCCAATTTCTACACCATCTTCCATAAAATAAGCACCACCCATGATGTCATAGATAAAATTCTTTTCAATTGTAACATAATTGGTCCCATGGAGATTAATAGCTCTGTTAAACGATTTTCGAATCGAGCACTCTTTTACATACGAAGGAGACATGTTGCCGTTTAGATGAAAATGTATGGGGTACCGACCTAGTCTGAATGATTGACCAGCGTGGTAGAACTAGACATTTTGAATACGGACGACACTATCTTGTCTCGTTTTAGGAGCTGACATGTCACTATGAATCAAAATCGTGGCACCAAATTCATCCGATCCAATCTCGTCTCCATACCGACCCAAGAAACATGTTTGTGTTGCAAATTCTGATGGGTTAAAACCTTATGGACATGCTTGGGCACTTTTTAACGAGTTCCATGAATCATCATTATGACCACGGTATTTTATATTCCGGGTCAAAACACCTACTTCAGCTCTTATTTCGATTGTTATACCATCTAAGATTCGAGCCTCTGATAAATGAGAATAGTTAAGAGGTTTATCAAGACCAAGGGTCCGATTATCAATGGACTTTGTCAAGATTGTTCGTACTTCACTTTCACGTGGACTAAACTTATCCCCAGTTGTTGCAATTACAATTTCACTACCAACTGTCCAATCAACTGGTTCTTTCAAGACTATTTTCGAACTACCCGGTCGGACTGTCTCACGTAAATGAGTCCATGTGACCCCGACTGGTCTACCATGAAAATCAATAGTCCCATTTCTAAGCGCGATTACCTTCGATCCAAAAATAGGAAGCTCAATTGATCGAAGATTACCGTACATTGTAATCTCAGCGTTATGTTCATGCGGTTTATCCTCACTCCCAATTTGAAGCGGACCACCGCCTGTAATGATAATATACTCGGCTTGTAAATGAACGTCTTGACTATCATCGAAGATCAATGACCCTCCGATTATGAGCAAACCCTTTAATACTGGGGTTTTGGCGTCAAAGTACACAATTTGATTCTGACCGATCACAGCGACTTCACCTTCGGACGGTGAAGGGTCATTACCCCATGTGAATGGTGATGACCATAAGTCAATGTACTCAAAGTATGAATTTGATAAAGCGTTACCAATGTTTGGTAAATAGACTTGGATTAGGGATTTAATCGAAGAACGATCGTATGCCACCCGCCACCAGACCCTCCTCTCAACGGACTTGAGCTTGTCATCTCGGTGTCAAGTTTAACTTGTATTGAAAATCAACTTCCCGTGTCAACCCGTTCTCGGTGACCCTCAACTTACAAGCCAAGTCTGTGTTTGAATCACTTACAAATCGCATTTAATTTCAGTAAGAGTTGATGTTAAGACCTTACACACCGAGCCTCCGATTGTGACCGAAACTTCATCAAGTCGAATACTGAAACTAGTTCCAATTATCGTAAGAACACTGGAGGTTTGACTGATACTTTGAACGACCGGGGTAAGACTCATATCGTATCCAAACTTAATCAAACTGTTGTTGTAAACAACACTTCCGGTCTCGACTTTGACCAAAGCATCCCCTGGAGTATGATTTGTCGTGACACAACTTATTTCATTAATGGTCATGTTGTAGATGACACAAACAGACCCATCTAGGTTTATTTTAGTCATTTCAGAGAACCCATTGCCAAAAATTTTGAGTCTAGTACCCCCATTGACACTTCCAGAAATTGGTAAAATTGATCCCAAACGAGGCTCGCCTGTAACAACAATGTTACTTTTTAACGAGTTCCCGAGAGTTCGAACTTAATTCAATACTCAACAACCAATAGAGTAAAAAAATCAAAAACGGTCACAAAAATATGATCTGGTTTATGTATGTTAACATTAGCTTGACTCGGTTCGTTTGTTCTTGAACATTGACTCGACAATTTGACGACTAGTTGTAGGAGTCATTGGTGGAGTTCGGGTTAAATCATTGACGTTTTTGAGAGGGCAAAAATGGTCTGTGAAAGTCGTGTCTCTGGTCGATTGACGCGGGTTTTTGTAGATTAATTGACGTTTCAATTCGATTAACAAGTCCAAATATTTTTTATTAATCGAAAAAGTATTCGAGGCTATGATAAGTAATAGAACATCGGGCGCAATGATTCGAAGTACATCGATAGCGTATGCTTCATGGAAGTTAATTTATTTTCAATGATATTTTTTTCAGTAAATAGAAAGTTAAAGATAAAAAATTATAAATTTCAAAAAAAAAAGCAAAGGTTAAGGATTTTTGCAATACAAATTCAAATTTTTAATCTCGTAATACATAATTATTATTCTAAATTAATTTTTAGAAATTTTGCAATCTGTTTGATTTAAAATAAAATTAACAAAAAGTCAGTATAGATTACAAATATCAATAAGTAAAAATTGAAAAAAATTTTTTTAATTTTTTAATGAGTTTATGAATTAACAAAATTTGTTCAATTTTGTTCAATTTTTATTTTATCGACCTTAAATTTCGATGAAAAATTATAAGCTTTTTTAATATTTGAATTTGCTTTGCTCCAAAAATTTGCTCCAAACTTCACCGTCGCTTAATTGTGAGCAATTTGAACAAATATTCTGTCCTGAATGGTACCACAAGCAAGCTCAACTTCAAGTCTAATTCAAATTTAATTTTTTTAAAATTCTCCTCTCTATACTCAATCGGAATCTGGGTCCATTCCTTTTAAGGAAGGGGGACGTATGTTATGCCGTGCACAACTAACATTACAATTGTAATTTCATAGCATAACGCAACCCACACACTTACACATTCTCTCATATTACACTACACACAAAATCTTTAACTTAAAACCCCGAGTCTTTACATTTGAGACCAAAAGCTTCGAAATTTTTCTATTCATTGGTTATTTGATTTATTTTTTGTCCCTAAATGTAGATCGCTTTACTTTTATTTACTGAACCAGTATAAGTTTGTTGTGTTTGATTTCTCTAGCTTAAAACTGTCAATTAGGCTGCGCAAAAGAGAATGAGTTCGGATGATGCTAGCTCTCTAAATATTTTGTTGTTTATGGTAAACCCAATATTATTCTTGAAAATAATTCAACTAAATTGACACTAAACTTTGCCTCTTTCAGGACTAAACTCTTCTTCGACCTCTGGCTCAATTCCTCAATACTCTGAATCAAGACCATCATCTTGAATATGTCTCAAAATCTTAGGCTCACAATTGGTCACTGACGTTTCGGCTTTTACATGTAACAGTTGTCCATTATGTTGCAATGTGAAGCTTCGTATCAAAAAAGATTAGTATCAAATGTTTAAAAATTAAAATCATTTTTAATGGATGAACAAGTTGAATAAATCTTTGCCGATGTATTTTACAGTGATAAACATCATAAAAGTCACCATTAGAATGAGCCGTGCAGCATACTTTCACAATTAAATAAAAATAAGTGTTGAGTGTCAGTGTAATTGTTTCACTCAAACTTAACACTTACACTTGGAAAATTAAAGTGTCTACTTCAAAAGAATCAATAGCTAGAGCGATCCTTTCATTAAATTTTAATTCTTTTTTATCTGCCTTGGTAAGATTTTAAGCATGTAGCTTGATTGAGCTCTTAATAAAACACTCATCGTAAAACCTCGGAAACTACTCACTCCCTAACCTTGACCTTTTCAACGGATTTCTGGATACGCTCATAACAATTTAAAAGATAAATTCTAAAAAAAAGACAGAAATTAAAAAAATGAATTTTATTTTAAAGATCAAGTACGGCTTTACTTGTCTTTAAATCAGATTGGGGTAAAGACCTAAAGAAGGGACAACAACAAAAGATAAGTATTTAAATAATGATATCTTTATTAAATAAATTGGCCGCTTCTAGCCTTAGAAACAATAAAGAAATATTAAAGAAAAATAATAAAGAGATCTCAAAAAGACTAAATTATAATAAAATAAACACTGTGATTTTATACTTGAAATCTATACAGTCATAAACTGTTAGCTTTCAAGTATTAACACAGCTAAACTAAATGCTCTTTAAGAAAGTAGTTGAAGTCATAACGAGGACTACAACATACCTCCCCCCTGAGTTGAAAATTTTACCGGAAAACGAAACAGAAATTACACTTTAGAGAAAGAATTACAAAATTTGATAGAAATAGTTACAATTAACAAATTTAATTTAAATGGTCATAAATTGTTTGACCATTCCCCTCCCCCCTTAGTTTATTTTTTTACAAAATTTGGAAAATTTTTTAAATTTAAATTTCAATCACCAGCACTGTGATATTTGATTTTTACCATCATCACTGTAGTTTTTTTAATGGAGTTGAGTCTTCTTTGTTTGTTTTGACAATTATCAATTCTACTCGTATCATCTAACTTTGAGGCTTTTAGATTTGATATTTTATTAGTTCGGCCGTAATTATTATTATATAACGACTCGAACATTTTTGAAGAATCACTGTGAGCGCTAAGTCGCTTGGAATTTGTTCGTATTTCTTCGTTCTCAGTTCGACTAGCAGAACTACGATCAGTCTCACGAGTTGTTTGACGTTCGTTATTTTGCACAGTGAGTCTTTTATTTATATCAAACGTTTTACGATTTTGATTCGTTTGCTTCTTGTTTACGATAATACTATTAATATTGGATGGTTCGACACTCGAGTTTTTCGATTTTCGAATTGGTCTCGTCGTTTGTGTTGTTCGTTCGTTGGACACGGATTTGATTGAGTTTATTTGACTCTCAGTCTTTAGACTGGTTTTAGCAACACTGTGAAAAATTTTCAATTGTTTGCGGAATCGACGATGTTCCATTTCTTCATTAAACACTTCCAATACACCAGAAGAGATTTGATTGAAAAAATTTCGGAAGTCATGAAATCTTTGTTTTAACTCGTGTGAGCGATTTATAATATCTCGGCCCAAGACGCATTGATAGCCGGATATATTCTCGGTCACTAATAATTTTGAATTTTTTAAATTGTTTTGTAGTGAGATTAAGCAACGTTTTAATCTCAACGAGCCCAATACACGAATCTCACCACTTGCTGACAAAAGTTTACCACCTCGATACTCCTCCAAAACTGTTCTTGGATCATGACGTTTGATCAGCAAAAACGTCCTCTCGTCAATTATGGAAACATCGGCGCCACTATCGCACATATAATTGACGAGTGTGTTATTGAAAATTGCTTGACCTTGTAATGGAACGTTTTGTTTCGAAGCTCTTCGGCTTCTTTGTTTGAACAGTAAAACTTGGTTCGTTTGTTGTGGAGGTTCGGATTGAATTTGATAAGGAACACTGTGAATTTGGGTGTCCTGTGGAATGAACCGATTGTTGTACGGATTGTTGAAATTCTTGTTAAAACCGTTGAATGGTTTGCCGTTTTGTAACGTTTGAGGATGAAAATGAACATTCTTCCTGGGTTGAGCATTGTCGCTTTCACTTGAAAAATATCGAGCATCACTTTTACTCGATGAATCGTAGCTTGAGTTCTTGCACTCGGCGTAATTTATCAAATCGTTTATTTTGAACGACTCGTCTTTTTTGATGTTTTTCATTTTAAACATCTTGAGACGGACTGCTTCTCTCAACTTCTGATCGAAGAGTCCTTCGACAAAGCACTCTTGAATAATCTTGTCGATGTCATTTGAGTCTCCAACGTTTGGAAAAAGCTTCTTAACCAAATTGATAATTGCTTCGCTATAATCTTTGATACTTTCTTTTGCTGTCTGTTTGTAATCAGTCAGCTTCTCGAGTTTAACTGGAACTTCACGTGGTTTCACTGTGAGAGTTTCGAGTAATTTGTACTTGAAGTCGTTAAACGAATTTGAACGTATAAAATCGTCAAGATTTTTTATTCTACGGAGAACTTTGTTTTCAATGTAACTTATGGCAATTTCGAGCCATTCGCCTGTATCGAAGTTTCTTAAATAAATGTCCATTAAAATGAACCATGACTTAACGTCCATACCTTCTTTGAAGATTTCTGGTTCCTTGATTGAACGAGTATTTACCATATGAGCTCGACTTTGATCTTGCACGGTCGCACTATTCCGTGATGAATCAAGTGACATGGTATTAAATACGTTGAAGTTGGTTGGGGTGGAGCTTGGACTCGACGTGCCATGCCTCCCTCTTTTAATCAACTTGTACATTGTCAAAACCACTGTGAGAATAACGACGATTATCGCTGTCTCGATTGGCACGTTTATCACAATTAAACGACCAAAATCACAGGTATTAACGTACGAACGATACATTATTGAGATGAAACGCTCGGTTAGAGTCGGTTGTTGTTGTCCAAAAATCAAACCATTTGAACGGACGATTAACAAAAAAAACGTGACCATTATCACTGTGAAACGTGTCATTTGACCATTCACCATTTTGATAAGGAAATAGGAAAAAGAATTTTACAATAATAGATTAGTAAAGATTGATTAAATAGGATATATCGATTAGATAATCCTTAAATGTAAATAATTTATTCACGTGTTTAAACTTTAATACTTTATTAAAGTTTCCTTAAAGCACGTGATAATTTGTTGTGGGTGGAAAAAATTTTTAGAAAAAATTTATACCTAGGGACGCCACTTTTAAAGATCATGTACGGCTTTACTTGTCTTTAAATCAGATTGGGGTAAAGACCTAAAGAAGGGACAACAACAAAAGATAAGTATTTAAATAATGATATCTTTATTAAATAAATTGGCCGCTTCTAGCCTTAGAAACAATAAAGAAATATTAAAGAAAAATAATAAAGAGATCTCAAAAAGACTAAATTATAATAAAATAAACACTGTGATTTTATACTTGAAATCTATACAGTCATAAACTGTTAGCTTTCAAGTATTAACACAGCTAAACTAAATGCTCTTTAAGAAAGTAGTTGAAGTCATAACGAGGACTACAACATTTAAATTTTTTAGTAGTATAATTTTTTTAAGCAAACAATTGATCATTAACGTTTCGACTTTTAGATGTTACAGTTGTTTATTTTTCCAACTAAAAAATTTGAATTCAAGCAGTACCATTTGTTACGACGCATGCTTAATTGGTCAAGCTTATTATTGCTTTGAACAAACATGCTAGTTGCAAAATTTTGTTTAAAAAACAAAGAAAAATTGATCAATGAGAGCTAATACCAAGATTCCAATAGACATCTCTTTAATCAAAGCGCTGTTTGCTTTTGTTGTTGTTAATGTAATTACAATAATCTGAATAGCAAACTCGATGAGCTGAATAAATTGAGGTGAGTTATAAGGCAACTTAAAATTTTTTTCTTTTTTCTATTTTCAATTTTATTTTATTCTAAAAATCGTCTTAAAAATTCTGCTAGTGGATATTTTTAAGTAACAAATTGTGAAACAATGCGAAGCAAAATTTGCTCCATCTATTGGCAAAGTCTGCAAAATCTCTGCAAAACTTATTGCGCATTTAATTTGAACATTTTTCAATGGCGTGCAAATCTGCAACGTTTTGCAGAGATTTTGCAGACTTTGCCAATAGATGGAGCAAATTTTGCTTCGCATTGCTTCACAATTTGTTACTTAAAAATATCCACTTGCAGAATTTTTAAGTTCATAAACCTTGTCATCAAATTTCGGCCTAAAACTTTGAGAGGGAATTTTTGTTTGTTTCTAAATAAAAATTCAAAAATTCGCTGAATAATTTTCAAAACTTGGTTATATTGCTTTTGAGAGCATTTGTGAAGGTAATTTTGAAAGAGTCTTACCGGATTTGCATACAAAATTTTGCCTCCAAAGGTGCAATTAGGAAATAAAAACCAAAAATAAACGCAAAATAAACCTAACAATTTTTCTTTAAATTAAAAACAAACAGAATGAAAAGGTCTGATGAAAAGATACGTTAATTTTAAATACTGGCTAAGACCGTTCCATTTAAAGACTGTTTTCGATTAACCTCCCGCTGGTAAACCGTCGTAGTCAAAGGCTCGAGGAGATTAAGTCGGGACTAGAAGTTCCAGTTCCAGTTAATTATCAAAATTACAAGAACTAACAATACCAGTACTAGTAGCCCCAGTCCAAGTCCCTTCAGTCCAAGCAGCTCTAGAGCAAGTTCCTTGTTAGATTCAGTACTATTCGTGTTCCACTATATCAGGCCCAAACACAACGATTCCAAGACAAGTAACTCCAGTACATCTAGCACCAACTCAATAAGCTCCCGGACATCGGGCTCTAGTACAAAAAGCTTCAGTACTACTCATCGCCGTAGCCAGGATTTTTTAACATTGGGGCGGCTCTAATCAAAAAGGGTCTCAAATATTTGGAGTGTATAAAATTAATTTTTTTCATTCTCAAAATTTTGGTACACTCTAAAATAGCTTGAGCGTTAATTAATTAACGGTTCTTAAATCGGTAATATCGGTATCACAGTTATCTGTTGTATAAGTTATAAGGCTCTAAGTCAGTATTTTAGAGGATTAAAGAGGTGCTGTCAAACTTTGACTTTAATTTTTTAGAAGTCTATAAAGAATCGTATGTGTTAATCCAAATCGTCTTTTCCTGAAAAAAAAGATCGCGAGAATGTTGAGTGCTTTTTTTTAAATCTCTTTGTTTAGAAAAAAATTAAGGAACGAAAAAGTCTAAGTTCTCTGGATTTGACTTTCCTCAAAGCGGAATATATATTTTTTTATAGACAGGCTCAACTATTTAGAAAAAATTATTGAAAATTGACTGAAAAAGAATATTTTAATGATTAAATTACTCCTAGTACTAGATTAACTTCAGTATTCAGTCTTACTGATACTGTTACTGATACTGATTTTAAAAATACTGATACTGAATAGAGTGCAAAATCAGTATCTCAGTAATACTGTTTAATACTGAAAATTTTATTTGTGATACTTTTTTTTATTAATTTGAGCCGAATAAGTAAGATTTTATAGAAAAAAAACTTGTAATATTAAAAAAAATTCCCCATGTCAAATTCCCCCTTCCCCATGTAAGAAAATGACATAGGAGCCGAAATTTTGGACCCCCCCCCCCTCCTTCAAAGCTATTTTCAACAAAATGTAAAAATTTTAACCTATTTTGTCACAGATAACATAATTCTTTTGTTTACTAAGATTTAAAAGTTGAATTGCCGCTTCGTTAAAAAAAATATGGGATTCAACAATCGCTTTAATTTTTTTCAAAAAAAAAATTTCCTTTCTTATATCAAATCGAGTTTCTTCTTATTTGTTTCCGTTTCCTTAAGGGGTTCATTTGAGATATCTCTGTATACGGTGAAGATAACATTATATCATGTGTAAAATGTTTTTTAACTTATAGAAATACTGATTGGCTTAATACTGATACTGATTTTCTCGAAACTGATTCCGTAAATTAATACTGACTGATACTGATGGTCCTAGTATTGATACTGACTGTTCCTGATTGTCCTAAATACTGATACTGATTTTTTCAATACTGATCACAAGTCTGGTGATAATTTACTAGCGGCAGGTTAAACAAAAACAATTTAAATGGAACGGTCTTAGCCAGCATTTAAATATAACATTTGTTTTCCTACTAATATAATTTTTTATAAAACAAAAACATATTAAACTAATAAAACATATTATGTTTTGTAATATATAAAACCAGATTTTGGGAATCAGTCGTAAAGACTGATGCGGCATGCTTTTAATAAAAACAAGTCTTTACTTTTTCGAATGCTTCGAATCATTCCAAAAAAAAATCTAAAATTAGATTTCACTTAAAAGGAAATACCCGCTCTTTTTTGATTCTCTTTTTCCTGTCGTCAGCAAATTTTTCGAGCTCGGCTTCTTTGGGAAAATACTCTTTTATGTCAGCAATGAACAGAATAAAAAAGTTGGACCAAGTACACTACCTTGTATAACACCAGCTTCTATTTGTTTCCAATTAGTTTCGATCCCATTCATACATTTTCTTTGCTTTCTATTTTTAAGGTATGAAGCCAACCATGATACCAAACATTCAGGTAGTAGCTTTCGAACTTTTCTGAGTAGTTGTTGATGGTTGACGAGATCAAAAGCTTTACCAAAATCAAAGAATATTGCTATTAGAGATTTTTCTGATCGATAGCCATACTCCAGTCGTCAATTAGTTTAATGATGACGTCCATTGGGGATTTACCTGGCAAAAATCCATCTTGTTTGTTTTCAATGTATTCTTATTTTTTTCAAGAATAAATTTACAAAGTATCCTTTCGAAAGCTTATTATAAGCTTTTAAAAACACAAGTGAAACTTGAATTTTCTAATTCTTTATTTAACGTAATTGTTCGATTTTAGTGACATGTCACTATAGTAGGGTATTCGGTTATAGTGACATGTGACAAGTTCAAAAAGTGAAATTTCATCGGCATCTTGATGGACTCCTAAAGGGTCTCACATTTGGTTCTTAAATATTATCATTCAGCTCAAAATCGTCTGTATTTCAAGTGTGTTTCATATGGTTGCATATTTTTTAACATTAAAGGGGTAAAAAATTTACTCAAAGATAAACACGTTCTCTCAGCCAAAACCGTTAGTGACATGTCACTGTATTTATAGTGACATGTCACTAAAATCGAGCAATTACGTTATCTGCGATTGAACCAATTACAGGATATCAGCCAGACTTATATCGTTCGATCTTTGATTAAAAAACGTTTTCAATCCCTCTTTTTTAGGCGTTGTAACAACAATGAAAACATGGTTTTAGATAATTGGATGTAAGATTTCTCTCTAAAAGTTTTAATTTTCAATTTTTAACATTTTTTTAGTAATTATTCAAAGTCATGAGTCGAGTTAAAATCAATCGAATGGATTAGTGAAAGCATAAAACATTCAAAACAGCAACCAACCGATATCATTAACTGTGGTGTTTATGTCTGCTACAGTCCCGGAAATTAACTTGTCACATGATATCAGCTGACCTCATCTGATGTCATCTGGTATCATCTGATATCAGTTTCCATCAGAATTGGCTGAAATTCATAATGTTTGTAATTCTCTTAATGATATAATCTGATATCAAGTGATTTCAACTGATCCGAGCTGAAAGGAGATGATATCATTTGGTCATAAATTCTGATACGATATTATATCAGTTGATATAATATGATATCATGTGACAAACTAATTTCCGGGACTGTATTATTTTTTTTACTTTTAAAAACAACTATTGTCAACTATTGTCTCAATAATTATTGTCAACAACCGACTATTGTCTCTTGATAGTCATTATATGGAAAGTTATCGTAAATTTATCTAAGAAAAATAACTAAGAATGCTTAATTTTCTGAAACTAAAACATTACATTTTATTTTTCGTTTTATTTTTAGTTCTTTTTTATCTGTTTAAATACAAATATATAAAAATAAAGAAAAAAAATACATGGGGAGGAATATAAAGCCTAAATCGCCATGTTAAAAGATGGGTTTACGATTTCGGTCACCCAAAATAAAAATAATTTATTTAAATTATGTCAAGCACCAAGAAATTGTCTTATTGTCAAGACAAGAAGGCGCCTTTATACGCTTATTTGATTGTAATATCAATTTTCAAGACCATAGGGCGCATGTTTTGAAATTTTCAAATAAAAAATTAATTAAGCGCACTCAAAAAAAAAAAACTGAAAAACTTTGTAGAAATTTTTCATTGCATGAGGTCTTTCAAAATCGTATTTCAAATTTCTCTGACTTGGAGGGTATACCTAAAAGCATGAGAGTATACCTAAAAGCATCGACAATTTATTTTGGGCATTAGAAAATATCATACTTGACTAATTCAATTTGATAAAGACGCTTATGTAGTTTTTTTTCATAATTAGTTTTACCTTTTCAGGAAGTTGTTGCTTTGGTTTTTATTTCCTAATTGCAACTTTGGAAAAGTTTGAAAATAAAATTTAAGGATCTTGGGGCATTTGTGTATTGAAGAGCTCCTTATATCAAATTTTTAAATCTTTCTACCTTTTTTATTAAAATAAATATTTTGGGGCAAAATTTTATGCTAAACTCCACAATATATAAGGACTACAAATTTTTAGTCAAAATTGTTATAATCCCTCATCTTAGTGATTTTTGATTTTTTTTAACTTTTTTCGCGCCTTTGTATACCATAGGAAAAACAAAAATCAAAAAAGTAAAGCCATCAAATTGTTTAGAATTTATATAAATCATAGACATAAGGTGAACACTAGGGATGTCAGTTTTACTATACCAGCGAGTATCAAGTAAAATAAATTATACTTAAATTACTTTTTGCTATTTGGAGGAAAAAACATATAAAAATAGTTTTTTGTTGAGAAAGATGGTCTAACGCTTTTTTGAGCCAAAGTATCGAAAGTATTTTTCCGATACTTTTTTTACTTGTTGATATTTTGTTTCTGGAAGCCTTATTTTGGTTCAAAATGCAAAAATTCTAGAGAAAATATGGATTTTAGCAAAAGTATTTTTAGTATTTTTTCCGATACCTAATACTGGTATAAGTAAATTGAACAAATACTTTCGATACTTCTGATACTTTTCGAAACAAAATATCAACAAGTAAAAAAAGTATCGGAAAAATACTTTCGATACTTTGGCTCAAAAAAGCGTTAGACCATAAACTTTTAGCAAGCCAACAAGCCAAATGAATGAAACTCAAAGAGACTTAAAGTCTAAAACAAACGAAAAAGTGAGCGGTTTTATTAATAGAACAAATGAGACTTTTCAATATAGAAACAAGCAAGTTCAAAAAACGCCATTACAAAACCAAAGTTTAAATTTTTGGACAGATTTTCAAAAAAATTTATCGGTAAAGTAAATCGATCGACGAGAAATTAATGTTTTCTTTTGCATTTTAAATAGAGAAGGTTTTGATTTTTTTTCGTTTTTGTTTGAGTTTAGAACAAAACAAAACAAGAGTCAAGAGGAAAGAAAAATAACCAAAAAAAATTCATTTTCTTTTTCATTAAAGTTTTTTGTTTAATATGTGCACAAAATTAAGTTAACTTATTTTTAGATTTATAAATAAAGCTTGAAGAATCAAAAGATTTAAGTTTTTGATTTAAATTTTGGAATTTTTTTTAAAAGTACACAGTTTTTATTTTATGTGATTTTACGAATAAAATATCACATTTTTGTGCACAAAATAATTTTTTTGTCTTATCCACATTTATGTCATGTAAATATTCACTTTAAGGTGGTCTTTTCTTAAAAACTCACATTTATGTGAGAGAAAAAAATAAAAAAATAAAACCACATTCAAGTGAATAAAATCTTCACATTATTGTGGTCTAAAATTTGAATTTTATGTGATAATTATTAAAAACTTATTCTTATGCACATTCATGTAAAGAAGGATTCACTTTTAAGTGGTTTTATATTAAGCATGAGTATAAAAAGCATTTCAAAAAATCTTAAATTACTTTTAAAAAAAATTCAATTTCATAAAATTTTAAATTTAAGTCAAATTTTTGTTTGTATTTTCGACATAATATAAAAATAATCACAAACAAACTCAAGGAATCATGTTTAAGTCCAGTTGCTTCATTAGTCGATGACAAGCACTACATCCCACTCACTCAAAGAATATGGGATTAAGTGGAATTTGACGATATTTTTAATATATTAAATGTTTTAAAATTGTAGATACCCCAAAAAGAAACAATATACAACAGTTGAAGCGGTCATGATAAACAAGTTTCCTCGCTTATCAAAATTTGAAGTAAAATTCGTCTCGTCACTAAGACAAAAAGGAATAAGGTGCTAGTGTAGTATAATCTATTTTTTTAAGGCAGATATTCATGGCAAATTACATCTTAGATTAACAGACTTGAAAGACTCTCCATTAGTCAAAGCACAAAGCAATAAACACACAACTAAAAAGAACATTAATGTGTCAAATCCAAAGAGAAGACTTTTAGATGCAAATCAAAATAGTTAATTAAGTTAATTTTTTGTTTTTTTTAACTTGTAGTAGTAGTAGTACTTTTTCTGTGCAGATCTAACATCTAGTAGAACAATCCTAGACTTTATTAGCTGCAGAAGCTGATTAGACTTCTTAGACGGGTAGGCCGTAACAGAATTTTTTTTAAACTCGCGACGTTCGGTTGTGTTTAACATAAGGGTCATTGCTACATTACAGGGTAAAAGCTCAATAGTTTAATAGAACCACTATCATTTTAAAAATTTGAAAAAATCAACTTTTTTTGATCATTCGGAAAGCTGAAAGAGTAAGAAATTTAAACGACTTTATGGGATTGTAAAAAACTGATTTTTTCATTTAAAAACAAAACGTTAAGATAAAGAAGCCGATCGATCAATAACATCCAAACAGGCTTGTTCTTAAAACATTTTTGAAAAAAAAACTTCACTTTGATTAAACTTTTTAGCCTATCCCTTTTTTTAATAAAACAATAAAATCCTTTGTACTAAAACAATAAAGCGCTTTTTTGTTCCTTTTGGTTTGTTTCAATAAAATATATTATGTCAAAAAAAAGAAGTGTTTTGGAATTGTCAAGTCAATGATAAAAATCGACAAAAATATTAATAAAATTTTGTTGAAAAAATTAATTCTGTCTTTTGTTCGACTAAGACGATTTAAGTCGACTTTTGAGAAAAACTAGTCAACTAGAGTCGACTTTCAGGATTTTCTAGTCCACTAGTCGAAAAAAAAGTCGACTTTTCCCATTCGACTCACAACACTACTAATTATGTCCAAAAAAAAATTGAAAAAAATCACTTTTATGTGCTTTAATTTTGTGTTTTAATTTTATCACAGTTGAGTGAAACCTCACACAAAAATGTGAGCATCACATAGGAGCGAAGTTAAATACTTAAATGTGAAACTTACATTTAAGTGATTTTGGCATCACATAAACGTGGGTTACACGTAAACCACATAGAAGTGGTGTAAAAACCACATAAAATAAAAACTGTGTAAAACTGACATCCCTAGTGAACACTGAAGAAGTTATATCAAAAAAAGTAAAAAAAGGTTAAATTTACCCTTTTTTCCTTAATTTGTACACTTCAAGTAACTCAAGGATCCTTAAAAATACATTTTTCTGATAGACTATTATACGCCTTTTCAGAATATGTATAAATAATATAGAGTTGAGGAGTAAAAAAATAATGAAAAAAAAAATCTCAGCCCCCTCCCCCCCAAATGAAAAAATTTTATCTTATTTATATAAAAAATCTCTATAAAAGTTGCATCTCAAGTAAAGGTCTATTAATTTTAAAATAAATCATCACAATAATTGATATTCTAATCACTAAAATATGGTTTTCAGTCAATTTTTTAGTATATTTTCTGTAAAGTTGAGCCTTCCTTATAAAATCAAAGAAATGACTTGACTTAAAACAATAAAAAATAAAAAATAAAAAAAAGAGAGTTTTTCAAAAAAAAAATTCCTCTAGGAATTCTTAAAGGACTAATATAGACTTTTCTAAGGCTTTTGACAGAATTTCACATAGACTTCTAGTTTACAAATTACCCAATTATGGTTTCGTCGGTCTAATTTTGGACTGGATCAAAATTTTTTTATCAAGCAGGAAGCAAAGGGTTCTAATGGGCTGTGTTGTTTCAGAGTGGCTTGATGTGACAAGCGGAGTCCCTCAAGGATCGGTCCTCGGTCCGATTCTCTTCATAATTTTTATCAACGACCTAGTTGACTTTTTGATCAATCAACCAAAGAAGTACGCTGATGACACAAAGATTTTAGCTGTGATAAGAGATATTGCTGACAACTTAAGCCTACAATCAGACATAGATACGATTTCCAGTTGGTCGATGACTTGGTCATGTGATTTAAACATTCAAAAATGTTAAGTCATGCATATTGGATCGCGAAATCCAGAGTTTGATTATACAATTTTCAACAAAGAAAGTACCCAAGTTATGGAAAAGACAACGCTCGAAAAAGATCTAGGAGCGTATTTTAGCAAAGACCTTAAGTGAGAGACACATATTAGACACTGCAGTGGACGTGCAAATAGGCTACTTGGAGTAATTCGTAATAATTTCAATTATCTTAACCTAAGCGTGGTAAAACTCGTTTATAGCTCACTGGTTAGACCGCATTTGGACTACGCTGTAAGCGTTTGGAGTCCATTTCTCGAAAGAGATAAAAAAGAAATTAATAAGGTACAGCGCAGAGTTACAAGACTTGTTCCAGGTTTTTCAAACTTAGATTATGAAGAGAGACTTAGCCGATTCAAAATGACAGACATGGACACAAGAAGACGAAGAGGTGATTTAATTCAATTTTTTAAAATTGTTAATAACATTGAAAGGGTCGAATTTGTGAATGGTATTCCACTAAAAGTAAACAAAGAAACATACAACTTAAAGGCCATTCAATGGGGATAAAAAGAGAGCTGTGGGTTAAGAATTGTGCAGTCCGTTTCAATTTTTTCACTAACCGAGTTGTTGAAGACTGGAACAGTTAATCAAATCAAGATTAGATTAATGGAGGATGGACAGGCAAAAGCTTGCAAAAAACTGCTATAGCCATTAGGTTCTACTCGGTTTTCGACTACTACTACTACTATATTCCGCTTTGAGTATAGGCAATTCAGAGAACTTAGAATTTTCCGATGCCAAATTTTCCTAAACGAAGAGATTTTAAAAAAATGCAGTCAAACATTCTTGCGATCATTTTTATTTCAGAAAAAGATAATATTGGTTAATAATCGCTTACAAAAACGATTCCTTATGGGCTTCTACAACATGAAAGTCAAAGTTTGACAGCACCTCTTTAATCCTCTAAAATACTGACTTAGAGCCTTAGAACGTATACAACAGATCACTGTGATACCGATATTACCGATTTAAGAACCGTTAATTAATTAACGCTCAAGCTATTTTAGAATGAGTCTACCAAAACTTTGGGAATGAAAAAAATCAATTTTATACACTCTAAATTTTTGCGACCCTTTTTGATCAGAGCCCCCCCCCCATGTAAAAAATCCTGACTACGCCGCTGCTGAAAAAATTATTTTTGACAACCAGTAAAGCTCTTTTGAAATTTTGAATGAAATTGAAGGACCTTAGTTTTTTTTTAAATTTTATTTTCCGATACAATGGGCTTGATTTTCAAGAGGCGTGCAGTGTATTTATCAATTTACATATTTATTACATATATACATATATCTTTAGTTCGTATTGAAATCAAAGGCTAATTGTAATTCCTTTCAATAGAAAATACCTCTTTATTTTGTATATTTTAATCCGTATGACGATTTGATGTGGCAAAAACCGATTACGGAGAAATTATTGACATGTTCGGCTGGGTAGGTCACGCACGGTGAAAACCATATAACAAACAAGCCAAGATATTTTTATTCTATGAACCCGATAGTGGACGCATAGAGATAACAAGAGCTGAAGTTGAGAATCTCGCAAGTGACCCCATGTCATATCCCCTGTTTATGTGATTTATTTTTTGATTTTTCCATTAAAGCTCTCAATTGGATTATTTCTAAGACGTTTGTGTAAAATTTTGCAGGTCTAAAATTATATTTATGATTACAGTATAATTAATGAAAATCTAACGTTACTTGGGTTACCGTAGCCGTAACCAAACTTAATCTTGATCCATAGGTCTAAAAAAAAAGGCAAGATTTATCAAAATAATCAAAATTTTTCACAACGTACAGAGGCCTGGGAACAGGCGCGAGAGTTTGTTTTACAGCAGACTCATTTAGCAATAGGTGTAGCCCTAGTGATAAAGTTAAGTATTCTCCTTCGGGTTAATACGCTTGGTTTGTGGTTCCAAGCTAAGTCTAAATAGTAGTCGAGTTCGCAGTCTTAGACTCGGATGAGTGACACTGTTTATGATGAACGTCCCACAGTAACTAGATTCGTAACCATGCCCTTTGACCGGTCCCAAGCCCGGATGAGAAAATGGGAGGGCGACTCGTTTGACTTAGTCAATGATTAACACTAGAAGACCCGATTTTTTTTTATACCATTAAAGCCCGGTCGTGTCATTTTGACACGAACTTAAAAATTCACCAAAAATCATAATCAGGTTTCATACAGATAGCTCTTATAGTTTTATTTTTATTAAGGTTTGAAAGGGCAAAACGTGTCAAAATTACACGCCGGACTTTCTAGTGTTAAAAAAACTTAGATTAAAGAACATTGAATTTTATTAAATTAAAATTTACACGAAACGGGAATATTAAGTAATTAAGGTTATACAAAAAACTTTACTAAAAAAACAACAAAAATCGATCCTAAACTTAATTTGAATTTTACAAAATCAAAAATTCACATTTGTTAAATTTCTTAGCGGCTTAAATTGAGATTGATACAAAAACGGGTATACATAATTTATCGATTGGGATATTGTTTCCATATTATTAGACATCAAAATAAGACTACCAGTTGAATGTATAGTAATCGAAGTGTTCAAACTTTTAATTTTAAAATGAGCACCAGCAGAAATTTCAGGTTCAAAATCACATTCTTTTGGACAAAGAGCAGTCAAACGATTCAAATTCAATCGAAACGGAAGACCACAAGTTGAGACTATATTAACTACACGATAATTCTTAATTTTAACTTTGAATCCAATTTTTTGTAATTGACGAGCAACACGTCTAGCTGCAGTGTACGCTTCATCTATTGTTTTAGCACCTGTTATTGATATCTTACCAGACGAATAAATCGATGCTGTAACTGCAGGTTTACGAAGTTTCATATAAACAGCTTCACGTTTGTACTCAACATTCACACTCTCCATGGCTATTTTTCTTAAATTCAAATGACATGTTGTCGAAAACGAGCAAACTATGTTACGAATGTAAACTTTTATATCATCTTGTTTATCTTCCAATATATTATTATTTAAATCCATGCTGGAATTCAAAGTCTCAAATTTAAATGTGATTTTAATTTATTTTTTAAAAATCTTTGAATTTTTTTTTTTTAATGACAAAAGTAACGTAACATAATGTTGACCGATTCAACATATATTTTTAGAGTTAAGTTTATTCTGACATAGCGTTGTTGAAATAATGGAGTTTAAAGTTCATCAAGTCTCGCATGGAAAATTTTTTGTTACAAATATTTACAATTTTTTGTGTTTAACAAAGGATTTAAACAGATTAGATAGAAGTTCAAAGGGTCATAAATTATCTATTCCTAACCTAGTTAATTAATACTAATTTAGACCGTCAAAACCGCGTTTTAATTTTTATTGTTATAACCAACAAAATAAAGCGCCTAAATAACAACTAAACAAAAAAAAAACTCTCTCTGACTCAGTGTCTATGGCGTATGTAACAATCATCGTGTTTATGAACGTGTTGAATAGAAATATAAAATAAAAAAAGACTCTTTTGTGAGTTTCATATAAACCGAGTCTTGGGGGACTATGGGGTTGTAAGTGTATGTGTACTAACAACAATGAAATATAGAGGAGGGAGGGAGGATTCGACTTGAAATTTTTACTATAAATAGAAATGAATTTTGTCGATTTTTTTCAACACAAAATATAAAAAATAAAAAAATAACTCTCTCTCTTGTTCTCTCTCTCTCTTTTTTTTTTTATTAATTATGTTAATTTTTTTCTAGTGACCTAATTTCTAGGATAAGATGAATAATTAACAAGAAAAAAATAAATTAATTTATTATTCAAAGATGAGTGATTTAGCTGATAAGTTGAAAAAAAAATACGCTGTTTTAAACTCACAATGCAAAGTTAAATCATTAGAGACAAATTTGGATATATTTGTGAGCAATGTAGTCTGCTCGTATTCGACACGATGTCATTTAAATTTGAAGCGTATTGCTATGCAAGGTATGCATGTTGAATACAAACGTGAGAATAACATGGTTAATATGAGACTAAGAAGACCATTGGCTACTGCAACGATATGGTCATCAGGTAAGATCACGTGTACTGGTGCGACTACCGAGCTCGATGCGTACAAAGCAGCACGACGTTTTTGTCGAATATTACAAAAAATGAAATTTAAAATTCGACTTTCGAATTATCGAGTAGTAAATGTACTTGCGACTTGTTCAGTACCGTTCGATCTTGATTTAAACAAATTGGCAAATGAGTACAAACAAGAGTGTTCGTACGAGCCTGAACTTCATCCCGGCGCGACATTCCGAATCAAAGATCTCAAGTGTACACTCAAATTATTCACTACAGGAAGCATTACTCTAACAGCACCAAATGTACTTAATGCTCAAAAATCAATCGATTTTATTTATCCAATACTTGAAAAATTTCAACGTCAACTAAACACAGATATTAAAACCGAACAAAGTTATTTAATAACAACCCCATTAAATAATACTTTAATACCCCCAACGACAGCACCGAGTATAATTAATCTTAACAAAACAGAATATTCTAATTATACATCCTCATCGTCTTCGTTGTCAAATGACTCATTTACAAATCAACCGTTAAATAACACAATTAATACTTATAATCCGCATTATTATACTAACCATAATTTTAGTCATTTTACTCATCATCATCATCATCACAATCATTTTTTTAATGATAATTTAATAATAGATAATGTTTATGAAGATTTTTTACAATAATACTCTTGAAAATTTTAACTTAAAAGGGCAATCAGTTTATGTTATGTTGTTGTTGTTTTTAAGCGGAGAAATGAAGGAAAAAAAAAGATAAAATTTTTAATTTAAAATTGTACAAATATATAAAAAAAAAATTTCCTTGATGTCTTTGTACCGAAAAGTCGACTTTACTCCCTACTCCTCCCCCCAATACAAGAAATGATGTTTTTCATTGTGTGTTTTTCTTTTTTTTTGTGATTATATAAAGCTATAAAAAAACTTAAATAATAAAAAAAAAATATTTAACCATGTATTAGTATATCTGTTACTGTTTATTTTTTTTGTTTGATTTTTTTTCTTTTTTTTTTAAAACAAAAAAAACTTATAAAAAATTCTTTTTTTCTCATTTTTGTTCTTAATTATTAAAAAAATATATTTAAAAAATAAAATTTTATAAAACTTAAATTTCGAAATTTTTACTTGATTTGAAGTTTCACTCAATCACGAGCACAAACTCAGCAAACTGTTTGTCAAAGATCTTGTATATATCCTAAAGAAACCTTCATTGAACAAACAGTTGAATTCACAATCTTACTTAGATATAAACAAAATGAGCCTCAAATTAATCACCGTTAAGTTGTCAATATTCAACAACATCAACCTAATTTACCATGATTCTTTAAAACTTTTTGATAAATTTAGTTTCCTCATCGACAATTGTCCCAGCGTCAATGATAGCTTTAAAGCTTTCAGAACATATCTTCACATCAATAATAGCTTTTTCCAATCATGTTTACTAAAATGTTTGAATAAAGTACCTTGACTTTACGCTGCAAAAAGCGTGAGGGTAGGGTCAAAATTTTCGATTTTTCACATAAAAAAATTAATTTTTTGGGGTTTTCGAGGTCGTTAGAAAGTCAAAAATGACAATTTCAGATAGTGTGGACGTTTTGCTCAAGTCCAACCTAATAATATGTGACTTACCAGAGGCTATGTACAGGACCAGTGCTCCTGCGAGAGGGCGTCTGCCGGGTAAAAGGCAGAATGAACGTAGTTAGCAGTTAAATTATAGTAACTGTTCAACAGAGCCATAACTACTATAGTTTAAAAATATTGAAAAGAAAGAAACCTGTCTCTATAAATTTTTGACAATCAGCGGACCCTCTTTTCCTTAAAGTTGTGTTGTCTCTCTTTGTTGTTTCATTTTTAAAACTTATTTAGATTATCGTTTTTACTACTTTATTTTTACAACCTGAATTTGATCCGTACATTTCCAGTTACATAATAAGCCAGCATCCTTACACATACATATATTTGTTAAGCACCTTCCGGTAAAGTGACATACCCTGCCCAAAGTCAACTGAAAGTTCTCTAGCCTTTAAATATTTAGATCAATGTTGCACTCTTTAAGATTTCGCAGTTAGCCAACAAATAATTTTTTTACAAACTACTTTTTGTAGTCGTCGTTATGACTTCAACTACTTTCTTAAAGTTCAATTAATTTAGAATTGTTTAATTTAATTAACACTTTATCGCCTCTTTCTTTAGGTCTTTGCTCCAATCTGATTTAATGACAAGTAAAGCCGATACTTAACTATATACCACTCAAAGGTCTTAATTTTACCTTAAGGAGTCGTAAATAATTGAAAATTATGCCAAGATAAATTTTGTTAATCAAAAAAAAAATAAAATTTTATTTCAAAATAAACCTAACAAAAACTTATAAAAAATTAACTAAACTAGAAAAGTTATAAAACAAGATCATAAAAATAAAAAATCCAGCTATTGTTTTTTTTTGTTTGTAAAAATTTAAATTATTCTCATTTATTTCGATTATCAAGTATCCAACAAGTCCTAGGGTCAAATAAACTAGCATTAAATAAAGTTTTGTTGAGATACATAATGAATTTGAGTATGCATAAGAAACTGCAAAACCAACTGATTCCCATAGTCTAAAATTTGAAAATGCCGCTTCTTGATTTGAATTAAACAAAACACCGTATATTGAATTGACTTGTGTTTGCCATGCCGAGTCAGCCAAACCCCATAGCCCAGGTATCAAATAGAACAAATAATCTCTAGTGTTTAGATCCCATGTTATCATGAGATAAATCAAGACATAATTTAAAAATCCAGCGAATAGAAAACATGGAATTCGACCGGTGTATTTTACCATAATTCCGAATAAATAACTTCCTAAAACGTTTAAGATTCCGAAAAAAATCATTGCATAACCAACATAATCGACTCCTTTTGCACATGCGACAAATGACTTTGTAAAATCAGCCCCCATGTAGGCTAAAGAAAACCCTAACCATAAAGTCAACGGTAAAATTAACAGCTGATTCTTGTTTTTTAATTGTTTGATTGTACTTATCAATAGCTCAAAATTAATCTCATTATTTTTATCTTCATGATCTTTTTGTTTATAATTTCTGTACTCGTTTAACCCAAGTCTAATTAGGACTATACTCAAAAATCCGATTAGAATATAAACAGTGCATAGAGTGTAAACAGTTGATAGCTCTGGTTTTTTAATCGCACTCGATTCTTGACCTTCACGTGGACAGTCATTAAACCCACAAGTTGGGGATATGACTTTAATAACTTGACTCTCTTCCGGTTTTAATATACTCGAACTTAAAAGATTACCGACAATTTGACTCATTTGAAACATTGCAAAAAAAATCCCAAAAAACCGATTTACAACTGCTTCGGTCGACTCACCGGATAAATTTGAATAAAATCCGGCTATTTCGGTCAAATAAGTACACTTAGCTGTCCATAATGGACCAGCGAAAATTCCTAACAAAACAGCCGAGGGGAGCAATGTGTACCATTTAGGGTACGTATTCGCAGCAATAAACACTAAATAAGCAAATTGACTAAGGATTATAGTGTTTTTGAGTCCGTACTTTTTGATCATCAAAGGCGGCCAGAAGAAACATGAGATTACCAAAGTTATGTAAATGGTGCTCAAACTTAACGTGCCAAGACCAGAATCACTGTTCAAACTACTCTGTAAGTTTGCCATGGACTGAAAGGCTGTGAATAACAAGAACCATGCTAGACCAATAACGATCAAGTTTTTGTGTATTTTAGACTGTGAATTAGTCCAATTACGATTCGCCAAATGGGTTGAATCGTCATCGGAATTCATGTTTAAATATTTAAGCATAATTTAAGAAAAAAAAAATACTAAAAATAAAAAATTTATTTTTGTTACAATTTAAAAAAAAAAAGAAGAAAATAACAAACGAAGTTAAAAAAAGTGTCTCGAACAAAAAAAATGAATTTAGCGAGTAAAGTTTTCAATTTTTTTGAAGGTAAATGGATTTTAAAACGAAATTTAATTAACATTGGAAAATTTAATGGTACTGCTACTTTTAAACGTAACGATTCAAATGATATTTTGTTATATCAAGAACGAGGGGTATTTGAATTTAATGACAGAGATGAAAAATATGAAGCAAGTCGAAAGTATTTGTATCGATTAGAAAAACAAGATATTTACGTTTATTTTAATGATGACGTTGAAAAAGGCGAAAAATATTTTCATAGACTTGGACTTGATCGAATTCAAGATGATCAAAAGTTAATTTTAAAAGATTTTCATATATGTTCAGCTGATAGATATGATGTTAGATATGAAATTGACTTTAATAAACAAGAATTTTGGATTGTTTATGATGTTAAAGGACCTAATAAGTCATATACATCAGAAACTATTTTTAAAAAAGTTTTTGAATAAAATTTAATCAAAAATTTGAATTTTTGTTTCGTTAATTAGACCGTACCCAAGCCCGAGTGTCAAAATGGTACGGCTGTTATGATACTGATGAAAAATCCCTAGTGACAAAGTTAAGTATTCTTCTCTAGGAGAGTACGCTTGGTTTGTGGTTCCAAGCTAAGTCTAAATAGTCGTCGAGTTCGCAGTCTTAGACTCGGATGAGTGACACTGTTTATGATGAACGTCCCACTGTAACTAGAGTCGTAACCATGCCCTTTTGGCCGGTCCCAAGCCCGGATGAGAAAATGGGAGGGCGACTTGTCGTTTTATAAAATAACAGTAAGTTTTTTTATTTTAAATTAGTATCGCTGTTGGCCGAATGAAAAAATGGGAGGTTGAACAGTAATTTAACTTAAATAAGGGTTTTTATTAAGTCCAAAAATTTAAAAAATTGTACACAATTAACTCTATCGGTAAAAATTTTTGAGCTTTAAAAAAAAAACTAAACTTTTTTCTTTAATGATAAATTGAACATTGAATAATTCGGGTCGTTTGTTATTTCATTTTCAATTTCAAGAAATTCAGGCAATAATAAATCTTCATCCATACACCGGGTTGTTAAAATTATAAGTCCACGACAACTTGGATTACAAGGCTCTTCGTACATGTCCAATTGAAAATAACGATTCATCCATTCAAAACATCGTCTTAGTTTATAAATTGTAAAGTGTCTATTATCCGCGGTTTTTTGCAACATCTAAAAAAAAATCACAATTAAAATCCGTGTAAAAAAGTTAAATCACAAGAACTCTTACACCGTATTCTCGTTTATCAATTTGACGATGTGTCTCAACAGTTTGATTGTTACGAACGAAACGAACAGTATAAGTATACGACCAGATATCTTTTAAAAATATGTATTAACAAGTCAAAAGCAAGGTTAGGTGACTTACTTGATTGTCCTCGTTTACGAATTCTAGCTTGTACTTTAGGTGAACTCGAAACCAAATAGTTATGAACAACATTAAAGTCTTGAAACGACGGAAACTCCATAATATCCGGTAAAGATTTGACCAAAAATTTACGCTTCCTATTGCCAATATCAAAACCTTTAAAGTGTAAACCAACTCGATCACAAACAGCTTGTAACACACGAGCTATTTTAATCTCAAAATCAGTACAATTATCAATAACATATTTATACGGATGACCTATCCATGCTTTGGCTATTTTAAGGTCTAACTCACGAGCAAGATCAATACCCTCTGTACGAGTCATATTATTCTCAAGTGTATAAAATTGTTCAGCACCTTTAGCCGCTGTTATCTTTGTCACAAAATTATAATTATGGAAAAATTAATAAAAATAGGACTTACCAAGTGTATGATTTGATCGTATCGATTGTCTCTTAGATCAACTTCATTCCAAGCCGGATTTCTTTGTTTCAAAATCTCCCAGTCGTCTTCATTCAAATAAGCCACTGGATCCATTGCACCTCGGTCATAAATTATAATTACATTTTGATTTTTTTCTTGATAAAAATACCGAGCTGCTTCATTTATTGAGTCCTCAATTTGTAAAAGAGTTTTTAACAAGTTTTCTTGAAAATCGATAGCTATGACAAACAAAATTAAAGTTAAGAAAGAGAGGGGGTTAAAAGTTGGAATTTTACTGTGTTTTCCGAGTTCATAAAAGTAAACACCGGATGATAAAAGAATTGTTGCTGTCTCAGGCACACAGTAGACTTTCCATCCAATATTTTCGAAAAAATTTTTAATTTTATTTATTGATGTTGTTTTACCAGCGCACGGACCACCGGTTAAAACCACCCGATGGATACGTCGATTTGGGTCAATAGTCGAACTTGAATTGGACGATGAGCTTGAAGTCGATGACGATGGTGAGAGTAAAACCGATATATTGTGATCAATAGACTCGTCTATTTCTAAATCATCATCATCACCACTTTCTTTAGTCTCATTAAGAGTTGATTGTGATTGTGATTTTTTTAAATTCGGATTCGAAAGTTTAAGAAGCTTATTCAATTGAATTACGTTTATTGGAGATTTTGATTCAAGTCGTTCGGTCGTTGGACTTGATTTACCCGTTTCTTTTGTATCCAGTGAACTCATATTAACAAAAAAAATTTTTTTTCCAACTTGATCTTTATAATAATTTCATCTTTTTATTCTCCCTAAAAATTCATTTCTAAATTGTTACGTAATATTTTTTTTAGTGAAGACGAGTAAAATGGGTGTTACAAGTTGTTACAATAATTTAGATTACTTAGGACTAACTATTCGCCGTAGGCGATCATGCAGCGAAGCTGCACAAAGGAACTTTAAGCGAGCTAGGCAAAGCCGAAGCGAGCTAGAGATATAAGGTGCGCGAGGAGAAAAACTTCCACACTATCTGAATTTGTCATTTTCGACATCATAGCTGTAATCTACAACCCGAAAAAATTCGTGTCGTAGTTTCTCGTGTAATTCTTTCCAAGAAACATGTATCTGATGATACTTAAATCATAATTTCAGAATTTTGGTTTTGGGTGCTATCAAATATGTGAAATCGGGTCATTTTTTCAAGAGACTTCAAAAACATGTTTTCTGGGGTAGTTTAGTATGAGTATTTCAAAGTTTTAGACAAAACATATCGATTTCCATATCTTTACCAAATTTCAAAAATATGCCTTTATGTACCCCTTAGTACACCATAATTGAAAAAATAAGTAGCCCCATAGATATACGCAGAATCGTCTCTTGTTGATGCTAGATTGTAGAAAAATACGGGTATCGGGGGTTTCCTTGGACTAGATACGATTTAACTGAAAAAATGCTGTTTTTTTACCGTTTTTACCCGATTTTAAATTTACGGAATTTTTTAACCGGAACGATTTTGATCCTAGCATCAATGGTAGCTTTTAGGCTTTTGTTTTGTACCTTCAGGACAAGTACATCTTTTACCATTCATTACATCTTGACTGTTTAAATATAGCACCTTTACACTTGATACCAAAAAGCGGAGGGGTAGGGGCAAAATTCTTGATTTTTCACCCTCATCAAAAAATTGATTTCTTGGGTTTTTTTGGGTCATAGATTACAGCTATGATGTCGAAGTTTTGCTCCGCGCGCATCTTACCAAAACTAAATGATAAGCTCAAACTTTGAGAAAAATTTCCTAAGCCAGTTATTCCTTTAATTGAACATTTAAAAGTAAAATGAAAGAGTCGTTTATTAAAAAACACCCACCCATTTTTTTGTTAACATTGACGAAGCTAAATACTTTTAAAATTTAATCTTTATAAAACAAACAATAAAGTAACTTACATGAAGCAGTCTGTCTCAAAAGCGACAAAGTTTGGTTACTCGGTTAAAAAAAAAAACAAAAAAATTTTCAGATTATAAAAAAAATTCCATTTAAAAAATAATAAATTATGATTTTTTCATTCTTAAGAAAAATGTTTATTTTTTTCTCTACGATTATGTAGCATAAGCCAAAATTGGAAATGTAATTAAATAACATTGCTAACACACACACACAAGCTTGTTCTGATTATGTTCTCAATTAGCTTTGAGGGGAAAAAGAAATATCTTGAAATTATGCTCTCTACGCTACTTTTTTTATTGAAAAAAATTTTGTTTCAAAATTATGAAAAAATTTCGCTTCATCTACTTTTGATAGCACACGCTTCTAAAAATTCCTTGACTTTTTTGTTTACCAAATATGTCCCTAAACAATTACTTGTTCAAATAATCAGGCGTGTTTAAAAGATTAGTTAAAACGAAATCTTTAGTTTTAATTAATGACGCATTTGCATTTTTTTTTCTAGAAATAAAAATTACGTAATTCAAAAGTACCAGATTTTATCTATTAAGGGTTTATCTGGCGTCCCGCTTAAGCAAAAAAGACAATTTTTTTTAAATTTTTTTATTTTAAGTATCAAATTCATTATTTTCTACACTAAATCCAATCGGATTTTCTACATTATTATTTACACCCAACGGAAATGTCATTTGTTCCATTGTATTCATTTGAATTTGCTGTTGTTGCTGGAGCAACTGTTGTTGAATTTTGGTCTTAATCGGTGGAGTCTTAGGTCTTAAAGCCTCAATTCTATCACTTGTACCCGTCAAATTACCACTTGAAAATAAACTCTTGAAAACATCACGGTCAAAATTAGTCTCGGAAAGATCGGGTCCAACCGATAACCAACCGTGTCTTAGATTATTCTCTCTACCGAATAAATACAATCGACGTCGGCCTAGACAAAAATGCTCAATTATGTGAAATATCTCCTCTGGTTTGTCCGGACACCCCTCTTCAGGCTCTTCTGATATAATCAAATCAATGTCAATATTCGTGTGTATAAAACTACTGTCTTGAGACCTCTTTACAGTCCCTTTTATCCCCATGAGACAATGTTCTTTAGTCCGTTGGAGTATTGACCCACAGTCTAAATTTCTGTTCTGTGTCTGAGACTTTTTGTTTGTCTTGATCCAAACAATGTCTTCACATCTCCTGAACCCCCACTTTTTTAAACACTCTCGACCTTTGTCTAGACCATCACCTGAACCACACCATAAGAATATAAACGCCCTCTGAGACGTTATTGAACCGATATCAATCGATTTAATCTCATCCCAAGAGTAAAATTTGTTAAAAAATACTTTGTTCAATGATTGATATTCGTGAAGGGGTGGTTCGACTAAAATTACATCGAATTCACTTCCGGTTAATTCGGCTAGAGAAAAATCCCCACCATCTTTTGATATCAAGTTCGATTTAATGTACATTGGACGTTTGGGTTCATTTGTTTTTGATATCAATTCGTCTTTGAGTTTTATTAACTCTCTTAATTTTGGGTACTCTTCGAACCGTTCGTTTAACCCAGGGTCACGAATGAAGTTTTGTGGACGTTGTTGTGTGTCGACAAAGTGTTGACAGTAGTCATTTTTAGGGCCTTCATTTTCTTCTTTTAAACTAAAATCATCGTCAATTGAGAGTCTATTTTGGTCTTCTTGTTCAATGAATGAGATTATTTTTGTTTCTTTTGAACATGTTATTTCTTTTAAGAGTTCTAAATTTTGATCGCTTTTGCGTGACTTTTTGGCCTCGTGTAAAAGTTCTTGATCCGATTTAGGTAAAACTAAATTCGGGACATCATTGACTGAAGGTAAGTTTAACTTTAAATAGTTTAAGATTATTTTAGACTGAAAAAAGTGTTTTTTGTTAAGTTACTGTTTCAGCGACTAGTTTTTTGTTCAAGTGTAGTTTTTGACGTAAAATTTTAAGATTTTTTCGACTTATTTCCAAAAGCGATTCCATTGTAAGTTTCTTTTTTTTAAAAAAAAAAAGAAAAACAAAAATATATTTCAAATTCATTCGACTTAAAATATGTTGAAATATTTTTTGATTTAGAGTATAGTAAATTTTTGAGTCTTATGAATGTTAGAATTTTCAGTTATGACTGAGTTCTTGAAAATTTCGATTTAAAGATATACGACAATGAGCTCGTAAACAAATGTTTGCTACATGCTGGTCAAAATTTACATTAGATTTAGGATACCTGAAAAATAACACACGCCTTTTTCTCAAAAAGCGTACACCCGAATGTTTTTTCTTTATTTCGAAAGCAAGGAAAAAAAAATTATCTGCAGATTCAGCATCGAAAATTTTTTAAAATGGTACCCCCAACAACTATCTGGACCCCCCCCCCCCCTTTTATACAAATACACCCCCTATTTTTTTTCTCAGAACTACATAATTTTCAGTCCTCTTTCAGAAGTAAAAAGTTCTTGGATGTCGGTAACATTTTTAGATTGAGTGATTCAAGAATCTTCTAGAGCAGGATTCAGTCAAGGCCAATCCGGATAAAAAAAACTAGTCAACCCTGTAGCTGATGGCTCTCATCATCATCGGGCTTTTTAGACACGGCTGCTATGCTTCTCCAACTTCTAATGTCTCCGCGTTATTTCGTTATTTTGATAGTTTGTCTTATCGGCCTTGCAGAATGTAATTCGCTATTTGGTCTAGATAGGATGTTAGTGTTCTGCCTATTCTGCTTGAATCACGCACTTTTGATTGGTACAAGCAGAATATTCGTGCTGGTTCATCTTCAGACTAACTATGCTGTATTTTCCTTATCTCGAATCTGATAGGATGTTGGTTGACTGCGTTGTATAGCTGTGGATTAGTCATATGAGTCTCAGATTGTGAGACCCACAGTATTATTCTTAATATGGTTCTGACGAAGAATACTTTGGACTGAAAATTATGTAGTTCTGAGAAAACAAATAGGGGGTGTTTTTTTCTCGGAAATTTAAACTTGTTTGAACCCATGACAATAATGTGTCCCCATAGTTGTTGGGAGTACCATCTAAAAAATTTCGATGCTGAATCTGCAGATAAATTTTTTTACCTTGGTTTCGAAATAAACAAAAACACCCGTACGCTTTTAGAGAAAAAGGAGGGGGGTTATTTTTTCAGGGATCCTAGATTCATTGTTTGCAGCAGCTACTTTTTATACAGTTTCCTAGTAACAAATACTAAATCCATTACTTGTATAAAGCATATTCTAAGAAAAAAAATATAGAAAAAAAATTTTATATTCAACAAAATATTTATTTGCTAAAAAAAAGTTTATTAGTAAGAGCAAAGACATTTTCCCGATGAGCTATCACATGAACCATTTTGATAAAATGGAGTAACATCTTTCATTCTGCATGAGATTTGACATGATAATTGATGATATTGAAATGATGGATCACAATAGAATACTCCCAAACTAACTCTGTATATATCATCAGCACATTTAGCACAATTTGAATCACTTATTTCATTAATACACATTCTACAACTATCTTTAACACATTGTTTACACTCGTTCAATGTATCAACACATGCTTTACATGATGTCAACCATGATTTAACATCTTGTGATTGAGCCAATACAACAATACTGGCTAAACAGACCAACACAATTATTGATTTATTCATTCTAAAGAATTTTTGATTATGGGACTAGGTATTTTGTGTATGATTTATACATTGTTTAACATGTGTTTCATTATTATTTTTTTTCTCAAACTTATCAAAACACACCAAAAGTGTTTAAGATATTCGTCAAGTTTAACGGCAAAATAATTGCTCGAATGATCTAAAGATAAAGGCAACTCTCTCTGATATGTTTTATCCATAATTTAAATTATTACAAATATTTTTGCAAGAATGTTTCTGTTTCTGTTGACTGTATTCTAAGCGCATTCTCCGTTTTTTTTTCTAACTACAGGCTCATTGCAATGTCTTTAAAGTCACATTACTCTGAATAGAATTTTATAAAACTAAATACGCGAGCTCATTGATATTACATGGTTACATTTATAGCTTTTTGGCCAATTTAAACAATTACAAGAACTATTTTCCCAAGAGATGCGATCTTTTTGAACAACATGAACCGAGTTTACAAATTCTCGAAGACTAAAGCCTACAATAATATGGTTTTCGTCTATTTTTTGATAGACCTTAACTGTTTTTGATCAAATATAAGTTTTTTAGAATTTTTTTTTTGACTATTCTTAAATATGTTTGATGAGATTTAATTGTAACTGAGCTATCCAATTTAGAAAAAATGTGTTTTTTTATAATTTATTCTCAAATTTAATATATTTGCGTTAACCTATATCTGGGAAGAGACCTATACCGCTAGGACCAGAAGCTCAGTTGATATAATATCAAGAGACATGTTGTTTTAAATTGATGTATCAATCCTTGAAATTTATTCGTTGAGCCAAGATCTTAAAACAAAATTTTTAAGTGACCATTTTATTAAAAATAATTAAGTTTAGCCTTTAATGTTAAAAATTAAAGAACCATCACTTTGTAAGATAATATTAAAAGTTTGTGTTATTGGATTATTATCAAGATTTAATTGAGTTAAATTTTTAAAACCCAAAAACGATGCCTTGTTAACATTAACCAAGTTGTTATTATTCAGCAACAACGTGTTCAATGACATTTGAAGACCATTAAAATAATCAATTTCAATAGTTAATAATCTGTTATTACTAAAATCGATATGTTTCAAATTGTTGAGTCCAATGAAAGAATTTTGATGGACTAGAGCCAAATTGTTATTGCTCAAATCTAACCATTCAAGGTGAACATATCGTCTAAATAAGGTTGAATCAAACGATCGAATGTGTCTGTGTCTAAGTCTTAACTCAGTTCGATTAGGGTTATCGAACTCCCATGTTGAAAGTAATTCGTATGTTAAGTGAACTGATGTTGGGACTATGTAAGGTGTTGTCGTTGTTTGATCAGCAGTTGTTGTTGATAGTGTTGTAGTTGATCGATCGTATGAACAATAACATTCATTAGTATACGGATCACAAGTACCATAACGATAAACTGGGAATATATCTTTCATTCTACATTTAATAGTGCACGCATCTCGTTGATAAGGTACATTTTGATCACAATAAAGTGTCGATGTTGAAGATAATTCGTGTGCACAAACCGAACATGCCGATGATAAATGACTATTCATACAATACATACAGTCTTGTTTAAAACAATATAAACAATCGTTTAAACCAAAGTCACAATACGGACATGATAAGTACCATGATTTAATCGATGATTGATAGCTCAAGTTTAGAAGCAATGGTAAAAGTATACAATAGTTTAAAACTAACATCTTTTTAAAATATTAATTTTTGAATTTTATTTTATATATATCGAAAGCATATGTTATTAAATAAAAAATTCACATAGGGTCTAGAATTCCAAAATTCTAATGATGTAAGACTAATAGATAAATTACAATATCAGTGGGGTTTAACTGCAAGTACATGTGTAATTGCAACCCCACTATTCGCTTGAAGTTCCAAATTGCGGAATAATGAGCGTTTTGATTTCATAGTTGGACTGAGAGTTCAACTGTTTGTTGAGAGACGGTCTACGTTTAAGAATAAATAATAATTCTTTGATTTGAAGCTTCAAATTTGTATCTGCTTTATCAATGATTTCATAATCCATCGTATGTCCAGTATTTGATTCATGCTTATGACGATTCACTTGACTTTTTATGTTCATATATTCTGTACGATAAAATTCGTTTGCACAATGTAGTTAGCGTCACAATCTTTGCATTTGATCTTGTACACCACCAGTGACTTATCTTCGTTCTTTTTTATATTGTCTTTGAACAGGAAGAAACAAGCGATTGGCGTTTGATAAGCAACGTTAAAATCTACTAATCTACCAGTAATTAGTCTTTTGGGCCAATGGAAAAATTTTTCTAACGAAGGTGTGCCAATCGTTTTATCTTGAATTGCAATTTAGAAATTCATAATGTTAGATGGTTCTCTTTTGGTGTGAATAGAAACACAAGTTTTCACTTAAACCTATAAATAACTCGTCTCTTGTTAGAAATCATAAAAAAGTTTCAATAAAATGAATAAATCAATAATTGTGTTGGTCTGTTTAGCCAGTATTGTTGTATTGGCTCAATCACAAGATGTTAAATCATGGTTGACATCATGTAAAGCATGTGTTGATACATTGAACGAGTGTAAACAATGTGTTAAAGATAGTTGTAGAATGTGTATTAATGAAATAAGTGATTCAAATTGTGCTAAATGTGCTGATGATATATACAGAGTTAGTTTGGGAGTATTCTATTGTGATCCATCATTTCAATATCATCAATTATCATGTCAAATCTCATGCAGAATGAAAGATGTTACTCCATTTTATCAAAATGGTTCATGTGATAGCTCATCAGGAAAATGTATTTGCTCTTACTAATAAACTTTTATTATGAATAAAAATTTATTTTTGATCTACTTAAATAAGTTTAAAGTCTTGTGAATTTTAAATCAATAAACCTTATGATACTGTTCTATTTAACAAAAAAAAACGAAACATTACAACAAAAATAGGCAAAAATGAAAGCAACATTAATTATATTTCTAATTTGCATATTTAATAATTATTTAAATGTATGTTCATCATGGATTTACACATGTAAACAATGTGTCGATACTATGAACGAGTGTAAACAATGTGTTAAAGAATCATGTGATCAATGTTTTTATGAAATTGATTATACCGAATGTTTAATGTGTGCACAAGACATTAAAAAATCAAGTTTAATTCAATTTAATTGTGATTTTTTAATCGAATATCATAAATTAGTTTGTTTGATTAGTTGTCGATTGAAAAATGTCAATCCATTTTATAAAAATGGAACTTGTGATTACTTAACTGGTCAATGTTCTTGCTCTTAAGATTCATTTTTTTTAAAATAAAATATTTTCTTTAAAAGTCATAGACCATAAAATGATTGTTTGTTCTTTTTTTTATAAAAGAAAAACATCAATTAATGAATTTAATTAAAATTTTAGTTTATTGATATATTTTTGTTTATAAAAACTGAATTTTTTTAAATTTATAAAATTAAGTGGTTTCATTTAATGTCGAAATTTTTATTTTTCAGAAAACCCCTGTTTAGCTATAGTGCATAATGACTCACGCTGTTTTTCATTTTTTTAACTTGAAATATTCTCCTGATAAAAAAAGTTTGACTGAAATAAAACGGATACCGAACTTTGCTTTTTCCATATCAGATTCGGAATCTGCGTCCCAAATAATGTATTTTTGAACCCCTCCCCTAGTTTTATAGAAAAGTAAGTTGGTCACGAATTCTGGCCGGTATCTCAGCTATTTGATCATGAATCATATATAATGGGCATATATTCTGAAAGCGCATATTCTAATCTACAATATAATGTGTTTAATGTTGTGGAAAAAAAATAATGTGTGATTTTATCCTTGGAAAAAATCGGAAAAATGAATCTCGTCCTTCAAAGCACCAAATACCCTCAATTTTTACTATAGATTCTGAAACTAGACAAAATTGCGAACAAAATTTTGGGATTGGTTTATTCGTTTTCGTAATAAAATCCACAAAAATCATAATGACCTAATTGGGGCCTTTTTAAGCGCCTAAAATCGACTTTTTACAGGAACATGCTCTTAATTAAGAGAAATCTGTTTATGAATGTTTTCATACATAAGGATTTTTTGGGACGCAGATTCTGAATCTGATATCGAAAAAGAAAAGTTTTGGCAATGTTTAAGTTTTGAATTCCCGGAATCTTAAGCATAATTTTTTTAGTACAAACACTAGGACCTCAAAAGCCCTTGTGTTTTTTCATGTGAGCATTACATTCAATACACTTCTTGTTGACTTAAGTTGAAGTCATCTCTTTTTTTAAGCTGGTTTCTCTGGTCATACGCTGAAGGGCTTGATGTTCGGCATTTACTCTTTGTTTGAGTGATTCAGAGTGATTAGTGCGTTCTTTGTAAGTCACAAAACAAAGACCTTCGTTCTTTTTAGTCAAATGAAGGTAGAGACAACCGTTATCTATGTAAATTTCTTTGGACTTCTTTGTAACACTTCGAGCATGGACGTTGCTTTGAGTTTGATTTTTAAAAAAATTTTCAAAAACTTACCGTCATGTTTAAAATAAATGTTTGTTTAAATAGTTATGTAATTAAGAATTTCAATTTAGGTTACTTTTAATTTTTTTATATTCAATTATAGAGATATAATGTTTTTATACCTAAAGCCAAATTAACCTCGAAATGACTTTGTCTAGAAACAATTGTGACAAACTCGTTTTATTTTCTTCAATGTACCTTTAATTCAATTAGAAACTTGATTTTTATTTAATTTTTTTAACATGAAAACAACAAAAATTAAACAATAACTTATGAAATTTTATGTAAGAAAATTATGAATTTATAAAACAAGAGTCAAACAAACAAAAATTGTTGAAAAGGCTCTCATTGTCGACAGGTATTCTCCGACTGTTGTGAATATTTCAATGTCTTATCTCGAACAAGGTTTTTTCTAATCCTTCTTGATCTCAAGTCTAGGCTTCTTTTTTATAAACTCTCAGTCTGTATTAAAAAATTCTATTTTTTTTTGTTCGTTTAAAAACATTTTAATTAAAGAAACATTTACTCGAAACAAAACAGCAACTACTTGAACAAAAAAAAAAACTTGAAATAAAAAATAATCTTATAAAGGTATCGTTGTTAGAAAAAATAAAATATTTTATTTTTGTAATTCTCTCTTATTTTTTGTTTCGTTTAATTAAAAGCAAATACTATTGTAATTATTTGAATAGTAAGGACTGAAATATAGAAGTTTTGGGATTCGTGTATGTTTTTCTCAGTGTGTAATTATTAAATAGTCAAGCTATTTAAAATATTACACACACACATACAGGTAAATTTTTTTCTCTATTTTTTTCAACTTTTTTTTTTTTCGTTCGACTCTTTTTAGATTTAAGACAGTTTTTATTTTAATGTTCTTATAATGTTTTATGAAATAGACAAACTCGAAGGCCAACTAAAATGTCCCAAGTGTTTGAACAAATACGTTTCACCACGAATACTACCATGCGGTAAAAGTGTATGCCAAAATTGTATCGATCAACTTAGCAATTATAATTTGTTAAATTTAATAAAATGTCCTCTTTGTTACAAACATCACGCCGTTCCTGACGAAGGTTTCATTATCAATGAGTTTATCGTAAACACTCTCAATTTAAAACCGGAAAAAGTCTACAGGTATGCCATTTCCCATTTTATTTTGATAGGCTTAGACTCTTTAAATAAGATGAGACCAAGAAAATTTTAAAACAAAAATCCACCATCTTTAACTTTAATAAAGTGAAAATTGAAAGTGAACTATTAACATATGTTACTCTATTTGTAACGTTATTGCATCATTAGATATAATCGGCTCTTAAAAAAACATATGTTCACTTAAGTTTATAATTGAATACCTTAATTTTTTGGGGGAAGCAAAACAAAAAAATTATTATTGTTTGCATAACTTAATATAATTGCTTTGTTGTTTATTGTTGTTAATGTTCGTTCTTTACGTAAACAAGTTTCGCTCATTAGGCTTATAGGTCTTTGGAGCACATATTAATGAGTAAATAAAATATCTTTAAAAAATTTGATAAATAATATTTGGTATTATAATCTAATTATCAACACATTTTTTTCTAGGGAATAAGCTTTTTTATTTATCTAAAATTAATCAACACTAAGATATAAAACACATTTTTATAGTACTTAAATAAATCATATGAAATGTTAGATTTATTTTTAGAGTTAATCTTAAGTAATCCTGATGATGCGCTAATGAAATTTTTCATTACTAATTATGTATCTAAAGATTGAAAAAAACTAGAGTTAAAAGATGACGGTCCTCAATGTCTAGAATATAATGATAAATAATTCTAAGAAGAAGAGCTGGTTGCGAGAGTTTAATCGACACATTAAAAGATGACGGTCATCAATGTCTAGAATCTAATGATAAATAATTCTGAGAAGAAGATGGCGGTCGGACACATTAAAATATGATGGTTCTCAATGTCTAGAATCTAATGATAAATACTTCCAAGAAGAAGAGCTGGTTGCGAGAGTTTAATCGACACATTAAAAGATGACGGTCATCAATGTCTAGAATCTAATGATAAATAATTCTGAGAAGAAGATGGCGGTCGGACACATTAAAATATGATGGTTCTCAATGTCTAGAATCTAATGATAAATACTTCTAAGAAGAAGAGCTGGTTGCGAGAGTTTAATCGACACATTAAAAGATGACGGTCATCAATGTCTAGAATCTAATGATAAATAATTCTGAGAAGAAGATGACGGTCGGACACATTAAAATATGATGGTCTTCAATGTCTAGAATCTAATGATAAATACTTTTAGTTGGCATTATTTTGAAGACTTATATTGCGGCAGTCGTAAAGTGGTAAATTCAATAAAAGATGTAATTCCAACAACAGCACCGCTTTCATTATCATTCATTCGATTTGTTCTTAAATTTCATTTTTTACATGAAATTCTTTCATTTTATTTTACTTCTTCTAAAAGAGGTTAATTCAAATTGAAATATTTTTAAATAAATGCACTTTTCTTGTAAGTAACAGAAAGTAGACAACTCATATATATATAAATTTCTTATTCCCAGGCGATTAGAAACTGAAAAACTGCTTTAGGATATTCTTAGATGCGTAGCCTTTGTTTTGGGGATCTAAACTCTTAAAAGTCTCAAATTTTCCACTTTAAAGTTTTTTTTTATTGTTAAAGATGTGCTTCATTTGAACAATTCGATCATTTATTAACAGAAATCGAAAAAGATTTAGGTGAAATTGAGACAAAATTAAATTACCCAGAGAACAAGATACGCGACTATTGTGACAAAATTCGAAATCAAATCGATTTAAATACAGAAAAAATGATCGAAAAGATAAACAATCATCGTGAACAACTTTTAAACGAACTCAATTTATACGAAAAAAAATGTATTGAAAATTTAACTCGAATCGAACGAAAGGATTTATATTTAAAAATTCTTAGTGACAACACGCGTAAATTAAAACACTACTACAAATACTTGAATCGCAGCCGGATTGACGAGACCCATGTCAAACAAATGATTGACGAAGCCAAAATCCAAGAGTACAAACTCAAAAACAACATCAAAATACTCAACTCAAAATTATTTGGTAAAAATTTAATCAATTTTGAAGAATCATCGAAAAGCATTGATGCCACTTTTATCGGACGTTTAATATACGAGGATCTATCACACACGTCCGATTTGACCGATATCGAAAGAGTCATAACATCAAAAGTCGAAAAATCGATTGAATACAACGAAAAATTTGTCGATTTAGCTCTACCAATTAAAGACAATTTTCTAATCGTAATCGGCAATTGTTTAAAAATGATAGACGAGTATTCAAACGATATTGTCGATATTCGTTTCGATTCCCCTCCAATTAAAGTCTCACATAACAAGACAGACACTATTTTAGTCCAACACAGACGTTCAATGTGGCGAAATGATCGAAAAGAGATAAGCCAAGCGCATACTTTAAGTATCTACGATTTCAATTTGAATCTAAAAGGCGAAATTATAGTCGATTCAAAAATAACTAGTTGTGTGACCAACGAGCATAATATATTCGTTCAAATGGACAGGTCGAATCAAGTAGCTGTCTACAATTGGAATTTAGAAAAACTGGTATCCTTAGGTCAAAATTCTTACGCAGATAGACCGTATTTTTTTAAAGACTTAATACTCGAAATGGTAAAACACGACAAGATGTATTTCCGACGACCGACTGCTGATGAAGAAGGTGATTATTGGGTTCATGTAGTGTCCTTATCAAATGGAGATCTATTACACGAATACTATTTAGACTGTCGACATGAGTTTTTTTTTGTCGATGCCTTGTCCAGATCAATTGTAATTGATCCAATTTTTTCTATTCTAAGAATCTACGACAAGCCTAACAACAAATCAAATCAAGCCGAGTTATTATTCGAAAAGAGTATTGATTTAAAAAATTGTACTGGTTTTCACATGACTTTGGACGGAAAGTTTGTTTACATTAAAGACAAAAAACTGATTGAATATTATCAATTTTCAATGTAAATGGACTGTGGTGTTTATTTTTAAATTTTAAGGGTTTTAGATTAGACTTTTTTTTTAATGCGAAATTTCCGGTGATTATTTGCACTTGAAAATTTCTAGTCAGTCGTTTGTGTATTTGTAGATTAATATAGATCTTAGCCAACAACAACAAAAACAACTCTTGAAAAACATCTCTTTTAGAAAGAGGATTAGTATTGATAAAGAGATGAGATTTAACAAAATTCAAGTGTTGTTTATTATTGTAACTTTTTTTAAACTTTTTCTCTTCCAAAAAAAAAAACTCATTTTAATAATAAATTAGATTTTTTTACTAGTTGTAATTGAAAGCTTGACCTTGTTTTATTAACTTCAATTGTTGCAACTGTAACATTTACAGTATTTACTTTACGACAGAAGACTTTTTTAAAAAACGATAAACACTATTTGAAAAGGTTTCCGACAAGGCGGATTACTTAGAATATTTATTAAATAAATAAGACTTTTTTAATAAAGGTGTTATTTATTAAAGTTTGATTTGAAATATTTTGCAAATATTTAAAAAACCAAAATTTTTGAATGTCTTCAATCACATAATTGAAGGGGTTTGTTTCAATTTTTATTTCAAAAATGGAGACTGACTGTGAATATAATTTATGATCCTCTAAAAAAAAATATGCTTCGATCGGAATCACTTTCAAAACTAACCATGGTGTCAAAACAATTAGTCATTGAAGATTGGTTGAAAAATATTGATTATGATGTAAGTATCTATAAATCTCTCTTACAGACAATCTTATTATAACATTAGAAAGATATTTTTTGAAGACTTTGAAATGGACGCAGAGGTTCCAGTCCGTGATGATAAACGTGTTTCTCCATTTAAACCAGTTCAAATAGATGATTATTCGATTAGAAATCAAGCTACAAAAGAGACTTCAGTGTTAAGTCCTAAACGAACAAGTTCATTCGAAAGCTCAACTCCGATCAAACCAGGGTTAATAAACGATATTAGCGAATTAAAATTGAACCTTCTGTCTCCTATAATGATACAAGTAACCGAGTACAATCCATTAACCGATCGAAAACCAATGTCACCTTACATAGTCAATATATACAAGGACAGAAAAACAATAAAAGAAGACCGCTTTAGAGAGTATTTAGAAATGTTGATAAAAAATTCAAAAAAAGAACCGGTCAAAAAATTTGCTCTTAAACCTTCTTGTAGACCTGCAAAAAGATTAGATCCATTAAGACATTTTCTATTAAAAAAAAAGTCAAAAAGAAATTTTTAAATTATTCAAAAAAATTATTTTTTAATGTCCAAAATTTTTTTCCATAAAGGTTTTTGTAAATTTAAATTTAGTATAAATAAATTAATTTAATGTAATTGTTTATTTATTCATGATCGCTTTAATCCTAGTTTACAAAGTTAAGTATTCTCCTTCGGGTTAATACGCTTGGTTTGTGGTTCCAAGCTAAGTCTAAATGGTCGTCGAGTTCGCAGTCTCTTAGACTCGAATGAGTGACACTGTTTATGATGAACGTCCCACGGTAACTAGAATACCTTAACCATACCAAGGCCGGTCCCAAGTCCTGGTAAAATGGGAGGGAGGCTTGTACCGTCAAAATTTAGAATCAATCCAAGTCTACTAAAGTTAAGTATTCTACTCTATGTAGAGTGCGCTTGGTTTGTGGTTCCAAGCTAAGTCTAAATGGTTGTCGAGTTCGCAGTCTTAGACTCGAATGAGTGACACTGTTTATGATGAACGTCCCACAGTAACTAGGAGTCGTAACCATGCCCTTTGGCCGGTCTCAAGCCCGGATGAGAAAATGGGAGGGCGACTCTTTGATTTAAAAAAAAGAATAATTAACTATAATTAATTTATTCAAGAATTTAAAACACTCAAAATAAAGCAACATCGATTCAAACAAACACCGAGATTTAGAAACACGTTGATCCTAAATAATTGGGTCTTTTTTACTGATACTTTTTTCTGTCTTTAAAGAAGAATCTTGGAATGAAATTTTCACACCCGTCAAAGATAAAATTCTAAAAAACTCATTTCTGAATACCATGTTAAATGCCAATTGTATAAAAATATTAAACGAATAATAAGCCATAAAGATACAAGCAGTCAATACATCAAATACATAAATAAACGCGCTGTATACTTGATTTTGTTTAACTGATGGATCAACTTGATCGATATGGGATACAAATACATAGACTCCATTCGGTAAACAAGCCACTAGGAATATGATTGTTGATGCTATAACTGTGAACGAAAATTTTAAGTCTTGAGTCGTTTTTTCTTGTCTGAATTTCTCTTTTGATTTTAAAACTCTTATAATCAAAATAACGTTAATTACAATCATCAACAAAAATGGAACAAATGTACGAAACAAAATAGCAAGGACTCCACGTGCTAGTAGAACTTCTTGTGTAGCTGTGCATGCTCGTCTAGTACTCGTTACATTATTGGATACACTCTTTGTTACATTAAGATAAAAAAACAAGTTTGGTGAGTTGCACAAAATTGAGAAGGAAAATAAACCAAATAGAACAAGGGATAAAAATCGTTTGTCTTTTTGGTACTTGAATTTGTTCGAGTAGGTTATAAACACAAGTCTATCAGTCACAATGGCGACGTTTAGCCAAGAGTTAAACTGGTATAGGGTTCGAATGTAGAAAAAATATAACCGACAACTCCAATCAGATATTGTAATAAAACTTACATTGTAAATACTTGACAGTTGAAAGATCATAATGCTTGCTAGAATTAAAGCGTTTAGAGCACTGTTAATCGTAAAATAGTATCCCATAGTTGATACTGTGAATTTTTTTCTTTGAAATATAACAACTTCAAATATATTCAATAAGATCCCTAAAGGCAACATTATAATACAAGCATAAAAATTAGCTTGTAAACCTGTATTTTGAGCCCATGATATGTAAGCAGAGTCTAATTTTTGTTGACTTGAATTCATATTGAAAAATTAAAAGTGAATTTTAAAAAAATTATAAAAATAAGATTTTTCGAAAATTGAACTTCCGCAAAATTAAACAAAAGTGAGTGTGTGAAAAGATCCGGCGGTAATTAATAAGCCCTGGTATAATTAAACTATGAACCTTTAAAAGATTAAAAAAATAATTTCAAAAGACTGTAAGAATCAATTTTCCCACGACATTTTTTAATTAATCATGAACAATTAAATTTCAATTTAAAATGAAATTTTAATTAAAGCTAATCAAAAATCAATTTTAAAATTTTGGGTGTAGACATGGGGTAGATTTTTATGCAAATTTTGAACACTAACTAATGTGTTTTTGTCGTAAAAGACGAATTACTCATCGAAACTTTGACACCAAATGATAAAAGAGCTTTCAAAAATTCATTTCTAAAGACCGTATTAAATGCTAGTTGCATAAAAATGTTAGATGAATAATAAACCATGAAGATAAATGATGTTGTAATATCAAATAAGTAAACAAAAGAGCTGAAAATTTGATTTTGTCTTGACGAGGGATCAACTTGAGCTATATGGGATACAAATACATAGACTCCATTTGGTAAAAAAGCGATTAGGAATATTATTGTTGTAGCTATGACTGTGAACGAAAATTTCAAGTCTTGACTCTTTTTTTCTAGTCTTAACTTTTCTTTTGATTTAAAAACTTTGTAAATTAGAATCACGTTCATTGAAATCATTAAAAGAAATGGGATTAATGTTCGGAATAGGATTGCTAAAACTCCACGTGCGAGTAGAACTTGTTGAGTAGCTGTACAAGATCGTCTAGTTACATTATTAGTTACACTCTTAGTCACATTAAGATAAAAAAATAAATTCGGGGTATTACACAAAAAAGCAAAAATAAATAGACCAGTAAGAACAAGGGATAAAAATCGTTTGTCTTTTTGGTACTTGAATTTGTTCGAGTAGGTTATAAACACAAGTCTATCAGTCACAATGGCGACGTTTAGCCAAGAGTTAAACTGGTATAGGGTTCGAATGAAACAGTAATAAAGTTTACAACTCAAGTCCGATATTGTAATAAAACTTACATTATAAAATTCAGGGAATTGAAATGTTATTATAGTTGATAAGATAATAATGTTTAATAGACAATTTACTGTAAAAAAGTATCCCATAGTTGATACTGTGAATTTTTTTCTTTGAAAAATTAAGATTTCAATAAAATTGAGTACAATGCCTAAAGGTAGTAGTGTTAAACACGAGAAGTAACCAATTTTTGAGCCAAGATTCAAAGCCCAAGAAATATAAGCCAAATCTGCAATTTGTTGATCTGATAAAGTTGAATTCATTTTTTAAAAAATTTTTTTGTGAATATGGTAAAGCTTCTTTTTAATTTTCAAAGTAACAAGGAAGGATAAAATTATAACTATCAGGAAATTTTAATAAATTTAAAAAAACAGGATGATAATTTAAAGATTGACAAAATTCACGATACTCGTTAGTGTGATTTCCAGGCCATTTAACTTATAATTGATTACTTAACAGTTTGATTAACTATGTATAAAACAGTGACTACCATAAAAAATCGAACCAAAAGAAATCAAAAAGATTTTAGACAGATTAGTTTCAATACCTAGTTTACAAAGTTAAGTATTCTCCTTCGGGTTAATACGCTTGGTTTGTGGTTCCAAGCTAAGTCTAAATGGTCGTCGAGTTCGCAGTCCTAGACTCGGATGAGTGACACTGTTTATGATGAACGTCCCACTGTAACTAGAGTCGTAACCATGCCCTTTTGGCCGGTCCCAAGCCCGGATGAGAAAATGGGAGGGCGGCAAGAGACGAATAAAAACAAGTTTTGGAAGCTTTTTTATTCAAATTAAATTTTCATAAAACAAAAAAGAAAAAAATTATTTCAAAAAATAACAGAAAAAAATACTGAGACTCAAAAAACTGTCAATAAACACCTCTATTTAGTTTTTCTTAAGCGATAAATTGAACATTGAATGACTTGGATCTTTTGTTATCTCACGATCAACTTGAATAAAACTTGGCAATATCAAATTATCTTCAGCTGTTCTGGTTGACAAAATCACCAAACCCCGACAACTTGGGTTACACGGCTCTTCGTAAATGTCAAGTCTGAAATATCTTTGTTTCCAAATGAAACAACGGCGACGTTGATAAATTGTGTAATGATTATGGTCAATCGTCTTTGACAAAATCTTAACCAAAAAGGAATATTAACAAGAAATCAAGTATTAATCGCTAAAGACTTACAGTATATTCTCTTCGATCGATTTGAGTCCTTGTCTCATTTGGATTACCATCATCATAAGTTCTAATTGCATATGAATAAGACCAATTACCACCTTGACCACACTTTCTGATCCTTACTTGAACTGAGTCCGATGTCGAGACCAAATAATTATGAACAACATTCAACTCTTGAAAATTCGGAAAAACTGAATCATCAGGTAAAAGAGTAACCAAGAACTTTCTCTTTCTATTTCCGGCATCGAAACCTTTCAAATGAAGACCAACTCTCTCACAAACAGTTTGTAATGCCTTTGTCACTTTTGTGTCAAACACAAAACTATTTCCAATAACATCCATACATGGATGACCAACCCATGTCTTGGCACATCGTTCATCCAACTCACGAGCCAAATCAATCGATTCAGTGCGTGTCGTGTTGTTCTCCAATGTGTAAAATTGTTCAGCTCCATTCGCAGCTGTGACCAAATGTATTATTTGATCGTAACGATTGTCTCTTAGATCAACTTCATTCCATTGAGGATTTCTAATCTTGAGTAAATCCCATTCGTGTTTGTCAATGTAAGCAACTGGATCCATTGCACCACGGTCATAAATAACCATAACATTACGTGTCAACGAATAATGTTTAGCTGTTTCGTTAATCGAGTCTTCAATTTGAAGAAGAGTTTTGAGCAAGTTCTCTTGAAATGTGATCTTTGCCTCTTGATCAAGATCTGTAAAGAAAATACCAGACGACAAAAGGGTTGTAGCAGTCTCTGGAACACACAAGACTTTCCATCCAATATTTTCAAAAAAGTTACGTATCCGATTTATTGATGTTGTCTTACCAGCACAAGGACCACCGGTGAACACAACTCGATGGATCCGTTTTTGAACTTCTTCTTGATTTACAGACTCGTCATGATTCGAACTGACACTGTTTTTAGGAGATCTTGTCTTGAACTCGTTGTTGTTTATTTCATTGTTTGTCTTGAGAATGTTAAGAATTGAAATTGTGTGATTTTTAAGTTTTTCGTAATTGTTTTCGACCGAAAAACTTTCAAACTTAGTCTCCATTTAAGAGAGTTCAAAGATCTAAAAAAAAAGTAAATAAAAATGAATATTTTAAAGCATGATTTATAAAATAGAAGAAGAACAAGAACAAACATAATCTTAAAGAGAGAACTACACACACACACGAAAGAAAAAAACGAACAAAGTTTCAATGAATTTTATATTTGCAATATGCAATTTTCTATTGATTCATATTTGGTTTTATCATAAATAAAAGGTATTGACAAAAATAACAAAAATTTTGTGTCAAAAAATAAATAATATAGCCATAGAAGAGTAGGGTATTACAAGACCCCTCCCGGAATGATGGCGAAAATTAAAAACAAATTTAAACATTTTTTAAATTAAAGTTATTCTTATGCAAGTTTAAGCATATTTAAATAGTTCTTATCTTTTGATGGAATGGGTTTTTTGTTTGTTTGAATTTTTTTAATCAAAACTAAGTCCAATTTAAAATAGAAAAAAAAATTTTTTTTTTTTAATTTTTTTCAAAAAATATTCAAAAATTTGTGCTATCCTTCTCATTGGATAAAGTATTTCATCTTGAAACTTAATGTGTATTCTTAATGTTTGTAAGGTGCCTTAGACTTAAGTGCAATGTGAATTTATCATTTTGACATCGGAAGCGTAATCTTCGACCCCGAAAGACCCAAAAAATCAATTTTTTTCATGGGGATCAAAAATCATAATTTTTATCCCTACCCCTCTGCAGCCTAATGATAAGTTGCTTTATTTAAACATTTAAGGACTCATGATCGGAAAAAGATATTTTTGATCTGGAGGTACCACCTGAAAGCTAAAAAGCTCTCATTGACGGTGGTACGCAAATCGACCGAAGAAAAAAATTCTCGGAGGTTGCCCTGGGACAAAAACGGTTAAAAAAGGCATTTTTTAAGTTAAATTGTATGTAGTCCCTTTAAAGGTTTTTGATTTTTGACTCTCATGAAAAAATTGATTTATTGTGTTTTTCGGGGTCGTAGATTACGTTTCCGATGTCAAAAATGACAAATTCAGATAGCACTAAAGTTTTGAATTTCCTGAACCTTAATTCTAATCACTGAATAATTATTCAGAATTGTAAAAAGAAGGCATAGGAAATATGTAAGAAATGATTAACACTTTAGTTCTCTCATGTTAAATCATGAATTAGGTTGTCTTATAACTTTTTGTTTAATTGACCAATAAATGAATAGGAAGAAAATATTTTCAAAGCATTATAGTCTTAGTCCATCTCTCAAATAAAATTTGAGAAAATTTCTCAATATGACCTACTAAAATGCAGAATTCCGCTTTTTAGTTTCACAAATATTTTAAGCGGAAATTTAGTTGCGGAATATGCGGAATGCAAAAAATCTAATAAAAGGTCTGATTTGATGATAAACTTAAGGTCTAAATGGTTGTTGATGAAAAAAACATATGTTCACTAGTACCTCGCTATTCATGTATCAGTTCAATCGGCTAACGGTGTTAACATTTACCATAAGATACCGAACTTGTCTAGTCTTACTAAGTCTAATTACAGTGGCTCAACTGGGAGAAAAAAGAGGGAAGTTAACTCTGTCGGGAAAATTTCCGTTGAAAATGTTGTATCGATTGAAGAACACTTATCAACTTACAAATTCATCGTGAATATTTAGAAGAACTTCTATTAGAGGAACATTTTACCTCTTTTGGTGACATTTTAAAATTATCATTAAGACTAAAATAGTTCAAATCACAAATTTTTCCTAAAAACATTCCAGAAACCACTTGACTTGAGTAAAATCAGGTTCTAATTTTCAAGATAAATTCTTTGTTTTTAACCTATCTCAATAATAAGAGGACCAAGCTAGGTGATCGAGTTATAGTCATATCATATATTTTTTTTATCAAAAATCTTTAAAAACCTTAAAAAGTGGTTTCCTCTAAATTTATGTGTCTTTTGAGCAACTAAATTTTATGATCTGGAGCACCTTAAGGAAAACTACAAACATCTAAAAAAAGGAAAGTAATTATTTAGTTTTGGCTGCTAATAGCTGGTTACAAAACTATCAAGTTCACTGAGATGTTTTTGATCCATACGTTAATATTTGAACTTTCTTCTTGTGTCATCAGTGCAGTCCAAAACATTTAGTTTCTTTTGCGGGTGTGTTACTAATTCGTAGTTTCCTTCTGATTTCCTCATAACATAATCTAGAACAATTATAAATAGTGACGGTGCCAGAAAGTCTTCTCTTCTGACGGTGCTCGATTGATAAAGACTTTCAGAGTCCATATAGAGTAATTCAATCGCTCTAAAGATCTTCTCTAGAATACCGTAGTGTCTCAAAATTAGAAAGTCATATCCAATTTGTCTATTAAAATATTATTTTAGGATTTGAATTTATAACAATCTACATTAACCACTATAACAGTTTTATCATAAGTGTTAAAAAAAGAGGAAGTGTAAGATTTTAATTTTTTTAAAATTGTTAATGTAGGAGAGTTGATAAATTAAAAAAAACAAGTAACGCTATCTTGACACCTTAGAACCTTTGACTTTATCACGTCATTTTAAAAGATTTAGATATTATGGAGACTAAATTTGAAACTCTATCAATCGAGAACAATTACGAAAAGCTTTGTAATCACAACAAATCAATACTGAATATAATCAAAACCCCGAATGAAACATCGAGAAGAGAAAGCGATTCGGATCAATCAGATTCGAAATCAAACGAAAAAAGAATCCATCGAGTTGTTTTCACCGGTGGTCCTTGTGCTGGTAAGACAACATCAATAAATCGGATACGTAACTTTTTTGAAAATATTGGATGGAAAGTCTTGTGTGTTCCAGAGACTGCTACAACCCTTTTGTCGTCTGGTATTTTCTTTACAGATCTTGATCAAGAGGCAAAGATCACATTTCAAGAGAACTTGCTCAAAACTCTTCTTCAAATTGAAGACTCGATTAACGAAACAGCTAAACATTATTCGTTGACACGTAATGTTATGGTTATTTATGACCGTGGTGCAATGGATCCAGTTGCTTACATTGACAAACACGAATGGGATTTACTCAAGATTAGAAATCCTCAATGGAATGAAGTTGATCTAAGAGACAATCGTTACGATCAAATAATACATTTGGTCACAGCTGCGAATGGAGCTGAACAATTTTACACATTGGAGAACAACACGACACGCACTGAATCGATTGATTTGGCTCGTGAGTTGGATGAACGATGTGCCAAGACATGGGTTGGTCATCCATGTATGGATGTTATTGGAAATAGTTTTGTGTTTGACACAAAAGTGACAAAGGCATTACAAACTGTTTGTGAGAGAGTTGGTCTTCATTTGAAAGGTTTCGATGCCGGAAATAGAAAGAGAAAGTTCTTGGTTACTCTTTTACCTGATGATTCAGTTTTTCCGAATTTTCAAGAGTTGAATGTTGTTCATAATTATTTGGTCTCGACATCGGACTCAGTTCAAGTAAGGATCAGAAAGTGTGGTCAAGGTGGTAATTGGTCGTATTCATATGCAATTAGAACCCATGAAGATGGTAAACCCAACGAAACTAGAACTCATATAGACCCTAGAGAATATGCTGTAAGTATTTTTCTGAAGCGATGTTGTATCATTCTTTCACTTTTTCATGTCTGTTTTTAGATCTTGTCCAAGACAGTTGATCCGAATCATTACACTGTTTATCAGCGTCGTCGTTGCTTCTTATGGAAAGAAAGATATTTCAGACTTGACATTTACGAAGAGCCGTGTAACCCAAGTTGTCGAGGTTTGGTGATTTTGTCAACCAGAACAGCTGAAGAAAATTTGATATTGCCAAGTTTTATTCAAGTTGATCGAGAGATAACAAAAGATCCAAGTCATTCAATGTTTAATTTATCGCTTAAAAAGAACTAGTTTAAATAGACTTTATTTATTTGGGTTTTTTTGATATTTTTAGTTAAATAAAAGACTTCCAACACTTATTTTTTAGACAAACTTTTTTTTATTAAATCGAAAAGTCGCCTTCCCATTTTCACACCCGGGCTTGGGACCGGCCTAGGCATGGTCACGACGATTTAATCTTTTTACAAATGCTGATTTGGTTTGCTTTTTATAACATAAAGACTAAGATACGGGAAGCAGAGCTTTTGATATGCGAGTAACGGAACGTTAAATTATCAATAAAGGGAAAGTAAGGCATGGTCCTCTCTCTATTGAAGGCATGGCCCTCTCTTTATTGAAGGCCTAGTCCATAATTGTTATCTTTGCCGAAACATTTTTCCTTGAAAGTCTAACAAAAATAAAGAACTGTAAGATCATCCTATTCATTATTAATCAATCTTCAATTACTGATAAGAATCAAAACTTTTTCTAATATTTTGATGACTTTGCCTCTTAATTGATTTCATTGTTTTTTTTATTTTAATAAAAGATTGTCAATATAAGAATGTCACACATTTAACAATCTTTTTCTTAACAAACAAACGTCGGACGTCTTTAATTCAATTAAGGAATTATTTTTTTAGTTTCTTTGTTTAACACAGTCTGTTAACATAGTTTTATGAATTTATACATAAATTATCGTTTTAACCAATAAATCTTCTTGGTTTCTCGTCCAATGAAAATTACCCAGTCTATTGAATCTTCAAGAAACATTAAGTTTTCTTTAATGAATTTTGGAAAAGATACTTTAATGAAAACGGCTCTATATCATTAATGTGTGATTAAAGATTTTTCAATTTTAGCATTAAAGAGGCTTTAATGTAAATTTGTAAAGATACATTAATGAAACCATTATTTAAGTCGAAAAAATGTATTATTTGTAGAAGGCAATATCTCAAAAGAGTCCAAGCTTTTTGTTCAAAAGGATTTAATTTCATAATCAAAATAAGCAAAAATTTAATTAAAATTCAATATTTCAATTTCAAGTTTAAATTTTAACAGTGATTGATTAAGACGAGGCCGAGGGATATAAAAATTAAGTTAATCAATTGTGCGATTTAATTTACAAGTGAGCTTTACAATCTTAGTTTAGTAAAATCGGAGTGAATATAAATATTTATCAAAATTTTAAGCTTTTTGTTTTGTGAATTAGTAAAACTTTTTTGTGAAAGCAGTCGACTCTTCGCGGTTTAATTTTGCTACATCCTTTTACAAAAAAGGGCCGAATTTTACTTAACCCGAGTGATTAAGTTGAAGAGTAAAGACCGTAAATTTGTAAATTTTTCCATCAAGAGTTAATAATTGAAGATTTCATAAATCCTTTACCAACTTAAAATCGAATTAAAGTAAAAGAATGAGTTGATTAGTCGTTTCAAAAATCAGAACTAAAGTTCTCAAAGAAACTAAACACATTATCTTTTTAAACTAAACTAAACACATCACAATTTTACAGCTTAAGGTTTAACTTGAATGATTTAATCACCGCGGTTTAATATTTTTTTAAAGAGAAAAAGTTTAGGTGAAAATATAAAAAAAAATTATAAAGTAGAGCCTACTCTCAAAAGTAAACTTTAGCCATTTTGCATAATCGTGCATCTAGTTTTCTTGTTTTCTGCCTTTAAATCTTCTTGTATTATTTGATTAACAGATGGCGAACTAAATACCAAAAAGAATTTTTAAAGTTTAAATTTTCATTTTTAATATTTTAAACTTTACTTGCAATCACGTAAATTAAAATGACTAATTTGAAAATCTTATTTGTAACAGGAAATAAAAATTTTAATAATTTTTCACTAACAAATGAAAATGAAATATTTTAGATTTTAAAAAATTTCTAATTAATTTAAGTGAAAAAAAGTGGGTGGAGTTATTTTTGTGTTTCACCAATAAAATTTAAAATTAAATAAAAAAATTGCTACACCGTTTTAGATTTATTGTACATACAATCAAAATTCGATTATATGTAATTGCAATATAAATGTTGGAGATGAAATTGAAAACCGACATCACTCTTTCTGAGTGTACAAGTTTTAAACCCTAGTCAACAATTTAGTTGTGGTATCTGTATCAAAATCCTATAAAATTTTGAGTGTGAATGTTAGCCTTATTATTTAAAATTACAGTCAATCAATCTGCTTCTGTCAAACCTTAATATCAAAGAAAATTTTCTCAAAGTTTTTTTTAAACGTTTATCCTTTTTTTGCCTGAACTTTTTAGCAGCCGAGATGAATTGAAGTAGGGTCCCTAGATTCGCCATCTAAGGATCTAACCACTAACCCAGTAGGACGGGAACATCTTTTTGAAAATTTCTAGATCTAAAATAGTGTTAAAGTTGAAGTTTTAAAACGAGAGTTATTTAAAACAGTCCGTTTTTTTCTTTTTTTTATTGTAATTGAATAATTGACTTAGAAAAACCGCTTGTGTGAAAAGAAATTTAATAAATCTCCACCCCAAATATGATCAGTCTTTGATATGCAGAGTGAAATAAAATAATGAATTTTTTTTTCAATTTTCTCTTTTATCATATTTTTTGTTCGAAACGGCATCATGTTGAAAATGATTTTTTTTGTCTTTTTATTAATCTAGCGATTTTTCACAATTAACTCATGTGTCACTGAAAAAAAGTTAAGATATTTATCTAAAAAATAAAATAATCGGATATTATAACAAACGGGCTCGAAATCCTAAAAAAAATGAGTCTTTTAAATGCTCATACTTAAGCAACTTGATTTTGGCCTAATTTTGGTTTGATGTTGAATAGAATCAAATACGGTTTATCATAGTTAACTTAAACAAAAAAGAAATTCGAGTCGAATAGTTTTGAACAAATTGGTCACACCCTTTTTAGTCTCTTAGGTCGTCTTTTTTTGTTGAAAAATAAATCCGAAATGAAAAATAAAAATAACTTAATATTCGACATAAATTCTTCATTAATGCTCTTTAATGTATCTTTTTATTTTTTTTGACTTTAAACTTTAAATTCAAAAATATTCGGTTATTTCTTCACACTTAAATAAGTTTTCATTAAAAAAAAAAAATTTGTTTAAAAATTTGAATATTTTGGAAATCTTTGAATTTTCTTTTTACTCAAAAATGTGTCTTTAAGATTACATTAAGATTCATTAATGTCACTTTTTTTTCAGGAGACTGGGTATTTTCAAAAAAATCGTTCAGTTTCTCGTGTCTGCTTAATAAGCTCGTCACCCCGCTCGTTCCTCGCAAAAATAAATCCTTTTTAATAAATATAAGTAATAAATAATGTTCAAACTCAATTTTAGTAGAGTGAATTTTTGACATGAGTTAGAAAAAAAATGAATTAGTTAATGTTAATTTATTTTTTAATTCATGTAGCTCATTTTTGAAAAAAAAATTTAAAATAATTAATTTCATTGTGATAATTTTTTTTATTTTTTTAAGAAACATTTTACTTGATAAGTAACAAGTTCTGATCCGAAAACGAAATCAAAAATACACTCATGTTCATCACTTTTGTCCATTGCAATAACATTAAAAGCATGTTGTCGATATAGAGTCTCATACCTCTCATCTTCCAACATTTTGAGTTTTAAAATTAAAACTGCTTGAATTTTGGACCATACATCCATTGTCATCGCTTGTGTCCATTACAATTAGAGGGATTAATTCAATTATTTTATAATTTAGTTGTTTTTAAAAATGAAATTAAATGTTTAATTTTTATTTCAAAAATGAGTAACATGAATTAAAAAAATGAATTAACATTATAAGTCACTCATTTTAAGAAACATTGAAAAAAAAACTTAAATAAATATATATCGTTAGATAAATATGGTTTTATTAGATAAATGTGACTTAAAAAGACGATACTTAAAGAGGAAAATTTTTGCCTTAATTATCCGAAATAAAGCGGAAATAATCACCTTTTTCTTCTACTTCATTGTGCTTCTTTTCCCCCTTTTTAGGGCATTTGAAGTTGCATATCAATTCAAAAAGATCAATTCGATCATTTCAAATTAAAACTTTAATAGAAATCAAAGTAATATAGAAATGGTTTTGCAGAGATATGTTTTTGGATGTTACAAAGCATGTCACGTTTAAATGTAACTTCTGCAAAAAGTCTGCAAAAAATGGTGTGTGCAAAAAATATATTTTTTTAATGGTGTAAGATCTGCAATGTGCATTTTGATAATTGCAGAAGCGTTTTCTAGTTGTGACATGCTTTCTAACATCAAAAAATATATCTCTGCATAGCCATTTCTATATTACTTTGATTTCTATTAAAGTTTTAATTTGAAATGATCGAATTGATCTTTTTGAATTGATATGCAACTTCAAATTGCCCTTTTTAGCTTCTTCTCTTCTTTCTTGAGCTTTATTTTTAAATACCTTCCATACCCATTGACCGAACACCTTTCCAAACTTATCATAACTGATATATCAAATTTTATTTGGACCTTAATTAATAAAGTATAAATTTAAATTTAAAGGAAAATATGCATAAATAAAAATAATATACTATCAAGTTTCCTAAGTCTATCCGGATCTATCATTTTGGTTGACAATCTTCGACTCCTTTCATCCTATAGTATGTTTTTAACAAGTTCTTCTTTGGTAAACAGAACATCTTTACATGAATTCGAATAAGTTGTAATGCGGTAATTATGTAAATCAACTCCATTATGAATATTTAAAAGATTTTTAAGAAAAACTGAATTCAGCTTTTGTAAAATCGCTTATATTGATTTTTAAGTCTTTTAAGCAGATCATCGAATGATGTATTTCGCCATTTAAAAAGCGAACCTTGCCAACGTACTGCGGGTTTCCAGTGAACTTTTATATTGATTTCTTTCTTCTTCGAACTCTAATTAATCCAGTTGAGTGTTCAAATGCTTTCATTCATCATCACCAAATGAATCTCACTTTGTTTTTTTATTTTTTCATATACTGTCTAAAATAAATAAATCTAGGATAAAACATTTAATCAAAAAACAATTTTATTAATTTTTAAAAACAAAATCCCAAAAGCAATAAAAAAAAAATTTAATTTAAAATTTTAATTCCACGTTTTGAACTTTTAACTAAAGTGTAAATATAACAAGTATTATTTTCATAAATTGGTACTATAAACTCATTAATTCCGTCACCATCTAAATCAGCTATACCAGTACCACCAACAGTGTAACCTGAATACAGTTGAGTCCATACCAAACGATATTGAATCGGATTTGTATCCAAAGGCTCGAACAAATAAGCTCGTTCAGCTCCATCACCACTTACCAGTATATACGGTCTTTCTTGTTCTTTCAAGTTGGGATAGAATGCCTTAGCCCCACCTGGTGCTGCTTGTTGTATACCTGTTTTCAAAACCGGAAAGTTATTATAAATCAAATGATAACTCCATTTGGACGTTCTAATATTATCCCCTTCCAATCTGTAATAGAACAATCGACCTTCTGGTTTGTCTTTATTACCCTGATGATTCGTTCCCAATATTTCTTTATTCCCGTTCTTGTCCAAATCAACTATACGAGCATCGAACAATTTTCCAATCTTGGTATCAATCGTAACAACCTTTACATTACCATTTAAAAAACTATTTTTTGGATCTTCCGAGTAAATAATGTTCAATTTTTGAATGAAAAACCCTGCTGCTATTATTTCAAACCGACCGTCATTATCCAAATCAGCTACATCAAAAAAAATATCACAAACATCATTTAAGATCACTTTCTCAATGTATAACAACGATTCTGGATCTAATACAAACGCGACTAGTTGAGTTAGAGTACTACCGACTAATGGCTTATAACTACGACATGTTAAAATATCTGTTTTGTTATCCCCTGATACATCGGCTAAGATGACACGATGATAAAACCATTTTATTTTACCCTGAGAGTTTAACGTGAGTTCATAAGGCGGATTTTCGGTTACTTTCGAACGATCTTTACTCGTAAAGTGATAATAGAAAATTCCACCGTTCTCTTTACTTGGTACCAAGAACCCTCCAGGGACTATTAAACCCCCGTACGGATCGGTCGCATCGTTCAATAATGATTCATTTGTATAACTGATTTCGTTAGGCCAGACCAAATTTTTGTTGTTTAATTTCAACGGTGCAGAGGTCGAGTTTAAACCAAAGTACGAATAATATGTAACATAATCAGCGCTGAATGGAGCACCATTGAATTGACTGATCGCCAAATGGTATCTGTTTTGTTCCAATGAGGGAATAAAAGTTCCAAAAGCAGGTTTGTCAACGTTTATTGTTTTGACTAGCTTTGGAGTATAACTTGCTCGGATTAAACCGATAATCGAAAAGATTAAAATTAAACTTTTCATTTTGATTTTTTTCAAATTAAAATGGTTCAAAGTTTTTTTTTTTTTTAATAGGGTCTTGTTATCAATCACGTTTTGAAAGGACGTGAAAATCATTTGTTTTAGTCATTTGATAGATAAAGTTTTGATTTCATAAGAGTTGTATGATGATTGGCTTCTTCAAGTAGAATTGAGTGTAATTTTATAATTGGCATCTTATGTCTTTGAGGGCTTTTTTTATTTTTAGTCTACCTTTATTTAAAAATAAAATTTCATTTGTACTTAAACGTAAAGGTGAGGTTTCATTCAAAATATTTTAATAATAAATGTCGATATTTTAATTAGTAGATTGAAAATTTTTGAATAATTCATAACGGTTTTTTTTCAAAAAAAAATAAATATTTCTGTTAAAAGTTCATCTGTTTATGAATTTTATTTTATTTTTTGACCAATTAAAAATATGTTGCATTCGATATATTATGCGCAATCTAGTATTAAAATTTAACGGTTTTCAAAGAAAGTTTTGAGTCAGTGAGAGAAATAATGGACTTTGAAGAATATTTATCAAAACAAATTAAGAGTCTGATATACTGAGTCTTTACAACACATTTTTGTTGAATGTACCACTCCGCGAGCATTATTACTTGAACTTTGGGGTTCGATGAACAAGCAAGATAACCGAAAGTGTGCTGATCAAGAAAGAAATAAAAATTTCAGCGTTCAAACTAACAGTATGGAGATTAAGAGAGCCAAAAATAGTCCATCCTTGCTAACTCTCAAAATATTTTTCTCTCGAGAGCTAAGCCATTTTTAAATGTATTATTTAGTTGTTTCAATCAAAAAGAAAATTAATGGTGAAAATCAATGAGATTAAATCAAGTTTTTGATTAAGTCAACTACCTCCTGTTTGACATACAACTTTGGACGCATAACTACATCCAAATGCCGTTAAAATTAATAATAAAATATCACTAAAAAGTCTAAACAGAGTAAAAAACACATGTTCACTGAACTGAGCTACGAACTTGGCTTCTGGAACAATGAAAAACTATGAATATGTTGTGGTCCTCATTCACAACATTCGTCTCCACAAACTTTAGTCCATGTTTTAGTTTTAAACTAATGCATGTTAAGGACTTAAACATAAATTAAATTAAACTTTAAAAACCAAAACATTCTTTTAACATGTTTGACTGTGTCACTTGAATCTAATCAAAGATTCTAGCCAACCCGAATAGCGAAGTGTCCTTAAAATATCGAAACACAGACTGATCCAACTCTAAATTTAACTTCAAAACAAAACCGACTAAAAACGAACACTTACAACGATAGTATTGTGATCCAGTTGCAACTCTACTCAGTTTCTTTATTTTGTTCTCTTTAATCCTTATTAGACAATAGTTGTTATTAAACCATTAACAATACCTAACAATTCGGATTCCAATAAACGCTTTAAAACTTAACTTATTTTATCTTTTCTAATTTAAAATTTTAAGTAATTCACAGATACAACACCTTTGTGTCATATGAAATGGAGAACTCAAAAAGAGTACTGAGGGAGAGATCCCGTGATAAAAGTATCCCGAGATAATTTGTCTCATGAAGGTCTAAAGATTGAGGACGACTTTAACTTGTTTGTTCTACTAAGAGGTATAAGCTTTCCGAGAACAGGTGAGTTCAACAATATTAAACAAACAATAAAAAATACACAATCAAACACTTTATTTTAAATACTTTTAAAATTAAAAATAAATTAAAATTTTGAACATTTTTTAAATCGAATTTTTTCAAATCGAGTTTCATGTTCTCGATTTTTAACTTTGGAATTAATCATACGATTACGTCTAATTAATTCATTTATATTACCATTTAAATTCATTTGTGTCTCAGCTAGCTTATAATTATTAGACACATCAAATTTGTATATTTGATCATACATTTTATTACTACAAAACGGCACTGGACTCGATAATAACGTAATATTCTCTTTTTTAAAATAGACTTTACGTCTTAAATCTTGAAGATCTTTAAAAAAATTTTCCGACGGTATTTGACGATTTTGTTTAATACGATTAACATCATCGATTTGTCTAGACGATGATTTACGTCGATTCAAAAAATCAAACACACTCCTATCTTCTGATATACTAAAAGGAACTGAAAAATTATCTGAATAAACCGAGTTATTTTCTATCAATTTTTCTAAATCATCGTTTGATTTAAAATTAAATTTTTCGTGTAACATAAACGCAATGAACCCAGTGCGAGTACGTGAAGACTTGGGTTTAATGACGTCTATAACCTCGGTCTCTTGTTTCTTTTTAGGAGAACATTGCTCACACTTGTCCAAGTTTAATTCAACACAATTTCGGCATATGACACCTTTGAATCGTATCAAATTTTTAAACTCATTGGTTTGATCTGATAGATCTTTTATATTAAAAACGTTTATGCGTCGTCTAGGTGCTTCAATGTAACATTTATCAATTATATTGTTTATATCATAACCAGTGAGACTAGTTTCAATCATTTTCTTCTAACAAAAAAAAAATTCGAAACAAATTTAAAAGTAATTATTAAAATGTTTCCGTTGCAACAAAAAGGTTTTAAAAAAAAAGTCGATAAAATTTTTTTTTTAATAAACCTTAAAAAATAACATTTTTTGTTTTATGAGTCTTAAAAAAATAAAAAGGTAAAAATTTTTAAAAAATGATAAACTTATAAACAAGATTTATTTTTTTTTTATTTCATTAGATAGTTTTTAACTGTAGTTTATTTTAAATATTTTCGTCAGTCAGTCTTCTAAACAAACATTAAAATTAATTACTTCTCGCAAGCAGAAAAAAAATGTTTCATAATTTTTGGAAATGAAAAATTTCCTTTGAATAAACACTCAACATTGTTGAGACTTTAATCGGTTTTTTATTTTTGCTGTTAAATAAATCAACAAAAACAGTATGTTTGTCTTGTTTTAAAAATCCATAGTAATAATTTTTGTTTTGAAAAAAAAAACGGGTTCAACGGAAATAGACAACTGTGAAGGCATTTAATTTTGAAAATAAATGTTTCAAGCTGTTCTTTTTTAAAAACAAAATGAAAACTTAAACATGTCTCCAAGAAGCCAACAAAAATTTAATCGTAAACATTAATTTTTCAAATATCTATGTGTGCACATTAGAAATGGGATAAAACTAGGTTATCATATAATGGTACAAGCTTGTGAAATTCATAAAAAGTTTCAAATGAGGCAAGACCAAAGTAGGTTTATTGAAAGAAACTTGGAATTTCACAACAATGACGAATCCCTTGGAATCTATGGTGTTTAACTCAGCCACTGACACGAAGCTAATTGTTTTAGGACGATCAAATGAAGGATTCTCAACTTTTCTTAAGTTTTCATTGCTAGACGAAGAATCTATTGCGACAAATTAAAAAAGAAACCAAAAATAAGAATCTGGAGTTGCAGAGAGATATGAGAATCAATGAACGACAAGGCTTATAAGAAAGTCGATTCAAATACAAGGAATTACTACCCTAAAGCTCATTAACGACAGTTTAAGGTCAAAACCAACTTCAGTGAACTCATAGAGTTGATCGATCTTATGTGATTCATGTTCAACTATTAAGAGCTTACAAAAGACTTGTATTATTTATAATTGAGCCTATTAGGGCGACTCATAAAATTTCGAGTTTTTTAGATGGTAAGTTATTATTGATTCTAGCTCTTATGTAATCTCATATCTTTAATTCATATTATACGCTCTACAAGATGATAAGTTTCGATCGGAGCAAAACGTCCACACTATCTAAATTCTTCATTTTCGACTTTATAACGTTAATCTACGACCTCGAAAACCCCAAAAAAATAATTTTTAAATCGGGGTAAAAAATCGAAAATTTTGACCCTACCCTTCCTCTTTTTTCGAACGTTAGAAGGTGCTTTGGTGCTTTGTTTAAACATGATTGGAAAAAGCTATAATTGATGTAAAGATATGTTCTGAAAGCTAAAAAGCTACCATTGACGCTGGGACCATTGTCGACGAGGAAAAAAAATTCCATAAAGTAATAAACGAGCTGGAAGGGATTGAACTTCTCCCTAATCAAGAATATAGTCCAGACCTTTTCCCCTTCTAATTATCATCTTTTCCGCTCTATGGATCATTTCCTTAGAGGACAGAATTTTACAAGACCAACTTGAAGCTGGGTGCCTTGAGCTTTTGAGCTAAAAAAGCCAGGGATTGTACAAGAGAGGCTCGCTTTCCCTAAAAAAGACACTTATAGGTACCGTTTTTAGCACCCAAAATCGATTTTCAAAAATAGACTTTTTTATGGAAAGATCAATATGTCTTTTAGGGTTTTAATTCATGAGAATTTCGATATATGTCAGAAAGTGAAAAATCGGCAATTTTTAGGGGTTTTGTTTTTTAAGTCACTTTTCCTCTGCTTTTTAAAATGAAATAAAGCTAAAAATGAAAAAAGTAAAACCATAGATTTGTTCAGAATTTTCTCAAGTTTAACCTTAAAAAAATAAGTGTGATGAAAAGTGACCCCTGGGACTACATACAATTTGACTAAAAAAATGCCTTTTTTTACCGTTTTTGTACGAAGGTGACTTTCGAGAAATTATTTGGGTACCAGCGTCAATCGGAGTTTTGAGCTTTCAGGTGGTACCTCCAGATCAAAAATATCTTTTTCCAATTGTGAGTTCTTAAATGTTTATATTTAGCACCTTATCATTAGGCTGCAAAAAGCGGAGGAGTAGGGGTAAAATTTTTGATTTTTGACCCCCATGAATAAAATGATTTTTTGGGATTTCCGGTACCTATGTCAAAAATGACAAATTCAGATAGCACTAAAGTTTTGAATTTTAAGATATTAAGCTTAGAAGGAGCCATTTTTGGCCGTTAGTTTAATATTCAGATTTCAGACGAGTCGCCCTCCCATTTTCTCACCCGGGCTTGGGACCGGCCAAAGGGCATGGTTACGACTCTAGTTACTGTGGAACGTTCATCATAAACAGTGTCACTCATCCGAGTCTAAGACTGCGAACTCGACAACTATTTAGACTTAGCTTGGAACCACAAACCAAGCGTATTCTTCTATTGAAGAATACTTAACTTTGTAAACTAGGTCTAATGACAATTACATCGCAATGGTTACGGAAAATATTAAATATTGATTTAAAAAATAAAATTTGAAAATAAATTTATAATTTATTAATAATTAAATATATTTATGGGCATTTGCATCCTCTTAATTGAGCTTTTTTGTAAGCAGTACATCCCAATGTTTCAACAGCTTTATTCATTGTTTTAACGACACCAGCACAAGCTTTTAGAACAATTTAAAAGAATCAAAAATATTATTGAAAATTATTTAGGATATTTACCTGCTTTTTGAATCAAACCCCAACCTTCTTGAATAGACCATCTGTTACATACATCATTTAAACATTTTTCAAACGATGAATCACATTTAGATTTTGTTGAATAACAATTTTCGTAACAAGCATCATGACCGTTACAACATGAATTAAACTCACCTGCATTGAATAATTCAAAATCAATATGAATATTGTAACTACCACAACCGTTAATGTCTACAATTGGATCTGGTCTTGGTACAACATGAGCTAAAAATTGAACAAATTAATCTCAAAAAGAGCTTTTTTTTTTGTTGAAAAAGAGACCTCCATTTGGACAGCTTACATAACATAAACCAAAAACATTGTCAATTAATAAATCAGTGAGAAGATTTTTATTTTCTTGATCTCTTGTAATAGCTGTGTATAATTTTTCGATTTCGACTCGTTTAGCAAATGCTGAACAATTAATCGTAATAAGTAAAGTAGCTATTAGGAAAATTAATTTCATTTTTTTGGTGCGTTTTAAAAGTTAATGTAAAACAAGTTGATTTTTGTTTATATATGTCGACTTGAAGCATTTGCCAAGACATGTGAGTCAAATTAAAAATATTTCGATTAGATATCAATTAGGGTGTATTCAAATATGAAGTTGTTTTTTTTTATCAGATGTTAATTTTACATAATTCAATTTTTAAAATATTCAGATATAAGTTAATTAACATTGATAAATTGAGATTTAGCTTTTCGAGACATACGGACCGCCGTAATTTAAATACTAATGTTCTGATAAAATATATAAGATGATGCAAAACACTTTAAAAATGTTTCACGGGAATATGTCTGGGTGCTGCACACTGTATCCAATCTCTTGTAGTACACCAGAAGAGTAGCTCCACTGATCGTGACCACTGGAGGCACATAAATAGGACTTCCAACGAACCACACCCTAAAATAACCTAATTGAAGGCTTAGGTTGAAAGAATCATCAGATTTCTTATATAAGCGTGATTCATTAAATTTCGCGTTTTTTTTGTAGCTTTTTATTTTATCAAAATAAAAAAAAGATAAACATCTAATCTTTAAGATATACGCCATTATGCTCATTAGACCATTATTGCAATTGTCTTAGTTTACAAAGTTAAGTATTCTTCAATAGAAGAATACGCTTGGTTTGTGGTTCCAAGCTAAGTCTAAATAGTTGTCGAGTTCGCAGTCTTAGACTCGGATGAGTGACACTGTTTATGATGAACGTCCCACCGTAACTAGAGTCGTAACCATGCCCTACGGCCGGTCCCAAGCCCGGATGAGAAAATGGGAGGGCGACTCGTCTGAAATCTGAATATTAAACTAAAGGCCAAAAATGGCTCTTTCTTCGCTAAATATCTTGAATGAATAATTTACAAAATTATAATTATTAGAGGATGCATAAAATTTTTTTATTAATACAACATCTATAAATTAGTTTTTTTTTCCCTTTATAAAAGATAGGGAAGATTTTTTTTCGATTCTCCATGTTAAAGTATTAGTACATGAGGTTGACTAAATTATTGAAATTATTTATGTCTATTTGAGATTTATAAGTTCTTTATTTAATTAAATAATGTTAGCACAGTTAGTGGCACATACAAAGTATTGTACCTATGAATTGAAGAGCTAAGGCTTCGGTGTTTTACTCGATTTTACAGCAATGGCATTTAAAAGCTTTTGCTAGTTTCTTTGCTTCTTTGAAACAAATTTGACCCGAGCGGGATTCGAACTGACACTTTCGTGAAACATTGATCAACCGACGATACCAACTAAGCAACCATTCCCATCAAACACATCGCCCCGTAATACAGAAACAGTTAGAAAATTTACTCCCCTTGCGGGGATTGAACTTCCGACCCTCTGCTTGCAAGACTAGCTCGCAAACCACTCGACTATACGGGCTCCCTTAATAAATAAAAAAATCCCCTATGGAGTTGTCGGTAAATATGTTACAAGTAGTGATAGAGTTATGGTTATTCAAACGGCTGATAGACAACTATTACCGGTTCCAAAATTGAGACAAAAAATCGTTATTAATTTCGACTCGACTCAATTGTATAGAATACAGTTTCCAGTGGTCGATGCAACTGCTCAAGCGATTCATAAAGTACAAGGAATGACTCTGTATCGATGTCATGTTTCAATTGATCGAAGTATATTTTGCGAGGGACAGGCTTACGTTGCACTTTCAAGGGTGAGAAATTCAACAGATTTACATCTGTCACATTTTGATAAAAACGTTGTCAAGGCTGATCAGCGTGTCATAAAATTAATGGAACATATTAACAAATATAACTCGATAAAAAATATAAAATTCGATAACCCAACTAAAACATTTAAGAGGAATGAATTCACGTGTAATTCTAATCCAACTTTATTACCTCGTTTATGTAATAAAATTTTAACCGATCCAAACAAAATGAACTACAAAGGTTTGTTTATCTTATCTTCTAATGTTCAAATGGAAAATTCTAATTTTTTATTAAAAAATTACAAAGCTCTTTAGCAAAAGCAAAGAATTAAGTTTGAAAAACTTTGAAACTGACGACTATCAACTTTCTTATCAAATCCAATTACAAACAATCAACAAATTCTTTTTGTCAAATGAGGCTTTAGTTAATTCAATATTTGCTAAAATGAAAAATGTAAATAAAAGTCTTTTTACATGTGATTTGAAAGTTGACGAAAATATTGCACAAAAACTGCATGCTGTATTTAAAAGAGAATATTTGCCTATATCAACTGCAGCTGATGGAAACTGTTTATATAACATGATATCTATTTGTTTATTTGGTCATAATGACCTTTTTCCGTTTTTTGACTATTTGTGTTTTGATTAAATAAAACAATATTACATCGATATTTTAAAAAGAGAATTATCTTTGACGAGTTGGGGATCAAACGGAGATTTATGCATTGAATCTCAAACTCGTTATAGACGTATATTATTTAGTGCAAGAAAAAGTGGTTTTTGGGGTAACGAGTATCATTTGTCAGCTTTTTGTACCGCTTTAGATACAAATATATACATTTATTCTGAAATGAAAAAATCTGTTCAAGCAGAAAATATTCACAATCTTCTCAAAATATTTAACGAAAGAACTTATAATTTATGTCATGCCATTATTTACAAACCAATTAATAATTCGACAACAAATAAATTTTTGTGTGGTTTTTAGGAAAGAATTAATCAAAAAACATAATAATAATGAATCGATTTAGGCCCACTATACGGCTATTCTACCTCATTCAAATTTTAGTATCGAGTTCAAATCTAAATATGTCTTTTTTCTTTTCTCGTAATTTTATTTTTTTTTATTAAATAAAATTTTAAAAATTACAAAGTTTTATCTGAATATTAATTTTATAATTGTTGAAGCTAAAATAAATTTCACGAAAAGAATATCTTAAATAAATGTTTCCTGTTTATAAACATAAATACATTACATTATATGAGTTAAAATGGAGGGGGGGCGAAGCCCCCCGCCTTGTTTTATTAAAATTAAAAAAAATGGTAAACATCTTATCTTCAAGATATACCCCATCTTGCTCTATGGTCTTTAGTCATCTATCAGCGAGCTATTCGATACCTCTCTTGTACAATTCCTGGCGGTCTTGATTAGTACAACTCCGCCCTCTAAGTAAATGAGCCATAGAGTGAAAACATTATAATCAGAAGAGGAAAGGTCTGGACAATATCCTTGATGAGAAAGAAGTTTAATCACTTCCAGCTCTTCAATTTTTTCCAATTTTTTGAGCGGTACGCGGTTTGCGTTATCTTGAAGAAACGAACCAAGCTTTCGGTTGATCAAAGAAGAGTATTTTGCTTGAAGTGAAGCATACATTAGTTCTAATTGTTCACAATAAAGGTCTGTATTTATCGTACGACCATTAGGAACCATTTCAAAATGTATTCCCCCTTTGTAATTCCACCAAACTCACAATATTACCTTCTTTTCGAATCGTCCTCTTTTAACGACTTGTAGGGCTGGTTGGGATGGACTCAATCACTGGTTTCTGTCATCATTAATTCGAAAATAGATCCATTTCTCATTAAGTAATTATCCTTCTGAAAAACCGTTCATTAAGAGGGTTTTTGATTAGTCTTCCAGGCGACTTTTTCCTTCGAGGTCTAGTATTATCACTGTTAAACTTTTTGAACCAAGCTTGTGCCTTATGTACTTGAAGGGCATTCTCACTTTCTACTTGGCGTGGGTTGCTGTGAATCCTTTTTTCCAATAATGACTTAATAGCACCAGAATCAAAAAATTCAAACTTATCATCTTGTAGGGGGTTCAATTCTGTTTAATCTAGCATAAAATATGAATTTAAGATATGAGATTACATAAAAGCTAGAAATTTTATTAATTACCCTATTACATCAAGTTCACTTTAAAATTCAACAAATATTTATCTTTTAAAAACGAAAACATATCAAATTACCGAAATAAAAACCAGAAACATTAATCTATAATCATTTGAAGTAATTTTTTTTTGAAATTTTGTCAAAATGAAAGAAAATCAATATGATAAATTTGAAATACTTGTATCATACATTCCGTTTGTTATTATATCATTTGGTATTATTGGTAACACAACATGTTTCATTATATTCCGTTTAAACAAACACTTTAATCGAATACCATCAATGGTTTATCTTTCATTTTGCGCTATTTTTGACACAGCATCCCTTTTTGTATGGAACTTAAACCATTACTTTTTAATCAATCACAATTTTATAATCGAACAAACAAATTTTTTTAATTGTAAATTATTTTCATTTATACAAGTATTTTATCTACACTGTACATCAAATCTTTTAAGTTTTATGTGCATAGACCGTTATGTAAGAACATATTCATTACCTGGGTCTTTATTTTCTCGTCTACCATTCTCAAACCTTCGAACCTCATACATTTGGTGTCTCATAATAACATTACTAATGTTTTTACTAAACTCACACTTTTTAATTTTAAACGGAAACGTAATAAAGTTGATTAAAACAGAAAACATTAGTTTAAATGGAACAATTAACATGACACTTAATACATACGATATATGTTATTGGTATACTGAGAATTTTCATATATACCCACTGTATGACCAAGTTAATTTAATTGTGTACTGCTTTATACCATTTACGATTATGATTGTATTTAACATTATGTTTATTGTAAAAATTTTGGCTAATAGAAAGAGTAAACAAATAAACCGAAAAGATGTTAAGCGTAAAAGATTAACTTATTCATTAATGTTTATAACATTTATGTTTATTATAATGACATTGCCACAAACAATATATTTTGGGTATTTTGGTAAACCGTTAAGAGAGTTTAAATATGGTGTTACTATATTGTATTTAATTGATTCGTTGTCTTATATATTTCATGCTAGCTTGTTTTTTAATTGTTTTATAACTAATTTGAAATTCAGGAGATTTATAATGAACGGTGTGAGGGGCTGGTCAATTAGACGAATTCTTGCAGTTTTTGCAGTATTTAATGATTATAGATATTCTTCTAAGTGAGCGTAAATGTTCAACTGTGTCGTAAATCCAACTCACCCGAAAAGAAAAGTTGGAGATGCATAAAGTCAGTTACCGTTAAAGCTTGTTCTTTCTTCGAACGTTTCGAGTTAGCCATCTTGAAGGTTATTCAAGTGATAGAATTTTGGGCGAAAGAACGTATAATAGTAGACATGGAGGACTCGCTAAAAATTTCAAAACCAACGACGATAAAAATTTCTCGATTTTTACGGCAACTGTGTATTTTAGACCTCGACCAAACGAGATCGTCGAGATAGACGAATCAGTTAAGAACAATCGAGGAAAAGATTTGATACATTTTACAAAAGCCAAACAATTATCGGTTTCAAAAATTTGATGATCACGTGATCGTCAAATTGACCAATCCCCAGTGTCAGAGGAACAAAGTTTGAAGCGGTAAAATCAAAGATACTGTTCAATAGTTAAAAATAAAGAAATGTCAAAATGAAATGTTTTCCACGTTTCAGGTCTCTATGTGGCAAACATCCTTAAAGCAGTTTCACAAGTACACACTTGTAGAGCTCAAAATTCTCTACAAGAATCAATATCATATGATTTGCTTAAAATAAATTTAACGATTGAAACTAACGATTTAGTTAAGTCAGCCAATTAGAAGGCTACATAACAAAGCCCCCCACTCTGACAAAATTTTTAACCTTTTTGATTCCTGTTTTTTTTACTAATCCTAATATTCGGTTCACCATGGCTTTTATAAATTTGGCCACTATGAGGCCATTTTTTTTCAAACCAAAATATCTCAGAAACTAAAAGAGATGAGAGGTCGAGACCTATTTTTTTGGACAGCTCGAAGTCTCTTCTATCAGAAAGGTCGGTTGGGGGGGTCAGCTTTTTAGGAGAACCCAAATTGAAGAAGGTACTAAGCTTTAGAACCAAAATTTTTTTTTATTAGAATGAACATTTTCAAAGGTTGCTTTAAAGCTTAAGGAATCAGACAAAGTTTAACAAAAGCGATCAAATCCAAAGACAGATGCGAAATAAAGAATCTCAAGAAAATTTTTTTTTTAATTAATTTAGATTTGGGTATAAAAAAAATCAATTTTTAATTTTAGTTTTAATAAATAAGAAAATGGATAACGAAATTTCTAAGAATCAAGACATTAAAAAGTCATTAGAACCAGACGAGAAGCTAGAAGACCTACTTAGCCCACCTCCTGAATATTTTAATGTAAAATTTTACAGTCAACTTTGAAAAAATATTTTTTTGTAATTTTGAGATTAAGTATCCTAGAAGAGCGTATCCACGTCAAGTTCCATTTAATTCTAGACCACGTTACCCTAGTTTTTATGACAACTTTTCCTATCCATCATACAACCCTCGATATACCACCACTAGTTACAATCTAAGTGATAATTTAACAAAGAGTGAACATGCTCCGGTAAGACCTAAAGTGTATCCCTTGAGGCTTCCATTCTCTGAAGATGAACCCGAAAAGAATGTTAAACCAAACAACGATATTTTCATTACTAAAAGAGAAATGACAAATGTAATTGCAGTTAGACCAATGGAGACTAAAAGTCAAGCTATTGAATCACCAGTTGTCTTGATGGTTGATTCTGAAAAGAAACAAAAAGAGAAAAGTGATGATAAAAAAGTGACTAAACGAAAAAATGTGATTGTAATAGCACCAGTAATTTGTGTTTGCGTGTGTTTGGTATTTGTTGGTGTGATTGTTGGTGTACTATATGGAGTAAATCAAAGTATAACTTGTTTAAAAAATACATAAATTTTTTTATTTAATTGTTCCCGTTTAGTTATTCCAGTTTATCAATTTGAAAGTACAACAACATCAACGTCAACCTCAACTACAGATAAATATTAAACTATCCTTACGGATAAAAATCTTAGAAAATTACCAAAAAAAAAACAAAAAACTTTATTGTATTAGATTTTGAAAAAAAATAAATTTTCTTAAAGCAAGGTAAAAATGAAACGTATAAAATACTTTTTTAATTTCGAATTTATGCTTATTAAAACAGGATATATATTTTGCCCTTCTTTGTTTACCCTTTGTCGAGGTACTAAAAAAATTGATAAAAGTTATAATCTTCGTTTTCGGCTTTTGAATAAGAACTGATTTTTGGGTAAAACTGTATCCTGTAAACCTGTTTTTGGCTATCTATCCGAGAATAGATAATCTATCCGAAAATACATTTTATCTATTTTTTTCAAATAAAAAATAGATATTTTTAAAATTATCTATCCGAGAATCCACGGCATACTGGTGGTCCGTTCAAATTTTATAGTGATTTTATGCTTTAGGGGCGCCTGTAGCCCGAACTATAGGTACGAGTGCTTAGCTCTAGTTACAACAAGATAGAGCTCAAAAAGTTGTACCAGGAAATGTGTGTCGAGAATCGGACGGACCTTTTTCTGTAAGAAAATGATAGCCCATCGGTATTCTAAAAATTTCAGGCCTGTTTTTGCTTTTAAGAGTATGTAGCCTAAATCGAATTTCCTAGAGTTTAGCTTTTAATCTTTCAAGAAAGGAAATAAAACGTTAACTGTCCGATAGCTGGCGGGCCTTTAGGTTGGAGGATAAGTTGTAGTCTGTTATTTTTTTTTGTGTTTTCATAATTGATCTCGATGGCTTCTCGGATAGTCGAGATCTATTCTCGGATAGATATAATGTATATTTTGAAAAAAATTTTGAAAAATATGTATTCTTTGTATTCTCGGATAGATAGCCAAAAACAGGTTTACAGGATACAGTTTTACAGATTTTTGCCATAAAATATAAAGTCGAAGTACTTACTGTTTTGGTAAATAGGAATTAGTCCCCGTTTTTTTTATCCCCAAAAATTAATAAAACAGGAAATTATCCGCGAATTTTTTATACCCAAATAAATAATACCCAGAAAGATGTTATCCCCATACGTAAAGACTCGTCATCATCGAATATCATTATTTTCTTGTTTTTGATTTAAGATGTAGTGGTATAATCTTGCCCAGTGTAGTCGATATTGGATAGTATTATTCGTGGCCAGCTTTGCATCGTTGATCATCATAATCATCGATCGGGCTTTTTAGGACGGCTGCTATGTCTTTCCAACTGTTCTTGTCTCTGACAAGCTTTGTCCTAGCCTAGACTCGAGATTAATTTAGACAGAACACTTTAGTCGGTTCCTCTCCTGACATTCGACGGCAGTGTCCAACGAAGCTGGGTTAACCACTTTGTAAACTTTTGTTTGCAAAGGTCTTAGTTGTTCATGAGAGTTTCAGATTGGAAACTCCTAGGAATGTTCTATTAATGTTTCTGGTGAAAACTTCCAATCTGATCGAAAGTTCTTCAGTTAATATCCATACAGTAGCCGAACAGTAGTATTGAAACACGTGAAACTTTAAAGAATTTCACTCTCAGTTGTATTGAAAGTTTCTTCGAGATCAAGATTTCTTTGAGCTTATCAAAAGCATTCCATGTCATTAAACTATTCAATTGAACAAATCTAAGTCTTAATTGGTCAGATATCCTTTTTTAATTAAATTTTTTCTATTGGATAATATTTTATTTATCTTGACTAGTTCCTAATTTTATTTTTGGGTTTAAATTATTTTTAAATTAAAAAAAATAATTTAATTTCTCCGCTCCATTACATAATATTCCATTTTATTACGATAAACTTCAATTATAGAACTAAATATGCAATAATTTAAATAGATAAAGAAGTAAAACTTAGATTAATACTTTGTTGGATACAGGAGCTTTATCCTTCGAACCTTTTCTAACCTTTTTTCAAAAAGTTTCAACTGGTTCTCTACTGGTTTTCAAAATACGTGTAACAAATAGGAAATAGTTTAAAAAAACCAAAAAGAGGGGGTCCCCCCCTCTGGGTCCAACCTTTTGTCAAAATTTCTCAAACATACCTCAAACGGAGGGAAAAATACATGGGACTGAATGTCAAAAAGGTCAAAAAGATCAAAAAGAGGGGGTTCCCCCCTCTCGGTTCAGCCGAAATGGATTGTTAGCCTGTGAGTTTTTTCATTCAATTCCTAGTTAAATAAAATTTTAATCTAAATTATAATTAGCTCAGACGGATCTTTTGAGGTTCAGCTGGAATTTACCAGGCTCATTGACGATACCTCCACTCATCCGAGTCTAAGACTGCGAACTCGACGACTATTTAGACTTAGCTTGGAACCACAAACCAAGCGTTATTCTTCTATTGAAGAATACTTAACTTTATCACTACGGCTACACCTATTTCTAAATGGGTCTGCTGTAAAAGAAGTTCTCGCGCCCGTTCACAGGCTACTATACTATACGTTGTGATGGTCTATATCCTAGAAGCCAGCGGCATGCCAATACGACTCTGATTTTACCACTCTTTATTTGTTTTTGTTTGGTGTTTGTATAGCTTACTCGGACTCGAAAAACGCCCGTTTGAACATGACTGTTTAAAACGCTGTGAGACACTCCAAAAAAGAAGCGATAATTGCCTGTCTAACCGGAAGAGGACAAAAAATGATTGTCAGAAGGATTGAACGCGAAAACAAAAATGAAGTCAAAAGTAAAAAGAAGCTTTAGCAGCAGCTTCGTCGTTCGAATTATGCTGTGGTAAGGTGCTAGCTGGTATAAATTATACCAATAAGTTTGGTAATAAGCCGTTTAAACGAAAACGAAAAAAACATACCAAATAAATTCACGTTTGGCAAATATTGGGACGAAAAGAGTAGTTAAATTCAGTGTTTATAAATGTATAAACATTGGTCACTTTGCAAAAAATTTTAGAAGCAATGTAACAGAGAAAAAAGAACCGGTCGATAAAATCTGGTTAAAGAACGGTTGCAGTTTGCAGATCAAATATGAAATCATTATTGATCACTTTGAAGTTAAAACTTATTTGGATGCGGAGTATCTGTTATCTCAAGCAAAAAGGTTGAACGTTTCACAAAATCTAGATTAAAAGCGTCGTTGGAAGTTTAAGGTTACACAAGAAGATTGCAAGGCGCTTTTGGGTCTTTCATGATTTGAACAAACAGGAGCTGGAATCTTTCCGTCGTAGAAAATTTTGAGATTCTCAGGTCATAAAGTTCATTTATTGAACGAAGCGTTAAAATGAGTTTCATAATTAGACAAGACCCGGTCGTAAAAATCTAATTCGCTGACGAAGGAAAACAGATATATGTTCGCATTGAGCATAGAGGACCTAGATGTTTGTGAAGTCAGAGAGCACAAGATTCAGTTTGTAGACGAAAATCCAATTTTTCTTCAGTCCTTTAAGATTGCAATCCAATAAGATCGCTTACAGGAGTTAAAAAAATCGTGTCAACTAACTAGGATCTTAATATAAGAATTAGTTTCTGGGCTATGTGAAGTACATACACTTGTAATGAAAAAACGTTTGTAATGTTTATAACAAACCGACGAGTCAAATTATCAAATGAGTTAAAAATTCCAAAAAACCGTAATGTTAGAGTTGTTGAAAAATTCAAATTACTCGGAGTATCAATAGATAATCGGCTTAAATTTGACTCGTTCGTTTATGATCAAATCAAAGCGGTAAACAGGATATTCTATTCTATTCGAAGACTCTATTATTTAGCGTTCGAAGCGAAACTGTTATTTTTTAAAGCATTTATACTTTCGACTGTTGTATAACCCTCAGTAATTAATTTAGTCGTAATTTTAATCGAGAAGCTTGGGAAGATGTTTTATCGATCGTTATACAGTCTTCTTAGAGTTGATCTCATCAATCAAGACGTTATTGAAATTAATCGTAAACTAGAGGTTCATGCCTTCCAATATTTTATAAATAAAGTTGCTTCAGCATTGTGAAGTTTCGTTCAAAAAGTGATCCAAACATCTCGGGTTCGATCCCCAGTCAAACTTTAGAGGACAGAATTCTAGAATATTTAAGTTCCATGATTTGCGGTCTTTAAATTCAACCTAATTTTAATTTAATTATGGAATGGGGTTTCTTGGACACTGACTTCAAAAATTAGGGTACGATCTAAATTTTGAGACCAAATGTTTAGAAATATATGCTCAAAAATCGTATCAAAGATCAAATGTTGGGATTTTTATGGAAACTCTAAAACCTTTAAGAGTGATGTCTACCTGTTTGATGGTGAAATTGTTGGTAATTTTATGAAACTTATGCCAAACTTTAATATAACATTAACAAATTTCAAATACTTTAGATAATTTTTTTTTTCCTTTCTTTTAAATTTTCAATTTTTATTTAATTACTTTGCGATTACTTGGGTTTCCAAGTAGTCTAGGATCTTCTCTGTCTAACAAGCAGGGGTGGTCCTGAACTAACTCATTTACTCTCGGATAGGTTTTCCTTCTAGTAAATGAGTTGACATAAGCCTTTAAATAAATAAATCGCAAGTAAGTCCCATTCTAAAAAATCGTTCATCAAGAGGATTTTTGATTAGTTTTCTACAGATTTCGATATGAAGTTGAATCGTGTGAAACAACTCGGTAGCGTCTATTAACTTCATGGATCAACTTATGGTCGACTGTGAAGTACTAAGGATACCAAAAAAATGACTTAAGATTGTCAAAATGTCAATTTTCAATAATCGGAATATGCTGAAAATAAGTAAATTTTCGTTTTTAACTGATCTAATTACCCAACCATGAAGTCAAGTTCATAGCAATAAAGCAATAGCATTTGTTCTAAATAGTTATAAAAATTTTTCTAGAGGTGCTATACCCTAAATAAAACTTGTCTTATCTGAACCAAAATTTGTTTAATCTAAATTAATCGTGTGCAAAAACCTCGCAGAAACCGCGAAATTAGTTTCCCGGCGTATTAAACAGTCACGTTTAACGGTATAAAAACGGCCTATTTTTGCTTTCTCGGCCTCATAATAGGAAATTCAACGATTTCGTAGCATCTTGGAGCATTGTCTAATCATCTATCCCTCTTATAGTAAAGTTAAATTTGGAACGATTTTACACCAATGGCAGTTAAAAGCTTTTCCTAATTTCTTGGCTTCTTTGAAACAAGTTTGACCCGAGCGGGATACAAACTGAGCTACCATTCCCATCAAACACATCGAACCGTAATACAGATTGAACTTCCGACCCTCTGCTTGCAAACCACTCGGTTACACAGGGTTTAAATACGCTAGAGAACAACGTGAACGGCTATGACTACTAAACGGAGTCATTTTTCAGCTTTTAAATAAAATAAATAAAAAAGACTGGTCCACGTGCAAAGCCACTGGTCAGTCACAAATTAATGTTGCTCTATCTCTAATAGACTGTTTTTTTTACAGTTGAAAATCTAACAATGAAGACACAGAGTAGAAAAATATCTTCTTGATAACTTTTTCGCATCTGCTCTTAACATTTTGATCATCAATGGTAGTTATTCTACCATTCTGTTCCATTGGTCTTTAATAATTAATTTTGCTCCGATCGAAGAAGTTCAAAAGCCTCAAACCTTAAAATAAGATTTTAATTTAGAGGTAGAAATAAGTTTCAATAAGCAAAGGTAATAAGAGAATCCCTATTCAAGTTAATTAAAAAATTTTTTCGATCGACTCACGAAAAGTTAATTTAAAGATTTTTTCGAGCAAAAAATGGAAGCCGATGTTTTTAGAAAAGTGATTTTTTTTTCTCTTTTCATGAGCTTATCCTTAAAATTGAAATCTATTTAAGATATACGGAAGCAAATCGACTAATTTTGACGGTTCAAAATTTCAATATGAAAAGTTTCTTAATGGAAGACGCTTTCAACCTTTCAGACATTATCCTATGACAAGACCTTATCCACCACTTGGTCTTCGATTCAAAAGTGAGAGTCTTTATGATTTGAACAAAAATCAACAAATTCGAAATGAATTTATATCCCAGTCATTATCAGCTTTTACAAGTTATAACATGAACAATGAATTTAGAAAGTCGGAGAGTCAAAGAATTTCAAATGAAAAGACTGAATATCCTCTTAAGCTCCCTGAAATTGATATAAGTGACGAAATAGAAACATCAAAACCGGTAGAGACTAAAAGTTCACCTATTGTTGTAGTCGAAAGGAATGTTTTAATACAAATTGATCAATCAACTCAAGTTGAAGAAACTTCTAAACAAGAGAAAAAACATGTGATCAAAAATGATAAACGTAAAAATGTGATTGTAATAGCACCAGTTATTTGCGTTTGTTTTGTTCTAATTGCAGTTGGAGTTATTGTTGGTGTCACTGTTGGAATAAATCAAACAAGTATTATTTAAAATTATTTAGATTATTTAGATTAATTTAAACTTTTTTTGAAGCAAGTACAAGTTCAGTTTTGATAGTTTATCCTTCAAGTTATTTGACTACTACTAGTACAAGCACTACTACCACAATAGAAACTACTAGTAGCACAACCACAAACACAGTATTCAATTCGACAAGTCAATTTACAAAACAAAAACGATGAATTTTGGTGAAAATGAAATTTAACAATAAATTTTTAACCCTATCCATAGTAGAATGACTAAAAAAATAAAGCGTTTCTTTTTAATTTTTTATATATGACTTTAATGAATTGAATCCTGATGTGGAAGCGAAAACTTTCTGCAAAAGATGTGGTTCCAGTTTTGTCTTGCAAAAGGAAAGGCCTATAACTCTATACAGGGTCTCATAGTGAATTAGAATTGTGTGATTGGAGTTTCCAAAGTGTCAATTTGAGTCTAAATTTTTTGAATTGCGGATTTCCAACACTGAATGTTAATACCTCAGACACCCAGAACATTTATATTTGGTCTAAGTATCCAAAAAACGTCTTGCCAAACTCACTGATAATATCAGGATGATTCATAAAATTTTGCGTTTTTTAGATGGTAGGTTATTTTTGATTCCAGCTTTTATATAATCTCATAACTTTAAGTCATATTTTATGCTAGATTAAACAAAATTGAATATTCTACAAGATGATAAGTTTTAAATTTTAAAATTATGAAAACTTTGATGAAAATTTTGTAATTTTTGTCGTGTTACGTCATTATTGGAAAAAAGGCCTCGCAACAACAGCAGCAACCCTCGAAATATGTCAAGTAGAAGGTGAGAATGTTCTTAAAGTAAGAAAGGCACAAGCTTGGTTCAATAAGTTTAAGAATGAGGATACAAGTCTTCGAAGGAAAAGGGGTCTGGATGACCAGTGAGTTTTCGATCCGGATCCCTTGCGTTCGGTCATAGAGAGCAACCCCCGAATTAGTAATCGCGAATTCTCAAGTGATCTTAACACTTCACAGTCTACCATTATTTGGCACCTTAAGTTGAACCATAAAGTTAATAGACGCTGCTGAGATGTTCAACACGATTTGGCGCCTTTTGACATTAAATTGTATCGAAATCTGAAGAAAACTAATCAAAAATCCCCTTGATGAATTATTTTTCAGAAGGAAATGATGAAATGGATGTATTTTCGAAATACTGATTACAGAAACCAGTGGTTGGACCCATCTCAACCAGCACTACAAGGTAGTAGTGTTGTGAGTTTGTTTTGGAATTACCAAGGGGGAATACACTTTTAATTTGTTCCTGATGTTCAAAAGATAAATGCAGACCTTTATTGTGAACAATTAGAACGAATGTATGCTTCACTTCAATAAAAAAAACCTTCTTTGATCAACCGAAAGCTTGGTTTGTTTCTTCAAGATAACGCAACACCGCATACCGCTCGAAAAACCATGGAAACAATTGAAGAGCTGGAAGGGATTGAACTTCACTCTAATCCAGCATATAGTCCAGGCCTTTATCCTTCTGAATGGGTCATTTCCTTAGAGAACGAAATTTTACTAACCAAGACCAAGTTGAAGCTGGGTGTCTTGAGTTTTTTAGCTCAAAAAGACAGGAATGGTACAAGAGAGATATCAAATTGCTCGCTGGCAGATGACTAAAGGCCATAGAGCATAATGGTGTATATTTAAAAGATTCGATAAACTTCAAAAAAACGCGAAAATTGCAGATAATTGGTGTTTTTTAAGGTATGAAAGTAGAATATCTTATTAATATATATTATACAAGCCTTTAACACGGCGGGCATGCGTCCGCCTTTCAAATGGCTGGCAGGCTAGATATTTCGAGTCTTAAATTTTGACCCACTATATCCCCAGATCTCTCAGAATTACTTAAATTACTTAAATTGTAAGCGGGGAGATAGATCGAAATTCAATAATTTTACTCTCGGAATAGCCGCGGTCACCCGCGGATGGAGTGGCTTTAGCTCGCTTCGCTCGTCTTATGCAGCTTCGCTGCTAACGGTGCTCGCCTTTGGCTCGCAAAAGTTTGCCCTTCTCCTTTGTTAGTTGGCGCCTTGAATATAATTTGCGGCTCGGCTGCGCTACGCCATAGTGGCTTTTGCGCGGCTTCGCCGCGTTTTCAAATAAGTGCCGCTTCGCGGCATTGACTCTCTATTCAGGCTTGACCGTCATATTCTTGTTAAATTTTCGTAAATTCTACGGATTTCCGCGGTGTGTGTAAATTCCTGGGACCAAATAAAATTTTTGTTTTGATCTATTCATATAGACGAGATCATTCCCTAAATTTTGACATATATTTCTCTCTCATATCTATATCTCATCACACTCTACAATCAATTTAAAAATCATATACTTTTAAAGGCAGCCTTGAAAAATTGGTGTTTTTGAAAAGTTTGGTACCATAGGGGGGTCTGATGATTATATGTCGACTCGAAACAAAATATCTATGGATATACTTCAGAAGTTTTTCTACAAATCAAGCCCGCTCTGGCATTTCTAGGATGAAAATTGGAATCAGGATCGCTTGCCAAAAATCGAAAAAAAAGTCAATTTTTCGACTTTGGGAGGCTATAACTCAAAAACTAATAAAGATTCTCTAGTAAAGCCCAGGTCCATTTTCCATCATTTTTCGTGCTCTTTCAGAAAATATAATAATATGGTATGAAGGGAAATTTTTTTTAAAAAGGTCCGACATTTCCGTGCGCCCACAGGTACCCTAAAGAGGTCCCTGATTTTTCCCTCGCCAAAATGGTACGAATTATATAAGAGAAGTATATTGGGCTCAATTTCAGACCTATCCGAGATTAGTAAAAGTATTTTCATATCGATCAGATGTAAATTCGAATTATACTCGTCTTCTGAAAACGTAGATCCAACAAACGGTCAATTTTGAAGAACTCGACAAACGATTAATAGAAAGATAGAGTTATAGGCCTTTCCATTTTTTTGCTCGAAAAAACTTAAAATTAATTTTTCGTGAATCGATCCAACTCAAAATTTTTTTGTTATTTTTAATTAACTTGAATATGGATACACTTATTTACTTAACTTATTGATCTATTTACTTGACTAATGAATCTCGCTAACCTTGAGGCATTGATTGCCTTGTTGTGCTAACATAACGCCTAACGCGTAGCATGAGGCATCCGTATATACTATAACGTCTTCGAGTGAACTGTAATAACACCTGTTTCGTTATAACATTGGGCTTTCTGTCATCTATCCACAACGCATTTAAACGCATCGTTTGTGTTTCATTCGAAATCTTCTCCTATATCATCTTCATCAATAACTTCTGTTAAATAAGCGTCAATAAAACTTGTTAACGTCTTATTATAAAAGAACTCTTATTTTGCACCTTTTATAATGGGTCTACCTATTCAAAACAATACAAAATCTTTTCAAAACAATACAAAATCTTTTCAAAACAAACGGAAACTGTTCACCGCTCTATATGCGAGGAACGATACATTAGACAATTTTAAAATTTCAATTTTTAAGTTTTATTTAGGTGCATCGATGTCAAAAATTTCAGTTTTTACCCAGGGGTGCCCAAATTTAGCCACTCTTGACTGAGTTGTCTTAGTATATCGTTAGTATCTATGTCAAATATTTACTAATATATAGTTTTCGATACAGATTCTGATAGAGAAAAAAATTTACACAAGCTAAAAGTGTTTGTGAAGAAAAAAAAAGTTGTTAATTTCTTTTTATTTTAAGAAAATAACTAAAAATGTCAATTTTTTTAGTTTTTTGGGATCTAGTCCGCGGAAAGTCCAAAGTATTTTTTTTTTTTCGATTGACCTGTAGAGCAAAAAAATCTCTACAAAATGTTCGGACTAGATTTTTTATTTATTTACCTGAAGAATAGAAACAAACTGCCTAAAAAGGTGCTAAAAATCAAAAACCTTTAAGATGAAGGAATTCGCATTTTCTGACCCGAAATTCGTGATTCTCGTATAGAATTACCATAGAAAACATATTTATTTTGTTACAGAATCTATTATTTCTGAAATTCGGTTTTTGCTGTTTTATCAAAAATAATTTAGGCTCTTTTTTGATAAATTGAAGGAAGTGTTTATATGAATAATTATATATGTTTTCATTATTTCTTTCTATATCAGAATCTGTATCAAAAACTATATATTAGGAATATCTGACATAGATACTAACGATATACTAAAGACAACTCAGCCAAGAGTGGCTAAATTTGGGCACCCCTGGGTAAAAACTGAAATTTTTGACCCCCCCTAAGATTTTGGGAACTTGGGGTTTTCATATATGGGGAACACGATGTGGTCAGATTCCGTAAATTTAGATAGCGTGGAAGTTTTGCATTGGGCGAACCCTAAAAAAATTAAAAAATCAATTAATTTATAAGACTCAATATTGATCTGAACGTTGAGTTCGTTACAAAGATTGTAAAAATTCATAAAAAAATATTTAGAAATCACCCATTCATTAGTAGACACTGAAACTTTTTTGAAAATATAAAATATTTTTGACCAAAGTGTTTTAGGAATTGGTAATTTAATTCTGAAATCGTTTTCATTGATACAAATTGCAACAGCTTGATCAGTGCTTTTGGTGTTTAAAACATCCTTACCATTAAAAGTTCTCTGACTAACAAATTCGTAATCTATGTTGGATGATTTGAGGTTGTTTGTGAAATGTTGTTAGTTTTCAGATGGTATTGTCAATTGCTTTAATTCACCATCATATTTTGCACCCTCTACTGATTTGACAGAATCTACAATCGTTCTGTTGAATTTGAAGATCAACTCCAATTGACTGTAGTTATTTTTAAAAATCTGAACTTTCATTTTTTAAAGATGGTTTAGTGAAAATGTTTAATTTTTTATTCTTATACTGTGATGTCAAAGTTTATCAAAATCAGGGTCAATAATTATCCAGATCATTTATTTAAAGATAAAATTCTAATTAAAAATTTAAATTGATTACAGTTTGACTCGGAATGATTTAAGCAGCTTTGTTTGATGGTGACTTGATTATATTGTCTTAAAAAATTCAACAAAAACTAAATGTGATACATCGTTTGAAAAATGTTTAAATGATGTATGTAAAAAATGTACTATTGAAGAAGGTTGGGGTTTGATTCAAAAAGCATTTAAATATACTACATAATTTTCAAAAAATAAAATAACCAAGTTATATTTACTTACTTTAAAATTCAACAAATATTTATTTTTTAAAAACAAAAACCTATCAAATTACATTTGAAATAAAAACCAGAATCATTAATCCATTTACAGTAAAATTTATTTTATTTTTTAAAAATGAATGAAAATCAATATGAAAAATTTGAAATACTTGTATCATACATTCCGTTTGTTATTATATCATTTGGTATTATTGGTAACACAACATGTTTCATTATATTCCGTTTAAACAAACACTTTAATCGAATACCATCAATGGTTTATCTTTCATTTTGCGCTATTTTTGACACAACATCCCTTTTTGTATGGAACTTAAACCATTACTTTTTAATCAATTTCAATTTTAAAATCGAACAAACAAATTTATTTAGCTGTAAATTATTTTCATTTATACAAGTATTTTCTCTATACTGTACTTCAAATATATTAGGTTTTATGTGCATAGACCGTTATGTAAGAACATATTCATTACCTGGGTCTTTATTTTCTCGTCTACCATTCTCAAACCTTCGAACCTCATACATTTGGTGTCTCATAATAACATTACTAATGTTTTTACTAAACTCACACTTTTTAATTTTAAACGGAAACGTAATAAAGTTGATTAAAACAGAAAACATTAGTTTAAATGGAACAATTAACATGACACTTAATACATACGATATATGTTATTGGTATACTGAGAATTTTCATATATACCCACTGTATGACCAAGTTAATTTAATTGTGTACTGCTTTATACCATTTACGATTATGATTATATTTAACATTATGTTTATTGTAAAGATTTTATCCAATAGAAAGAGTAAACAAATAAACCGAAAAGATGTTAAACGTAAAAGATTAACTTATTCATTAATGTTTATAACATTTATGTTTATTATAATGACATTGCCACAAACAATATATTTTGGGTATTTTGGTAAACCGTTAAGAGAGTTTAAATATGGTGTTACTATATTGTATTTAATTGATTCGTTGTCTTATATATTTCATGCTAGCTTGTTTTTTAATTGTTTTATAACTAATTTAAAATTCAGGAGATTTATTATAAGCATTATCACGAGGAACACGCCGTCGAAATCAACGGAAAGAGTAAACATGAAATTGAAAGAGTAAACATAACCCTGCTGACGCCCTTCGAGGCATTTCACGGACTCAGTCAGAAAGACTAGTCTCATATACGCCAATGGATCATTGTGGACACTATAAATAACTTTTTACTTATTTTTCAGTTTTTTCATTTAATTTAATAAAAACATTGTGGTTCAAGCTTGACCGCTGGCCACGATAATTTTTTCAAATGAAATGTTTTCTACATAAACTTTTTTAGTATTTTTAGGTCTCTAATTAATCATAATAAAAATTACTTACTATTTGTTATCATGCTCTTTAAGTTATCAATGACTAGCTAAGTTTGTTTAAAAATACGATCTACCAAAAAAAAAAAAATTAAATTAAAACGACAAGTCGCCCTCCAATAAAATTTTTCAATTCCGTTCTTTTACACATTTAGGCTTTTATTTTTTGGTTTTTTTGAATTTCAGTGAAATATGAAAGGCAGTAAGTTACCAAAAAAAATAAATTTATCCAAAGGAAACATTTCAGACTCTCAAAATATCACTAATAGGGTTTTCTGACTCGTTGAATTCGAAAAAAATAAGGTTCCGATAATTCAAAAGTTCCACGCTATCAATTTCGATATCAGATTCGGAATCTGCGTCCCAAAAAACCCAAAAAAATGTATTTTTTACATTTCCAAAAAAGATTTTTTTTTGACCCCCCTCTCCTTTAGTTTTATAAAACAAGCGTAAGTTGGTCATCGTTTTTGACCGATATCTCAGCTATTTGATCATGAATCATATATAATGGACATATATTCTTAAAGCGCATATTCTAAGCTACAAGATATTGTGTTTAATGTTGCGGGAAAAAAATTATGTGTGATTCTATCCCAGGAAAAAAGCGGGACGAGATTCGATTTAACTGGAATTATGCACATTTTCCCGCTTTTTTCCTAGGATAAAATTACACCATTTTATAGAGCCTACCAAATTTTATAGAGGAAGAGACGAGGAACATTTTAAAAATAAAATTCTCTTTGTTGGACGTGTATTTTCTTGAGTTCTTACATTTTTTCTGAAAAATACATGATTTTTTGAAAAAAAATAAAAGAGCTGTAGAATCTTATGTTAGAAAGTTTTTTTTTATATGAAATTTAATGTGATCTTAAAGCTGAGAGAAAAAAAAGGAGTTTGACTTTTTAAAACACTGGGATCAATTACAGACCTATTCGAGAGCAGTAAAAGTATATTCAGATCGATCGGATGTAAACTCGAATAATACTCGTCTCCTGAAAACGTTTCAAACGGTCAATTTCCAATGAACTCGTGAATTTTATCACCTAACAACCTAACCTGACCTATTTTACTAATTTAAATTAACCATAGAAACGACATTGAAGAAAGACATTTTTAAATTCATTACAGTCCGTTCTAATTTTGTTTTGTTTCAATTTTATTTCAATTTGAAAAAAATTTTTTTTTTTTTTTTCGAAATGGATTCTTTAATAATCGATTCAATGAGTTCTACTGGTGATCATTCATCATTAGACCAGTCAAATTCATTAAATCTTATCATTAAAAAACTTGGTCACGAGTTAGAAGAGATTCGTTTACGCTCATTAGATAATTTAATATCAAAGGTCGAGTCAAACTTAATAACCGAAAATGATTTGAGTCAACACAAACAAGTTTTTATTAAACTATTTGATTTATTCAATTTTGAAGATTTTGACCAACATGAAAAAGTATTGAACCTTTTAATCCAATTGGCTAAGAATTCAAGGAATGCCGTGATGAATATAATCGACATAAACGGGATACAGTTCTTAAACTCGTTGAAAAATGAACACTCGAATAACCAGACGTTGAAATACAAGATTGATGAACTTGTTGATTTGGTCTCGGATGTATCGAGTTTAGAGTCATCGAAGATTTTAACATCAACTTTGTCTCATCCAAATTCGTTCAATTCAAATGATCTAGACCTTCATTTGAAACAGTTACAATCCCAAATGGAGGGTAATAATTATGATACGTCGTCTCAAGAGCAACAATCAACAGCTCGGTCACAGGCAAAATTTAATAACTCAAGACATTCGTTGTCTCAAATAAGTATGTCGAATCATACCTTGACAGAACAATCATCAAAAGTAAGTTAAAATAAAATTAAATTTGAGAATTTTTAATTTTTTGTTTTAATTAGAATAAATTGATGTTGAACATGGACTCGGATAAGAACTCGAATTTGACACACTCGTCAGTGTTCTCGGCACGTTCGAGAGTTAATCAACAAAGTTTTTCCATAAATTCAAATGATTTGAGCATGAATACAAAGAATGCGTTTCAAAATCATTGTGGAGATTCTCAAACTAACTTTGACAAGAATACGTTCTATTGGTTACCTTTGACATCGATGGATATTCAATTTCTGAAAACAGCTGAAAAGTAAGTTTTTTTTTTTCAGCCTCCCTCCCATTTTCTCATCCGGGCTTGGGACCGGCCAAAGGGCATGGTTACGACTCTAGTTACTGTGGGACGTTCATCATAAACAGTGTCACTCATCCGAGTCTAGGACTGCGAACTCGACGACCATTTAGACTAAGCTTGGAACCACAAACCAAGCGCACTCTACATAGAGTAGAATACTTAACTTTAGTAGACTAGGATTGATTCTAAATTTTGACGGTATAAGCCTCCCTCCCATTTTACCCGGACTTGGGACCGGCTTTGGTATGGTTAAGGTATTCTAGTTACTGTGGGACGTTCATCATAAACAGTGTCACTCATCCGAGTCTAAGACTGCGAACTCGACGACTATTCAGACTTAGCTTGGAACCACAAACCAAGCGTATTCTCCAAAAGTAGAATACTTAACTTCGTAAACTAAGACATTCGTCAAATAAACTCACTCTACTATAATGAAAAATTTTTTTTTTAGTTCATTGAAAAGTAACGATCCAAAAAAAATAAAAAGTTATTGTACTTTTTTACAAACAATTGTATTCAATGATTTTCCAGCTGAGATATTTTTACAACGTTCGTTTATCCTAAAAATTTTAATTGACTTGACCGTTAAATACACAAGCCAAGAATCAGATGACGAGAATTCATTATTAAAATGTTTAATCTCATGTTTCAATTACTACACAACTAAATTGATTAAACGAATTCGTTACATTAAAGATCCGGCTACTTTTTGTTACAAAGACTTTTATTCAAACGGATACGATTACTTTTCAAAATCAATAATATTAAATTACACCAAAAAACAAGATACCTCAAGAACCATTACTTCAAACACAAGTCTTTATTCAGTTGATTCAGAAGTAACTAGCACAATTTCGACTATTAAATCATCGAATAAATCAATAACTAGTCAAAAATCAGTTAAATCAAAACTCAAACCCTCAGTGTCACAACCAACTCTTAAAAAATCTCAAAATAACCCTCGTTACAGTTTTGACGAGTTCAAAAGCGATGTAAAAGACTTTGAAGAAGAGAATCAAGATATCCAAGAATCAATTGAATCATTCCTCCAAGAGACTAATAACGAAAATTACGAAACTGATTTGAATAACATGAACTCGATTCGTAAAGAACAAGAATGGCCTGTATACTCATTTTGTCTACGTTTATTCGATTGTTTATTAGACAACATTAACTTGATAATTTTAAAAAATAACAAAAATTTATCGAAGAATAATGTCGATAAGTTGGATATAAGCCTACTTCCGTCTATCTGTGAGACCATGAATAACTTAATCCAAGTCTTAAATGAGACCAAAAGTGAATGGTCATCGTGTAACTTGAACGAAATGTGGATAAATTTGTTCAATAAATTGAATTATAATATCCGATATTTGGTTAATAAATTCGAATCGGTCGGACCTAGTAAGTATCTCATGGTTACGAATCGAGTTTTGTACATGTTTTTGGTAAATGTTTTGTCCAAGACTATCAATTTGATATATTCAACGGATGAGGTAAGTGATTTCTAAAACCCCAGGCCTCAAGATAATTAAATTTTTGTTCTTTAAAGACAAGTATATTGATACCAGGCGAGTTGTCTGAAACACTGTTCATTATTTTGAATGATCTATGTCTTATTGAGTCGTTTAAATCATTGCATACAACGTTTCCAAATCTATTGATCAATTTGGACAAGAATTTATACGATATTTATGTATTGTCTAAAGAGATTTGTGATTCGATGAAATGTGCTTGTGAGTTTATTCAAAAATGGAATCAAAATACTTCAAAAGAAGAGTTGATTGAAATTGCTAAAAAGTCTCTTAATTATATGGATTATCATGTTTGTGTTGAACTAGTCGGAAAAATAATCGAGTTCACTTCGACCATGTAAGGTTAAAACTATAAGTTATATGGGGTTTATAATATTTTTCATTTTTAGAATGTGTAATGAAAAAGAGTCTGATTGTTATAAAACAGACGTTGAGTATTTAGTAACAGGTTGTATGATGAGTAAAAATGATTTAATACGAATCGAAACATATTCGACTATATATCGTATTGTGAACGTAAGAATATAAACACTGTGATTTTATACTTGAAATTTTTATATTTTACTTTTAAGGAGTCTGTGAACGTTCAAGTTGCGACTGAAATTAATTCAAAACGTTACAAACAAATCAACTTTTTGCTCCTAAACAAAGTCTTTTATCAGTATATTACATTTGGTCTCTTTGATAGATGTAATCAAGTGAAAAAATTATGTGAAAAAATACTTTTACATTTACTCCAATGTGAATTATTGGTACCAGAAAGCTTTAGACTCAAATTAACTCAATTGGTCGTCATCTACATGCCTTTTATACAGGTAAATTTAACAATTTTGACATAATTAAGCTTGAGCTTTTTTCGGCTTTGCTCTCAGTTTTAATTATTAGGATGATTCATAAAATTTAGCGTTTTTTTTTCAATAGAAATCTTAACTTTAGTATAAGCCTCCCTCCCATTTTACCCGGACTTGGGACCGGCCAAAGGGCATGGTTACGACTCTAGTTACTGTGGGACGTTCATCATAAACAGTGTCACTCATCCGAGTCTAAGACTGCGAACTCGACGACTATTTAGACTTAGCTTGGAACCACAAACCAAGCGTTATTCTTCTATTGAAGAATACTTAACTTCGTAAACTAAGACTTTCGTCAAATAAACTCACTCTACTATAATGAAAATTTTTTTTTTTAGTTCATTGAAAAGTAACGATCCAAAAAAAATAAAAAGTTATTTTACCATTATGCTTTATGGTCTTTAGCCATCAAAGTGTATTACCCCTTGGTAATTCCACCAAACTCACAACATTACCTTAATTCTTTTCGAATCGTTCTCTTTTAACGACTTGTAGGGTTGGTTGAGATGGGTCCAACCCCTGGTTTCTGCCACCAGTATTTTCGAAAATAGATCCACTTCTCATCGCAAGTAAATACCCTTCTGAAAAATCGTTCATCAAGAGGATTTTTGATTAGTTTTTTTCAGATTTCGATACGTCGTTGAATATCAAAAGACCTCAAATCGTGTGGAGCATCTCAGCAGCGTCTATTAACTTTATAGATCAACTTAAGGTGACGAAATATGGTCGACTGTGAAGTGCTAAGATCACTTGATAATTCGCGAATACTAATCCGGGGGTTGCTCTCTATGACCGAACGCAAGGGATTCCGATCGAAACTCACTGGTCTTCCAGACTCCTTCTTCCTTCGAAGGCTTGTATCATATTGTTGTGAGGCCTTTCAATTAAAAAAAAGTTTAATATTTACATTTTTACAAAACCTATCCCTGTTGCTACTAAGATCAACTGTTCGACTATTACTAAATTGGATCAGTCTACTACTGCTTAAGTTGGCTTCTTTTGGAACACCGAGCACTGTTAATTTTAGAATGATTTTACAGTGGACACCTTCGATAAGCGATGCTGTAATCTTTAATGAGATCGGAAATAAATGGAGGTGATAAGTTTGCTAGAGGAAACCGAGTCCTTGCTTTTGATAGATCTAAGAAGATTGATTCCTCGACTCGAGCCATGTTTAATGTCTTCAGCATAAACATTGAAAGTGAGACCTCAGTCCAGTATACAGTCGAGTAGCACTTATATCACCCTATTTGTCAAGCCTTTTTTCAGTGATAAAAATGAAATGTGACTTAACTGGAATCGATTTGCATTAAAAGTGACCCTTTTGTCTTAACCTCTCCAGTGATATAAGTGTAATAGTGACTTAAGTGGGTGGTGATATAAGTGGGACTTGACTGTAATGCCTAAAAATTTTGGGCTGCACTCATTCTTGATTTTCGTGTTGTTGTATTTAAGATGTTTTCGAATCTACAGCCTTTGTTAAACAAGCAGCAAACACTTTTCTTTAAATATCTTGAACTCAATAATATTGTAAAAGTAATTTTTTAATTTTAAAGTGTTTGGCAAGTCAAATAGAAACCCTCGGTCAATGTATTCTCAAGATGTCTGATGATCTCTTAACACCTACCATCAATTCAGCTCAAAGTAAACAGACCGAAGAATCATTAAAACTGTTTCTAAGCCCAGCTATTGAAAGACTTAGATGTTCAATGCGGTACTTGTTCTCCAAAGACAAAAAGTAAATACCCAAATTTTTTAGAATTAATTTTTTTAAAAATTTTTCCAGTCTTCGAAAGAAAGGGTACTTACAGACAATCGGATTCTTGTCAAAATACCATCGTATGAATCAACTTGATGAGACTTTCCTCGATTCAACTGTAAACCAGACATTCAACTTGAACGATTTTTACCAACGCTTCCTACCAGACAAGTACTGTGACCTCTCAGTTCGACTCAAACGTAAGAACCGAACGTTCGTAACCACCAATTACGACAACACCGGTTCAATTTTTCAAACTGACAATTTGCTCAAAATTTATAATATTTTCACTAATGATAATGTTGATATAGACGTTAAACAAAACGCTGGTGAACAACTAGCGATTATGATATCAACAGGCGATCCTCGTTTACACAAAGCATTCGTAAATCTTGACGGTGTCAACTACTGTGTCCGTTATCTCAAACAAACCCTCCTTGATCAGACTAACTCTAAACAGCATTTATTCCTTAACAATATTCATTTAGAAACCCTTAATAAGATTCAAGCGTCGTGTATAAGCTGTCTTTGTAACGTGTTCTATTGGAATAAAGACTTACGTCAACTTTATCTATTCGACATAGAGCTTTATCGTTTGATGACTAAATGTTTGTTAATATGCCTCAGGATTGATTTCAAACTGAACCAGGATAAAGACATAACACTACAAGAATCAATTCATGATTCGAGTATTTACAACAATGTACAAGAAGATCTTTCAATAATTATGTTCATGTTTTTGTACAATCAAGTCTCTTGTCTTGACTACTATCATCAATCGAGTGATTATAACAAAAAGTTTGATCTAAGCTTCAATTTAAAAGAGGGTTTAATCGTTCCGTTTAATCTTGGTAAAGACCAGTTTGAAATAAAACAGTTAGAGAAAGAACAATTCAAGACTTTTGAGTTAACATATCGTCTCGAGTATTTGATAAAACAAAAATTTGACTGTTATTCTCAAGAGAGAACTTTGAATTTACAAAAAGACTCAACTGTTGATTTAGTTAAAATTTTAGACCGTAAGTTGAGATTATACTGGAATTTTAAATGGCATGGATCGATGTTAAAGTTATGTAATGATGTTATTAATAATGTAAACTTGGTACAGGATTCATCGACTTTGAATCAGACTTTTAATGATCGACTTTTGTTAGATGAAGGAGACAAGTATATGATTCGATACACCCCACCAGTGTTTATATTAAAACAATTTTGTTCGGATATAAGCTCGTGTTCGACTCATACAGACGCTCTTAACTTGTTTGATTTGATCGATGTTATGTTGAGTTTGGTTGAAAAAGAAGAAGAGTTTAAAGACTTTGAAGATGATTATGACAAAGATTTTTATACTAAGAATAGTCTTAGTTATTTTTTTAATCGATTAAAATGTGATTGGCATTTATCGTTGAATCGATTTGCAAGTATATTGCCATCGGTTAAGTCTAAAATGGATCAAATTTTGTTTTCGAGTTCTTATAAATCGATTGGTAAGATGCTACAATTTCAGTATAAGTATTTTGATTCGTTTTCGAGTCAAGATTTTGATACTGATTCAATGACTATTGATAAATGGTTGTTTGGAATGTTGTACAATTCGTCAAGCCCTTTATTGATTATGGTTAAACAATTTTTGGTTAATTATGAATCTGATGAAACTAGAATCAAGTAAGTCAATCCCTTTATAGTCTTTTTGATAGTCTAGAAAATCTCTATTTTTCAAAGATGATGGTTTATAGCAACAAAGGACATTAATTTGCCATTAGAGTCACAGAGATTCCCTCGAAATTCGTTGCGATTCCACTTCGAATCACTTTTAAGTTTTTCTTGACCAAAACCATCACTCAGCCTATCTCTTCTAATTATAGTGTAGCTTGCATGTGTTCGGAATGGTATCATCAAGCTTGGTCTCATTAATCGAGATCAAATCATAAAGACCCAAAGAAACTGCTTCACATAAGTCGACCTTTTTAAGAAAAAGGGATTTAATATTTAAATGAAGTATTTTTAAGTTCCCTGCATTTTTAGCTCCGAAATCTCTTAAATTTTCCAAATAGTTTGTAAAAGTTGGGGTATTAATTATATAAGCAAAGTACTCATCATCAAAATTAAAAACTAGAGGTAAAAGATCAGCTGTTAAAGGTGTTGGATTAATCTTCCCAGGGTCAATTTGCTTCAAATCCTTCTTAGCCTTTTTCTTAAACTTATTTTGACTCAAAAAACTACACTGAGTTTTATACCAAAAAGCACTAACATAAGTCTTCGTATAGATAGGGCATGATAAAATTTTCTTATTGGACTTTGCCATGATTATAACAAAAAATACTTTTTTACAAATTTAGAACTAATATTTAAAAATTCCTTTCCATTATCACTTTGTAAAATTTTTGGAGCTCCAAATATCTCAAATACTTGTATTAGAGCCCTTCTTAATCCATTATTTCAATTTTCATTGTTTGACAAAAAAAAATTGGCAAAATGCAAAATAAACTTCATTTTTTCGTTTTGTTATAAATTAACATGTCAATCTATAAAATGACTTGTCTAATTCAAAACTCGCTATGTTTGTGAATTTTATAACTTGCCATTGTCTTTTTCAAAAATGACATGTTTACATTTTGACAGTGACACATATATCAATTAAAATTTTCAATATCACAAATTCTTAAATTATTCTCCCTTGATTTTTAATAAATGCACACATTTGCTTAAAAAGCTCGTCACGACTTGCTCGTTCCTCGCAAATAACGTAATTACTCGATTTTTGTGACACAAAACCCGAAAATACCCAATTCACCTTTTTTACAAAAATTGATAAATACGTTGGTTTCAAATTATTTTTAACAATATCGAAATCGGGTACATTTTTGGTGATCTCCGATAATGATAGATATCGCATCATATAATTGTGAATACTTAAATATCTTCCTATATTATCTTCTACAAGTTTTACTAGGGGTTGAGTGTTTATATAATTCTTTAGCTGATCTAGGCTCAAAGCATGCGTCAATTTGTTCATATTAAGTTTCAAAATTTGGCAAATTTCTATCACGTACATAGAAATATCAACCAAATTAGTTTCCAAATAATCCTCGTCGATATCAGTTTTCTCAGCATTTCTTCTTCTTTTCGTTGCAATATAAATACAAATAAAACTTTTTAATTTCAAAAATTTTTTTATTTTAATAAATCGATTATAATACTAATAAAAATAAAATAATTTGACTTATATAAGTTTCGACTAAAATTAGATTGATATTTTAAATTTTTACAAAAGGAAGATACTACCCTGGTCGTTCACATGTTCCAAAAATGAACGTTCAGATGTTTTCATTCGAATTCATAAGCGTTCAAAAATATTCATTGAATTCAAATGAAAACATTTGAACGTTCATTTTTGGAACATGTGAACGACCAGGGTAGTATTTTATTAAACAATTGGTTTATTGGCATTATTACTTTTCTCTTAAAAAAATTTTTTTTACTACATTCTGTAAATAATCCTTTATCGTGTTGAAATTTTTGGTAAATTTTGTTTTTTCTAGATGTTTGAGCCATTTTAACGATTCTAGTAATAATTTTAAACTACTTTTGATGATCTTGAGGGACTTTGAAGACTTGAGCGAAATTGAATATTATTAACAACTCTGGATTTTAGGATTATTTACATAATTTCTTAATATAGATGACCAAATTTATTTGAATTAACAAAAAAAATATATTAAGGAGTCTCAGAACAAAGTTTCAAATTATGAATTTTTAGTGTTTGTATTAAAACCAATTATTTTGAAATCACCTTTCCTCCCTTTCGTTTTTTCATTTTAATAATAAGTTAATATCAATTTTTTTTTATAAATTTCTAAATATAATATTTTCGGGAAGACTTACTCTAACCGTTTTTTTTTAAAGCTCATATTTGAGTCCACTATGCGAACTTGTGCGAATCTACTTCGACCGTTTATCAAACTTATCATCGGACATTTTAGACCGATTCAAACTACCTTCATTCGATTTACTCAAAATTTGCATCGAACAAATGCAAGCATGTGAAATCGAAAAGTTTCGTAATCTAAACAAACTAGCAATTCTAATAAACCTAATCGGTTCATTACTCCGAGTCACAATCAATCCATCAAACGAATCATTATCAGAACAAAATTTAAAACTATTTACCCAACTTATCAAAAGTCTTGTTCAGATAATCAACATTTTTAACATTGGTCGTGGCGGGTTGTCTCTATCATTCATGGGTAACTTTATAACCAAATCAGCTCATGTATCTCTCCTCCAATTGGTTAAAAGCTGTCTAACAACGACAAATCCTCTTCACAAAACCGAGATAATCAGATCGGTTTTATGCCTAAAAGACGAAAAAAACAGCCTAAACGGTTCGTCTTGGTTAATACCGTTAATGTTACATCGTGAACCTCAGATTCGGTCTATAAGTTTCTGTCTTATATCTTTATTAATCACAGAACCTTATGCTAGAAAAAAACTATCAACTAATAAATCAAATATCTGGTCAATCGGGTTAAACGTTCTTCTAAACCAGTACGAATCAAGCACAGTCCGGGCTCAAGCATGTGCTTTTTTGATCAATCTAACCCAATGTTACAGCATCAATATTGATAGCGATTGTAAAGATCTATGTCTTATAACCCTCAATGAACTTCGAGAACTCCTCGCCGAAGTTAACTTTTACAAAAAGATAGCTTATATGTTGACTACTTTTTACCCGTTCGATACTTACACTTTCAACGAACTCGTCGAACAGAACAAACAATCAACTACTACTCAATTAGAAATAAGCATCTGTAGTCCTTTATTGGTAAGCAGTATATGTCAATTATTGTACAACATGAACATATTGTTCAATAAAGAAGCTATAATCAACAGTCATGGTATTGTTAAACTTCTTATAAGTTACGTTAAACCAATTCATTTGTTAACATCATGTCGTTCGAGTAAACGTTTAAACGATGACTTGATCTACATGTTACAAACAATTTGCAAATATTTGAATTTATGTTGTCAATTAGACCAGACTTGTATTCTAATGTTTTTAAATGATAATAAACATCCTACGAATAATCGGTTCAATCTTGTCTTTGATATGATCGAATGTTTGACTATTTCGTCAAATGATAAGTTTAAACTTAAACCATTTTTTAATGTAATATTTGAACTATTATCCACTTTTTTGAGTCTTAACGATGATCGTTCAACTGTTGAGATGTGTTTAATAGTAGTATCAAAGTGTTGGCAAATATTAACCGGGTATATTTTAAACGATTTATTAAATGATACGTCTAGTGATCCAATAACTTTGGGGTTATTAGAAAATACACTCAAATTTTATTCGATATATTTAGCTAAGCTGACTCAATTGGTAAATTCGAATAGTTCGAATAATCTTAAAATATTGTTTGATAATATATTGTATTTATTTGATTATTCGAATACAAAAACAGATGATGAAGTTGATTCAGCTAATTCAATTGGTGCTCAAATGTCAAAAAAATTGATTAAACAATTTGATAAATACTTTTTGACTGAGAATGCTTCTTCCAGTATGAAGTCAATAATAGCGAATATACTCAAAGGGTTGTTTGTGTTGAGCAATACGGCTAAAAAAGTCGCTATAGAATGTAAGATTTATTTATTTTTTTGACTTGAATTAATTTTTTTTTTGTTTAAGCGGGTTTAATTGAGACTTTGATCGAACACTTGAAGTACACTCATTCAAAATTGAACCTCAAATCTTTGAGTTTATCAAAAGTATCACTTAAAGAGAACACTTATATATTCGATTTACAGCAATGTCTGCTAATACTCAAGTACTTGATGTGTAATAATTTAGAGATCAAAGAATCGTTGGTTAAGATTGGACTTCACTCTTTGATACATTCATTTTGGTGTTGGTCACTACAAGATTTAGGTTTATTGAAATCATCGTTATCAACCTTATGTACCTTGACTGCTAATAATAAATTAGGAGTTAATGCGATGAGTCAAGCGAGTATAAGCGCATCTACATCGAATGCTAATTCATTTACTGGGTCATCAAGTTCATTATCGTCGAGTCAATCGAGTTTTTCAAGTCTTTCATTTCTAGCAACAATTATTAAATCGCTTCAAAAATCGTTTGTTAATCAACAATTAAAGTCAAGTTCTATTATACAAAGATACTCGTTTAGTCTATTGACAAATTGTGCTCAATCAAATGAATGCAAAAATTTAATATGGAAATCAAATCTTATTCAAGACTTTACCCAACTTGATTTTCAATTGATAAAACTTAATTCGGTTAAGATAAACTTTAAACTCGAAAAGTTGTGGCTTTATTTTCTTGTAAGCCTTTCATTTAGTCAAGATGGACAACAATTTTTTATCAAAGTCGACAATAATTTACTTCCTGTTATAATTAAATTCTTAGACCCAATGTTATTTTGTCAACAAAATGAATTTCAACAACAACAGATTGAACTTATACAGTACCTTGGACTTTTAATATTGAGAAATTTATCATTCAATCAAGCTAACAAGTCAAAACTCGTCTCTAATGGTAATTTTTTTAGTCCATAAATTTGCATTAATCGTAGATTCAATTTTGAAAATAATTTAAAACCAACCATTGATATTTCATCAATTATGAGCAATTTTAAATGCTTGTATTTACGTCTTTATTTAAAAAAATACTTAAGGGAAGAACCCAGGACTCGTCCGGATGGCTAGCGCTTTCGTTTAAACCCACTTGATTGCGAAGTCTGTGTTTAATTGTCATTTTAAGAGGATATGGTTCTACCTTACAGCTTGAAGTAATTTTCTAGTGGGGTTTTAAAACGCTTTGTGGTTGGCGTGTACTCAATAAACTCTTTGAGTTCATTGGCTATCAATTCTTGTTTTGACTTATTTGTGATAGGCGACTGTCTTGTGGGACACCACAGTGAATTTGCTTTGTTGTTGATAGGCTGTCGTTTACACTATGAAGGTTCGGTTACTAACGTACGTTCCAAAAAAAAACGAAAAACATAAAAACGAAAAAAAACGAAGAATTTGTTTTTATTTTTTTATTTTGTGTTTTTGTAAAAACGAAAAAAAACGAATTATTTTTGGAAATTTTTTTTAAGATTGAAATCCAAAAATAATCTATTGATCACATGTTTAACCTTTTTTCGACAGTTAATTCTCATTTTCAGACTTAAATTTTTCAAAAAGACTTTTATTAAACGGTCTATTTTAACTTAGTTTTTTTTAATTTCTCTCAATTAAGATGATATTAAATCAGCAATCAAGTTACAAGTTAAGAGTAATATTAGCCGTCTAGTCGTTTTTTACCGAAACTTCTTTGAACTAACTGAATAAATCGGACAACGTTGTTACTAATCCAGAAGTAGTATCGAAACGATCGATCAGTGCTATGCCAAGTCCCTTTAAAAATATCCAAAAACATAAAAGTTGAAACCTTAAATAATATTTAGTTTTAATATGGTAAGTTTCCCTATGATTTTGTGTCTTCTTATTCATTTAGATTATCAAGAGTGTTCTTTAATAGAAACCTAATCTAAAACAATAAAATAACCAACCTAGAATCAGACTGAAAGATGCCAATTTTTAATGTTTTACTCTTTTGTCCAATTAAAAAAAATCAGTGCGTATCTTAAAATCGTTCTTATTTTTGTAAGCTTACTCAGATTATGCATGATTTAGTCTTTTGAATAGTCTTTATATTACACTGGAACGGAGGGTTCTTAGTAGTAGTAGTAGTAAATTATACTGCGAACCAATAGAGTAAAACTCCAAAGGAGCTATGTCAGTAACAGCAGTAAAGGAGCTATGTTCTTAGTGCAATTGCATTAATTATTTTCTGTTTTATTTTAAATTTAATAAATTATCAAATAAACTCCGATATGTACAATGTGTTTAATACAAATCAAAAAAAATTTTTCGTTTTTTAATTATTAGCAATCAAAAAATTCGTTTTTTTTTCGTTTTTTATAAAACGAAAAATAAAAATTAAAAACAAATTCTTCGTTTTTTTTTCGTTTTTATGTTTTTCGTTTTTTTTTGGAACGTACGTCGGTTACTAAAGAAGCTTATGAATCATCTGAGAACGGTTGGGCTCAGCCCGACGTGGTTAAGTTTCTTGCATATTCCTTTATGAGATGTAATATGGCTCCGGTTATTTTTTTCTCGTTGAAACCTTGACAAATTGACTATACTAAGGATCTGTTCTTGAGTGGATCTTTCTCTTCTGAAGTCTACTTGACAGTTCGGTAAGATCTTATTCGATTCATTCCTTTCATTCGATTGCTTTCCTTATTTTAGGATCATAACTACTTTCGCTTTTTTCCATTCATCAGGTATATGGCCTAATTTTATAGAAGAATTTTATTTACGTCTTACTTTATTAAGTAGTTCGCCTCTTTGAACAGGTAGTTGAGGACTATCGTTAAGAGCTTTAGATCACAAAAAAAAAATTTGTATTAATGTTAATTTTTATTTTTAAGCTGATTATATGAACACTCTAATTCAATACATGTCAAAAACAAAGAGTGAAAAATTTCAAATGCTTTCATTATCATCATTTGATTCGTTGTTATACGATTATCAAAAATCAAAAGTAATACTCAAAAATTTTAATTGTCTTAAACATTTAGTCGAGTTAAACGAACACTATTATACTAACACAAATCGAACTGATGGTCAAAATAAAATTTTATCAATTACAAATAATTTAATTAAAATTTTAAACGAACAATAATTTTTTTTTTCGAATTTTTTTATAAAACAACTTCGGCTAAAATTTGTAATAAATTTATAAATAACCACCATATAAAACTTTCACTTTCTTCTTCATTTTCTTCGGTCACAACCTCGTCTGGTTCTGTTTCGTCTCGAATTTGGTTCAGTTCATATTTACAATTTGTGTAATATTGATGGGCGTATACAGAGACGTAAACTGGACGTTTCATCAAGCTGTCAATCACTATTTCATCTGTCCCGTAAGTTGTCGATTGAAGATCGTAATTTGAATAATCTACATTTCGATAGCGTTCAGACGCGTATAAATCACAATCACCGCTTAAACTTATCAATACTAATTTGAACCCATACTTTTCATTATATTCATAAAACGAATAATTTCCACTTTCGAGTTCACCAGTTTTGATCGATGAACAATAGATTGTGTTCAATACACTCAAAATCCAAAAAAATTTATTCATTTTTTTTATAAACAATTTTTTGAAATGAAATGATTACATAATGCGTATGTTAAAAAGAAAAAAAAATAAATTTTGTTAATTTTTTTCTAAGATAAAAAAAATATTTGGAATGTTTGTTAAACGATTTTTTTTACCTCGATTTCGAAATTATTCGACTCGAGAATTGGACTTGGAATTTAGAGGCTTGGACGGTGTGTCTCAGTGTGTTGTTAATTCGATCAAAGGTCCTGAACCGGTTTATCTAAAACTTAAAGATGATATGTACAAATCATTTCGGTATGAATCAAAATTTAATTTTAAACTCGGTGGGGTTTTACCAGAAATTAAACTTGCGTACGAAACATGGGGTAAGTTGAACAAGGAAAAGGATAATGCGATTTTATTATTCACAGGTCTATCAGCAAATTCACATGCTAAACGAAGTGGGAACAATTTGAACCCCGGGTGGTGGGAAGATTTTATAGGAGAAAAAATGGCTATTGATACAGATAAATTTTATGTCATTTGTGTCAATCATTTGGGGTCTTGTTTCGGGTCAACAGGACCATCAACAATCAGTCCAATTACTAAAAAACCTTATGCAACTACTTTTCCAGTGCTTACAGTTGACGATATGGTTAAAGCTCAATTTTTATTATTGGATCATCTCGGGGTTGATATATTGCACGCTGCTGTAGGCTCCTCTCTGGGAGGTATGTGTTCTCTACTATCAGGATTAAGATACCCATCAAGAGTATCAAAGTAAGTACTCATTTTTTTGTATCTAGGTTGAATAAATTATGTTTCATGCTTGAGTAATTTTTTAATTTAAAATATAAAAAAGTATGCTTATGTTAATGAAGAGATACTGTGTTAACATTTCTTTTATTTTAAAGAGTTATAGCAATTTCAACATGTGCTCGTGCAGAACCTAGTTCAATCGCAATGCGTTACTTACAACGTAAAGCAATAATGTTGGACCCAAAATGGAACAATGGTTTCTATTACGACGATGAACATCCTATAAACGGTTTACGTTTAGCCCGTGAGATAGCTACAGTTACATACCGAAGTGGACCTGAATGGAAAGAACGTTTCGGTCGTAAAAAAATGAACGATTCCGAACCAGTCACTCTATGTCCTACATTCGAAATCGAAAATTATTTAAACTATCAAGGCGAAAGTTTTTCAACAAAATACGATCCAAACTCATTACTTTATTTATCCAAAGCGATGGATTTATTCGATTTATCCGAAGGTTGTGAATCAATGGTAGATGCATTGAGGCATTTAACATGCCCAGTGTTGATTATGGGATCCCAAACAGATATTCTATTCCCTGTAAAACAACAACGTGATCTATCAAAATGGATCAAAGAATCCGGTAATTGTCAAGTTAGTTACTTTGAAATGGACAGTATGTACGGACATGATACATTTTTGTTAAATTTAAACGATGTTGGAACAGCTATGAAAGGGTTTTTGGAGACCCGTATGTTAAAAAGTGGAGAAATAAGTAAATCAAAGAAGAAATAAAATTGTTAAATTTATTATTTTAGTAAAATTTGTTTTTTTTAATAAAAATTATTTTCTTGAACCAAATATTAATGATCCTATACGAACACTGGAACTTCCCATTTGAATTGCTGTTTCAAAATCATTTGACATACCCATGCTTAATTCAATTGTTTTTGGATCAACTTTTAAATGATCGCTTATTGTTTTTCTGCACTCAATCAAGTTCTAATTTAAAAAAGTTCATTAAAACCAGATGGGATAAAATTCAGCCTAAAATTTCATTGAAGCAATTAATTTTGGTGATACAGATTGAAAAATTAATATTGCGATACATAAATTTACGTCAAATTACAGGTTGGCTGAGGCTATGCTTGGAAACTTACTTGAAAGTCCTGATTTACATTTTCATTAGAAACTGAATTTTCCAATGATCCAATAGTCATCAAACCCTTAATGTTCAGATTCTTACAATTGTTTAAAATATGCCTATAAAGTTCACCAGCCGAGTCTAATCGTATACCATGTTTCTCTTAAATTTTAAAAATCAGGATCATTCCGTCATTTAATTGAGAATATAATTACGATTTTCCAAACTAGTGTTAACTTGGATCATTACATTTAGACTCCTATCTTTAAGTGATTTATTCAATTTTTCAGCCAGATTAATTGAATCAACTGTTTCTATCATATACAAATTTGGAACATCTTGAACAAAGTTTTAAGAAAAATGATCGTTTACTCAGACTTAAAAATTACTTAAAAGTTTATTGATTTTGTTCGATTGTAAATTTCCTATAAAATGCCATTTAATGTTTGGACATTCGTTTAATATAATTCGGTCATTTGATTTATCTAACAGTTCATTGACCTTAAAAAGTTGGGTTAAAACCAAGCTGAAACAATTTCGTTTAAGTTACATAATTCTCTCCAAAATGCACTTGGCCACATTTATAAACTTCTACAATATCTTGGATTGATTTGAGTTTTGATACAGCGAGAACACGGGGTTGAAAGCATACTTGAGATCGTTTAAGAGACGCCGATTTAACTCGTTCCAAGACTGTTCTCAAATTTGAACTTAACATAATTATAAAAAAAATTCAAGAAAATTATGAATCAAAATTTTTATTAAAAAAAATTGTTGATGTTATAAAGTTTTGTCTTCAGCGTATATTGCAGCTAGACCACCGGTTATAGATCCTATGCCAAGACCAATTAGACCTTCTAAATCACCACCGTAAATGTATCCACTTAGGCCACCAACAGTTGCTCCAATAGCACTTCCGACATGGATTCCAAGACCTTTATGATTTAAATAGGTTGTAAAGTAACCAATTGTAAGACCAGCGGCGATACTGTTTATCAACAAATGAATAGTCGGATCTAGTTTAGACATTTTTAAAGATTTTTTAAAATAATAAGACTTGGATATTAATTTTATTCTTTAAAAATAGACTTAACAAAGTATTTAGAAAAGGATAGGTCTCAAACATTTTTTTGTAGTCTGGAATTTAAAATGTTTTTTTGAAAATCGTTGTAACCTTGCCTTGATATGAAAATGAGAGGGCAACTTGTCGTTGTAAAATTTAAAAGGAAGTTTTTTCATTTTTATTTTTTTTATAGGTTCACCGTATTTATAAGCAAATTTAGATTGTCGTTGTATAAATAGAGATATTGGTAAGTAAAAGTAAGTCATTTTAATTTTTATTTAATTAGTTATATATGTTTTAAGGTAAATAGAAAAAATTAAATAAATATTTCCGTTAACCATGCCTTGGCCAGTCCCAAGCCTGGATGTGAAAATGGGAGGGGCGGCAATGTTGCTGTCATTCTAACACCGTTCTAAATGTGCTGTATTACGGGTCTACGGATCGCGTTCGAATCTTGTCGTATTGGTGTGCCGGTGGCTTTGACCATCACAACGTATAGAAACCTGGGAACGGGTGCAAGAACTTGTTTTACAGCAGACCCATATAGCAATAGGTGTAGCCCTAGTGACAAAGTTAAGTTTTATCCAATGAGGAGAATACGCTTGGTTTGTGGTTCCAAGCTAAGTCTAAATAGTTGTCGAGTTCGCAGTCATAGACTCGGATGAGTGACACTGTTTATGATGAACGTCCCACAGTCACTGGGGCGAATGGAAGTAGCATAGTCGTAACCATGCCATGGCCGGTCCCAAGTCCGGATGAGAAAATGGGAGGGCGAGTTGCCAAAATTTTAATCAAACTTTATTAATAAAAAAAAACGTCTAGTTTCTTTTAGAATGATGTTCCAAATAATCAACAAGACCATCATTTTTTTTAAAATTAAAAACATGCCTAAAAAAACATTTTATTTGATCAGATGGACTCGAAGGAAGTTCATTTTTGTGAAGTAACTTTTGAATCTTGTTACAATATTCTTTCAATATTTGATACACGTGACCAACTTCAAGAGAATTTTCTCGTACAATTTCAATCATACGTATAAAATTACGACATATTTCTTGATTTTCAAAAGTGTAATACACCAAATCACGACCAACTTCACTCGCCACTATCAGTTGAATTAAGACTTTAACAAAAAAATTAGATTTCAATTTCAAGTTAGAGGCTTCAAGACTTACATTTAAGTTCTTTGTTTCCATTATGACTACCACATCCCCAGTTACCAGTGGCTATACGTGGTACACTGTTTGGGTTAAATTGATCTCGTAGACAAAATCCAATGTAACATTTTTTGACCTCTCTCCACAAGTTGTCTTCCCGATACTGATCGAGGGGGTTTTCAAAAAACATTGGGTCTATGGCTAAAATATCAGTCATAATTCGATTGAATTTATCTTTATCTGTTTGATCGATATAATCTCCTGTCCATTTAAATGTATCATCAAACCCTGTGTACTCTGAGTATCTCTCAACACCGCGAATGATTAGACACTCGTCATCGTCTAAACACTCTGTGAATAACATTGATACAATAAGTTCTGGACAGATTAAAAATCGAATCTCTTCTTGAAGACAACCGGTTTCAAGAACCCCGCTACCGATTAGTTTACTTGTAAAATCAAGTTGTAAAGCTCCTTTACATTCTTCAATTCGACTACAATTGGATATAATTGGAACTCGAATTTTACGTTTTGATGTCAAAAATTTAGAGCTATCAACGTCCTCGGTGTAAATCCGAGCGTATGTGATTACAGATATTGTTTTTGTTTCGATTTTTTCCAACACCCGTTCAAAGTAATGAAGGATAGATTTGAGTTTTTCAAGTTTAAGTGAGTCAGTTTTTTTATCATTTGATTTTGTAAATAACTTGTCAAAGTTAAACAGAGGCATTGATTCGTTTGACCACTCGGGAAAAGTACAAAAAAAAGCGTTTGATAAGATACAACACGCTTGCTCTTGATTCAATGATATAGAATGTGACTTTCTTGATTTTAGAATTGGTATCGGTTTTTGTATACAATCAGGTAGGTTGAGAGCTATATCGATCATTTTAGGTATGACAAAATTCAAGAGTTGACTTTTATCGAACTTGTAATGAGGCTAAAAACATAAATTTAGGGTTTCATTCTATGACTTAAAGAGCTCTTACCTCTTGAAATAGGTCTTCAAAGATACCAAAGTTAGTAACTGATTGATTATATTGTTTAACAGTATCGGACAACCGATTTCCGAAGCTTGGTCCATCAAGATGTTTCAACTCGTTTTTAAGATGGGTCAAACTCGAACAAATCTGTGACCATATCACTTTATTGTAACTTGGAAGTTTGACATAATCATGGTTCAATAGGTCACCCTCCTCGACGGTTTTAAACAAGATAGTGTGACTTTGCGATTGGTTAAAATCGTCAAAAGGATTTATATAATCATAGTTAATAGGTGTATCAATAGAGACCGGTTTTTTTTTATCATTAAAACTTTCAAGTGTGTCTTGATTGAATTTATTAAAATCAAATGCGTATATCATATTGAAATTTTTTGAAAAAATTATGTTGTCGCGAGAGGTACTTTAAAATAAAATTTAAGTTAGATAAGATTGACCTAATTTTTTCAAAAAAAATTAAAAATTCTTGTAAGGTTCAAGTTAATATATTATTTTTTGCGTATTTTATTAGTTTAAGATAATTCAATATTCTAGCTCTAGGTCTTCTGATTCAATTTGCAATACTAACTGTACACTCGAAATTTTTTTATAGTCACACCCTTTAGTATTTTGAAAAACATATTTAGCGAAAAAATGAAATAATGAGGTTTTATTTTATTGGTCAATGTAAACTTCGCTAATTTTTAATAAAGTGAAAAGTTCAAGTTGATTTTATTTTATTTTTTTTCCAATTGGAAAAATGTTAAATTTTTTACTAAATTTTCACTTACAGTCAAAATTCTTTTGAGAATATATTAATTGATACTAGATAATAATATTATATATAAGCATTGTTGAGCGTATGGGAAAATACCTCCGGATGTAAAAGTCGATAGACCCTTCTAGCTTTGCAAAAACCGCCTGGTGAAACTGTTTCAGACTCAATTGATGAGGACTCATACGAACACTATTAAGATATTCCAGTCACAACTGACGAAACTGATCAAGGTGAATGCATATACGAAGAGAAAGTTGTTAAACTTACCAAAAAGGTCAAGGTAGACCTAAAAAGCAACAGTCATCAAATAATAAAAGACAAGCATATTAATTGGCGGAATCAATCTGTGGTGTATCTACGTGAGGCGAACTACGGCAGACCGCCGTACATGAAAATTGGGTGAGGCAAAATTTTTTCTATAAATATCAATTTAAAATAAATTAGATAGTTTGTTTCGCTTCTTTTTTTTAAATTCAATAACAATTTTGTCCATTGTCCTTTTTTTTTACTTGTTTTCTTCATAATAAGAAATCTCTAACCGCTTAATCATGAGAAAATTTTTAATCGCTCAATCATCAAATGATAAACCCGCCTCAACTATTTCAACAAATAGTTAAGTCGCCTCAACCAGTTGAACACATACTTTATAAATTCCCGTCGATAACAATCCTTCTTCGTCAATATCGTCCTTCATAGTCATTTCAAAAGATTTTACCATTGGTGTCCTAACTAATATAATAAATATATCCTCTATGTTTCATCGATCGATCTTGGATTACTCATCATTCATTATCCCAAGACTATCAAAGACAAGAACCAAAAAACTTCAAGCGATACAAAATTCAGCAATTCGTATTATTTACAAACAAAAATGCGATGGCAAAACGATCTTAGTACCATACAAACAAGATTTCAAGACTTAAAATAAAACATACTTCAACAATTGTATCATTAACAACAACCCTCTTATAAACTATTTAATGGATGAATTCATTACTAGCGGTGAACATAGACCTGAAAAATATGAAACTTTATTATGTGTTTTTTTTAACTCGGACTAAATAATTTTAACTTTAATCTTATTTTTTTGTTCAATTAGACTTTTTGTTTATTTGTTTAGATTTTAGCTAAAACGGCTTACGCTTAAAACGGTGCCAATTAAAATAAAATAAAATTAATCCAAAAAAAAATCTTCTATGTTTCATCGAAATTATCTTTTATTATAATATCTAGTAACATTAATCTATTTATCTAGGATCGTTAATCCTATGAAAATTCTTTTTTTTGGTACAGTATTTTTTGGTAAATACTGGTATGGTATCCAAAGAGCAGTTAAAAAGCTAAATATCGAAGATGTTACTGAAATTGTTGCTGACATTTGGAACTCTCTGCCAAGTGAGTCGCATAGAAACAGTTCGCTTTAGAAATCTTTTCCATTTTCCTATAAGATGCTAGGGACTTATGATAGATTAAAGCCCGCTTCAGTAGACTCGAATTTCAAACTAAAATATTTAAAATTCTAAACTTTCTTTACCTGTTGGTCTCCAAGTGGTTGCTGTTTTAGATCAAACACTCCGTTGGCAACCTGAAGTTTTGTAGGATTGTTCTGTACGATTCGCGTACTATTCGTGGTAGAATATTTTTTTCCTAAAAATATACCTTATAAACACATTCAGATTTAAATGTCCTTTTAGACAATATTTATACAGACCAAGTTTACTTTAAAGGAAAAAAACTTAGGATTCTAGAATTGAGTGTACAAGGTGTACATTTTAGCGGAGAATTAGAAAATAATATCAAAATAGCATTTTTTTAAATTACTTTTTGACTCCTCGAGGGTTTTAAGAAAAAGAGTTGGGTAGGGTTGTACAATGATTTTTCTTAAGAGTTGGTGTCCAAAATTATCTTGTACACTGTGTACATTAATTTGTACTCAATATGTGAAAAAAAAATATCAGAAAAGTATTCTTTAAAGCAATAAGACAATCGTACAATAATACAAACGTATAAAACTTCAGGTTGCCCACTCCGTTTCAGTTTAAGAACTTAATCGAGACTAATTTCTCACAACTAGACTTTAAGTTATGAAGTACAATTGACAAGTCAAATAGCTACTTTACGTATTAAAACAAAAACAAACTCTATATAAACAGTTGAATTCACAAAAGACAATTTTATGCTAAAAAGTAGTGGGAATGTAAGAAAAAATATCATTAACCCCAATTATGTTAAAAGTTTATTTAAATTCTTTAGGTGTAATAAACAAAGGCTCTTGATATTTTTGATTAATAAAAAACTTTTTTTGACCATCTTCATCAATTTGATACTTTATATGATCAACAAAATTCAAATCAGGCTTTAAAAAAAAAAAATTTTTAGACTTATTATAACAACTGGTTGAAAGACATTACTTCAAAATACTTGGGTTTAAGAAATCCAAAAATATGCTTGTACTCGTTACGTGCCAATTGTAAAATCTTCGGCTCTGTTAAATGATACCTACTCTTCATTTTTGTGTACTTCATGAGCATTAATCTTCTTGATCTCCATAACGAATTTTCCCAATATTTCAAATCAGTTAATAGCTTTAGTACATTATCATTTTTAAATTCATAACGTTTATAATATTTGACGAGGTCTTTGACTGCGATTAACTCTTTGTCTTCAAGTTCTTCATGTTCATCAAAACTCTCTAAAGCAGTTTGTCTTAAATTCTCAATTTGGGATAAAATTTTGTCATAGTGTTCATTTAATCGTTGGGTAACTTCATTCTTACGAGTTTCTATTAAACTTACAAGATGTCCTAGTTTAAGCTGTATGTACTCGGTTGGGTTCGATTGGACTTTTTTGTAATATTCTATTTTACGTAAAACAAGTTGTATTGCCTGACCGAGTTTTTTTAAACGAATTCTCAATTCAATTTCTTTGTTTGGACAAATCATAAACGAGTACAAAACATGTTTTACATTGTACTTTTCACACAAAAAACAATCTGATTCTTTGTCTATAAAGTTAATGTGTTTGGCACAAACAGTCCATCCACATGGTAAAATTGTGGGTGATGGATCAAATATTTGATTGCAATAAGGACATAACTCATCGTCTATTAATTCATTCATTTAAACTAAAACTATAGTGATATTTTAAAAAATTTATTAAAAAAAAATTATATGAATTTGTCTTGGCCTTGGTTTAATATTGAATTGAAGATTCAGATTTCTTCAGCAACACAAATAGTGTTCAGTGACTGGACAAATTTCATAATTGAAATTTAGCATACATTCGTTCTAATACAGTCGACTCGCGATAATCCGTATACAAAAAGCCCTAGAAAATTGTTGTACGGATTAAAATCTACGGATAATCAAATACATGTAATAGTATCGGAAAGGGCTTCGAGCCCGGGTATTTCTGTTCGGATGTCAAATTATTCGGATTAAACTGTATACGGATTATCGCGAGTCGACTGTAGTACACAATAAAGGTCTGCACTTATCGTACGACCATCAGGAACCAGTTCAAAGTCAATTATCCCTTGCTTATTCCACGAAACGCACGACGTTACCTTCTTTTCGAATCGTCCTCTTTTAACGACTGGTAGGGCTGGATGAGATAGATTCGACCACTAGTTTCTGTCATGAGAAAAAAGACCCATTTCTCATCGCAAGTAATTATCCTTCTGATAAATCATTCATCAAGATAATTTTTGTTAAAGTCTCGGAATAAAGTAAAGCTACACCAAAACAAGAACAACAGCAACGAAATGGAGCTTCGGACAATTATACAACTCGACTTAATCCAGTGAAACATATCCCGCGAGCATCACCAAGAACAACGGATAGTAAACCCGATGTAAAAGCTGTAAAAACAACTCTTCCCTGCCCTTGCTACCAAAAACCATTCAAAGCAGGTGCAGGCATCAAAGCACACATACGTTTTTTACACAAATCCAAACCAATACAGTCGACTCGCTTTTATCCGTAAAATTCGGGATCCGTACATTTTTCCCCGGTCCCTACCCCTTCTCTAATACTTTCAATGCAAATTTTGTTGTCTTAATCCGTAATTAAGTTCGGATTATTATTCTATTCGGAACAGAAAAAAATGATCTCTATTAATATACATGCATGTTAAAGTCAATCCTTTATCCGTAATTTTTTCATATTAATTTTCAAACAAAGAAAAATACCAAAAAAAAACTTTTATTCTACAATCCCTTGTTTTTTTTTTAAATTTAAATTCAATAATTGAGCGTCTTTTAACTCTATGGTTCAACTTTAGGTGCCAAATAATGGTCGACTGTGAAATTTTAATGTTACTTGATAATTCGCGATTACTAACCCCGGGGGTTGCTCTCTACCGTTGTACGCAGGGCGTCCTGCTCGAAACTCACTGGTCTTCCAGACCCCTTTTTCTTTTGAAAGCTAGTAGCAAGCAACTTTTTCGTCTTCCAATTTCCGTTGGAACAATTTTTTCTATTATTGACGACAGACTTAGACAGTTTTACTGACTAAAATGTACCAAAAGTTTTAGTGACAGTGTATTGCAATAAGATAATTTATTGACACAAATTGTGCTAATAGACACTCCGTTTTGCCATCAAAGAGCATTGTGAAGTTTCGTTCAAAAAATTCAGTTCAAAATTTTTAAAATTGAATATTTTTTGATTTAATTGCAATATAATAAAAAAAATTATAACACAAAGTGTAACAAAAAATGTTACACTAATTACACAGAAAATTTTTTTTTTTAATAATTTAAATTAATCAATAATTGATTTTTGATGAAAATTAAATGTTTGTTAAGTTAATTTTGACATATATTTTGAATTCGAAAATTAACTTCTTTCGTCCAGAAAAGAAACAAAAATTTGAATTTTATTACTTCCGGATGTATAAATTAAATTTTCGGTATAAAAATCTCAATTGATCGTAATATATTAATTTTTTAAAATTAAACTACATTTCATGAGATATTTTTGATCCAGAAGTCCTTGGTTCGATCCCCGCTCAAAAATAAGAAAAGGGAACAACAAAAAATTTTCGTATTTCAGAATATTTTTGCAATATTCAGGTCAATTTTACAGGACATACAAGTCGGATAATTAATTTCATAACTCTGCTCTTTAATAACGTTTATTCAGTTTTGGTCAAAAGTCTATCTAAGTGTAATTCTGACTATCAATTTTTTTTTAAAAGTTGGCTCAAGTCAAAGTAAGACTTTGACTTTTAATTTATTTTTGCTAAAGTCTAAGTCTGACTTTATGCAAAAATAAAATTAAAGTCTAAAACTAAGTCTAAATTATTTTTTGACTTCTTATATGTAAAAATAATAAAACGAAATTATAACATTAGGCTGCTTTGCTTAGAATACAATTTTAATTTTATTTTTCTGACCAAATTTTTAAGAAAAAAGAATGAATTGAAAATTTACTTTGACTTTTGACAAGTCAGAGTCAATTTTCAATCTGAAAAAAATTAAAAATTTCAATACCATAAATCATATATAATTGGCATATATTCTGAAAGTGCATATTCTTATCTACACGATTGTTATCATAATGTTCGGGAAAAAAAATTATCCGTGTTTTTATCCAAGATAAAAAGCGGAACCAAAAAAAATTCTGCCTTAAAATTTTGAGGCAATTTTTTGTAAATTAAGCTTTTCTTAATTTAAAATAAAAGTTAAAGGACAATTTTTAAGGACCAATTTTATTAAATTAAAAAACAAAAAAAAATAACCGCAGTATTTACTACTATTAAATCAAACAAATTCTAGTTTACCAATCGTTTAAAATTAAAATTATATATTTGCTGTTAACAAAATCAATTGATCTTCTCTGAAGGAGAAATAATTAAAATGTTTAAAAAACAATAAACGGATGATAAAAAAATTAAAGATAGTGATAACCATACTTTTAATTGAAAAAAGGAAGTTTTTTTTTCATTTATTTTAAGCAACTTTTTAAGCGAAATTAGTCTCTTGATTAAAAATTCAAACGCTTATTAAAAGATATTTTAATATAATAAAAGGATATTTTATACGGGTTATGAAATTTCTTACAAATGACAATAAAATAAGATTGAAAAATTAAGAATAAAAGCATAAAAAGCTCCAAAATAAATTCCAAAACCATAAATTTAAGGAATTTGACCTTTCTCTAGCCAAATTATCTTAAAAGCCATCTTGATAAGTAATTAGACAGTGGTCTTAGAGAACTTACTGCCTTTAAGGCCATGCAGGTCATTATTTGACCTTTCTCTCGTTCCATTTTCCGATTCCCTTAACATGATGGCCTAAGAAAAATTTGATTAGAAAATGGTCAAATCCAAATTTCGGTTTTGGGTTGTTTTGGCACTTTCTAGCTCTTTTTCTAATTTTTTCGATCTTATTCCTACTCATCGTTTTGTAGAAAAATCAATCATCCCCGTTTGGAATATTAAGATTTTAAAGATTTGTTTTTAAAAGTAATTTTAAAATTGAGAAATAATCATAAAAATTTTTAAATCTCTATTTTGATTTAAAAAATTTAACACACAAATCTGCTCTTTTTGTGACATAGCGAGGAACTCCATCATCCGCCAAGTAATAAAGTCCTTTTCGAGGACCTTCGTATATATAATTTCCATTATATTTTCCTCTGCTTTCGTAAAGGCCAACAATTTTGTCAGAGTTGCCACTAAGTCGAACCTCCTTAAAAGATATAAAAATAGTTTCTTTTAAAATATTTAGATATTTATAATTACCTTGTGACCCTCCCAAATCATTTCTTCGCTGTCAAAATCTGAATCATCACTTGAATCGTCGATAACCGTTGGATTAAGAGGACAAGATTTTGAGCTAAAAGAGTAATAATTTAATCATTTAATTTAATTCACAAAAAAAATTAAATTATTTGGGTCAATAACTTACCTGGTATGTAAACTGAACTTTGGATTTTTGTTCTTAAGTCCCCTGCATATCTTATAGTTTGGACATTGTCGGGGAAATTCACCAACAAACTTAAATTCGGTAGTCTTTTTTGTCTCTACAGCTTCTTTTTTTAAGCGGGTAACTTCGTGCTCAAAATATCCAAGTGTCAATTTTTTCTGTTCCAGTTCATGAAGTAAACTTTTAACGAGTTCTTCAGATTCTTTGAGTTTAGACTTTGCATGTTCGTTTTGCGACTGTGAAATATTTAAATCTCGTTTTTTCTTTCTTAACTCATTATCTAAATTTTCTCTTTTTAAAAATAAGTGAAGAAAGTGCTTGATTTAAAATTTTATGTAAAATTATACTTTTCGTTTTTCAAATCCAAAATTTGAGCCTCAAGATCCATTTCTTCTAGTTCGGCTCTAAAAATTGTTTAAACAGTCAAATTTAGACTTTTATTTGAAATAAAAAAATTACATTTCGTCTTCTAATTTCTCTATTTTCTTTTTGAGCTCTTGATTTTGTCCCTCAAGAATTTTGAATTTTTTAAATTCAAACTTCTCATTTTCCTTTGAATTCTCAGAAATCGAGAGACTTTCCTTTAAGGATCGAATCAGAGTATCATCATCTTTTTTTTGGGTTTCAAAATTTTCAACGTCATTGTGAAGTTGAGCTTCTGAGATCTCAAGTCTTTCCCTTTGGTAAAATAAAATAAAAGAGATGATCGAAAAGAAAAATCAATAAAATAATACTTAGTCTTCTCTAAATGTAAAATTCGTTTTTTAAGGCTTTTGACAAGATCTTCAAGCTTTAATACGTTTTGAGAAGAATATGATTCATTGCCTTTGCTTAGAAATTCAAGCCTTTTAAACAATAAATTTTAAACAAGTTTTAATACTTTTGGAAAAATAAAATTACTTTTCAGTTTCTAATTCGCTGAGTCTCTTTTTAAGCTCTTCATTTCGCTCTTCAAGAGACCTGATATTTTCGGCAGACGTCGATTCATTAGCTTTTAAGCCTTCAAGTGATGCAAGCTTTTTCTTTAGAGACTTGATTTCAGTTGCGTCTCTTTTGTGTTGATCAACAGAGTGCTCGACTTTTGAATTAAGCTGTGCTTCGGAAGCTTTGATGTTTTCTCTATTAAATATGTGGTTAAAATTAATAAAATATTTGTTTTTTCGGTTTAAAAAAATGATTCTTACTTTTCAGATACTAATTCATTTATTCTCTTTTTGAGATCGTTATTTTGACCTTCAAGAGACTTGATATTTTGATTAGCAACAGAAACATCTTCTTCTAAGCTTTCAAAAAACTCAAGTCTTTCCTTTAAAGACTTGATTTCAGCATCATCTCTTTTTTTTTGGCTCAAACTGTTTTCGCTTCGTGATTTGAGCTGTGCTTCAGAAGCTTTGATTGTGTCTCTATAAAACAGAAAATTTAAACTACTTTTTTATCACATTTAATAACAAGAAAGTTACTTTTCAGTTTCTAATTCGCTGAGTCTCTTTTTAAGCTCTTCATTTCGCTCTTCAAGAGACCTGATATTTTCGGCAGACGTCGATTCATTAGCTTTTAAGCCTTCAAGTGATGCAAGCTTTTTCTTTAGAGACTTGATTTCAGTTGCGTCTCTTTTGTGTTGATCAACAGAGTGCTCGACTTTTGAATTAAGCTGTGCTTCGGAAGCTTTGATGTTTTCTCTATTAAATATGTGGTTAAAATTAATAAAATATTTGTTTTTTCGGTTTAAAAAAATGATTCTTACTTTTCAGATACTAATTCATTTATTCTCTTTTTGAGATCGTTATTTTGACCTTCAAGAGACTTGATATTTTGATTAGCAACAGAAACATCTTCTTCTAAGCTTTTAATTACTGAATCATCATAGATCTTATCAACCGAACTTGTTCCAAAATTTGAACTCCTTCTTTTTTTTCTAAGTTCATTAATTCTTGATCTATTTTTTTTTATTCCTCCGATTTTTTTTTCGACCTTGTTGTAAAAGCTATTGACAGTTTTAACTCTATTTCTTCGCACGTTCATTTTATCAAAAATATCTTTAAATTCTTTGTTTATTTCTGTTATTAATTCTATTTTTTTTTGTCTTTTTTGGCTTTCTTCTTCATATTTTATATTCAAACGTTTGTTTTCTTCTACTAAATCATTGATGTTTTTTTCGAGCTTTTCTTTTTCTAAGCATAATTTTTCATTTTTGAAATGATTATTCTCTTTTAACATTGTTTCGGGGTCATTTTGAGTGCCAATTGAAACGATTTTCTCTTTTAAAATCTTAATCTCGTCATATTTGCTAATAATATTAAATATAAAATAATTCTCGATTTCATATAAAAATAAAAATTTACTCAATAATTTCGGAACTTTTCTTGACTATATCATTTTCGAATTTTTTTTTCTGATCTTCAAACTGTGTCTTAAAAATTAAATTGTTTTCATTTAATTCTGCAGTGTATTTTCTTTCTAAATCTCTTATTGATAGCTCTAACATCTTTATTTTATGATCAGAAGACGCAAATTCCATTAATTCCTTAAAATATTAATTCCATTTGATTAAAATATTAAGTTTAAAAGTTAGACTAATTTTTTTTACTTTTTGTCTTAAAGGACATGAAGCAAGCGTATAATGTGTGACATAATTTATATTCCTGTTATTTTTTGTTGAATCGCAACCGGGAAAAGGACATTCTTTTTTTTTTGTATCTCTGACTTTTGTTTCCAAATCATAGATGATTGATTTACTTTCGTCAAGTTCTTTTTCCAACTTTAACAAGGCTTCTTGATTTTCGAATTTTAATTTAATGTGATTTTTTTCGCTACAAAAAAAAAATAAAAGGACTAGAAACAGAAAACAATTTAAATAAGATATTTTAATAATATTTACTAATTTCCTAATTTTTGTTCCAAACTGTCGATTGTTTTATTCATTTCCAATTCATTTTTCAAATAAAGTTCAATAAGACTTTCTTGAGACTTTATTTTTGCCTCTAAAGAATGGTTTTCGGAAATCTTTTCTTCTAAAAATTCTTTCCAATTTTCGCTTAGCTGAGAGGTCACCAAATCACAGTCTTTTTTCATTTCTTCGATTTCCTGACTCTTTCGTTGAAGTTGTTCATTTGCCAATTTTAGACTTTGATGAAGAACAGAAATTTCACTTGAGCCTAAAACCGGTTCTAGTTCGCCTTGAAAATCAATATCTGATAAACTTCTATCGTGAATCGGTGTTGAAACTTTTGAAGGGCATGACTATTTAAAGAACTTAAATCAAAATCAAAGTTTTTTGAAAAAAAAGGTACTATCAATATACTCCTCTTGAACTTCCATTCCTCTTCAACAAAGATTTTGAAACATTTCCAAGAGATTCATAAACTGTTTCATAGACAATTTTTTTTATTTCAGAAGATCTATTCTATAACCGAATTTATAATATCTGATTTTATTTTAATATATTTAATTTTATACTTACTAAGATCGATTGTAACAAATTTTCAGCAATTGATTTCGATTCATCACCAGAGTCGTTCGTTTCATTTTCATCATTAAATTCCATATTTTCTGATAAAATTGTATCTGATTTTAATTTCGATTCAAAAAAAGAAGCCACTTCTTTTAAGGGACTTTGTTGAATTTTAAAAACGACAGTTGAATTGTCAATTCTTTTTTCTACCGAGTTATTTACTACTTTCTCTGGGTTTGATGAACCAGAAATAAGAGTAACTTTTAAACTCTTTAGTTCTTCATTAGACTGAATAACCTCGTCTTGAATTATTTGGTCAATTGCTGAACGTTTTTTGATGATTGTTTTTTTGTTCACATCGGACATTTTTGGTTGTAATATTTTATAGTTAGGTTTTTAAATTTTCTAAATTAAATCAAAGAAAATAAATTGTATGAGATCGATAAAACAAGATATTTAAAGCTTCCAATTAATCTAATTACAGTGTATAAATGTAATATACTGCTCTAAGAAAACAACACAATTACAATTCTTGAATGAAACTTTTAATGCATTTTGTTAGTTGATGGATTTCCCGCTAAAATTTTCAAAATTAATATAATTCTAGACTTGATTACCCTACGATTCTGTAGTAAAAAAAAATTATGAAATTTATTGTTTCATTTTGTGACAAAAACAAAGTCAGAACTGTGAGGGATGTAATGTAATGGTCGAACCTGCTCATCTGAATTTATAAGTTTTTACTTTGTTTTTGAGTTATCCGTGAATGAATACCCCAAAATGCATCAATAATTTTCATCTCGCAAAAATTTTATGTAGAGGGTGCTGACCATTCGAAGGGGAGTTACAATATATATAAAAGTCCCTGGTTAAACAGTAACCGTAATCAAAGTATTCCTGATTTGTTGGATTTTATCAGTATGAAGCTTTTTTTTGATTACGGTGTGAGTATACACCAATGACTTAACTTTTTTTAGCATTCAACTGTAAATGCCTTTTATTATTTTTTCTAATTTGACTGGAATATTGGTTTCTGTTGTTGTTATAAAGTCCTCTAAACCTCTTGACATTTTTGATGAAATTAATAAACAACAAAAAATTTGATTGAAGAGCATTTTTTTAAACGATATTAATGATAGCATTTCTTATAGATTGATACTTTTCAAGGCATCAAAAACAATAAAAATAAAGTTTAGGTTTTTGATGTTTATTTTGAAAATTAAAAACCTTTAATATAATTTTTATAATTAACTTTTCAAAAGCACTGTGGACAATATGGAAAAATTGCATCACCTCCTAAATATTCTCTCATGCATTTGAAATGATATTTATGAGGACAGTCCAATTTAAAAAACTTTTCTTCAGGTTCTAAAAAAAAGCTGCAGATTCCACAAAAGTTTTTCATACTGTTTTCTTTAAATTCTTTATTCATTATCAATCGGTACTGGTCCAATGTTTTTTGCGAAGAATCGAAATTAAGAGTTTTTTCGTTAAAAAAACGATCCAAAAACAAACTAACATAGACTCCACAATTGTGCCCATCAGATTGTAACGAATGGTTGATATTCTTTAACATCCAATTTCGTTGTTTTAGTGATTCAGTTGAAGAGCAAAATTTCCTAGTTTAAATTATTTTTACCATTTAAATCATAAAATTTTTTTAAAATGATCAATACCTCCAATTTTTCATAACTTGTTCTGAATTTACTTCTGTTTCACCCAATGGATCGATATAAACGACTTCATTTTTATTTAAATCAACAATTAAACATGTCCAATGATTTCCATTTTCGTTTATGAAGCCTGTCACAAATTGGCATTTTTCAAATGTATACTTAAAAACAAATTTTTAAAGTTATTTTCCTTTTTTATATATTTTACTCATCATTTTACCTTATTTTTAGGAATATTTCCATTCATTATCAAATCTGTTAGTTGAAATGTATCAAAAATTTCAACTTTAACCTTAAGTTTTCTAAGTAAACAATACGAATAACACTGAATTACCTAAAGATAAACTTTTTTTAGAAACATGCTCACTTTTTAGATAAAATTAAGTTACCTCGCTCCTCAACCAGTCATTTCTAAGTAATTCTTTTATTGCTTCGTTCCTTAGACAATACTTTCCGATTCTGTAATAAAAAAAATTGGAACAATCATAAGTATGGTAGTTTTCTTTTTCATTCTTAAATTCATCCAATTCTTTTGATTTAGCTTCGATGTCAATCTCAATAACTTCGTCTATTTCAATCGATTCATTTTCTGACTCTTTTAAAGAACAAGTATTTTCACCATTGTCAGTATCTATATAACTGTCAGTATCTAAATCATTGTCAGAATCTAAATAAATGTTTTCATTAAAAAATGCAATGAATTCTGGATCAGCTTCAATTAATGTGAGTTCGTTTGATTCATGGTAATACGCTTCATTTTTTTTATAAGGTTTTTTGAATCCCCACTGCTCTTTAATATCGTTGTTAATGAGAAATTTTGTTTTCTCATTCTGATACGCAAAATTGAATTGATCCTCATAAAACTCTTTGTATTTTAAACACAAATACTTGTATAAAGGAGCAGCAACTTCACTGGTATAAAGTAATCTTTGATTTCTAACATGCTTATTTACGTTTAAGATGTTATTTTTGAAATATTTAAACCAAGATTCAACCATATTATTTGATAACCTCGAGTAGTTTAAATTAAATTCTGTAAAAATAATTCCAGACCATAACGGAGTAAGGTGAAGCCTGTTCTTAATTACTGACCACAATTTAGGATTGTAATAAATATTAAGACAATCATTTGTATCATTTGAATCATTAACATTTTTTGATAAAAAATCTTCGAAATAATGAGCAAACGGCGAATCTATGGTATATTGTTTTTTCGATTGGTCTATGAAAATAAAGATCGGATCGATTTCTTTTTTTTGAATTTTTACAGACAGTGAATAATCGCGAAGAAAATCAATATTTCTTTTCATAAGATTAAATTTTAACTTTTGAAGATTTGTTTTAACTATTGAATCGTAATTCTTGCGATTAAAAATGGCTTCAATTGTCAAAAGAATATCACAAAACTCTTTCAAACTTTTTGAATTTTGTAAAAGTGAGAACGAGAAAATAAAAACCTTCTTTGTTGTTTTTTTTAATTTTTCATCCTGAAATTTTATGATTCTTTCACTTTCATCAATTATGTTTTTTAGCATGTGAGTCGAACAAATATAAACGATTGTTCTCAACGGTTTCTTGAAAATTGTGTCCCTTTCAACGATAATCTTAAAGCATATTTCTAAATAATGTGAAACCTCAAATCCATTGAATGTTTTAATTAATGCGTTCAAATTCGCCCATGAAAAGTCAGAAACGACAGCTGCTGGAAACTTGAAAAATGAATATTTTTTCATTTTGTCGAGAATTTTTGTTAAATAACAGCTAATTGAGCATGAGTCGTGCGCAGTGCTAAAAAAATCACCAATTGGAATGAAAGATTTCGTTATACCATCATGGGCTAGTAATGAATAATACAAAATTTCCCCTTGATTTCTGAATTTCAACATCACATTTCCAGTCGCGTCGAAATATAAAATAGGACTTTTTTCTTGAATTAAAGTCCACATTTTTAGCTTTAAAAAAAATCAAATGTAATATTGTGAAAATTTAAATTTATCTTCTTAATATTTACCTGAATTTCAGAGATTAGTATAAAACCGAAAGGATTTGATTGAATCTCTTGTACAAAACCTTGAATTCCATTTTTCCTGTGTGTTTCAATCAACATTTCAAAAACATGTTTTGCAGCATCGCTATCTATTCTAAATTCATTATTTAACTGAAAGCGATGATTTACTTCGCTTTTCATTTTGCGTAACGCATCATATGAGATATTTCTTCGAACTTTTTCATCTTAATTTGAATAAAATTAATTTCTTCATAGAAAAACTTGAAAAATATGCTTACTGCTGGCTAAAGATTCAGCTCTAAAATTAGTGACGCCTATTGAGCTTATCTCATACTTAATTTTGTCTCTTTCTGCTCCAGTAATTCTATGATTTCGTTTAAATGTGGAGCTTTCACAAGATATTCCATTCCATAGACTATCTACCATAACACCATCGTTGTTTTCTTTTTTTCGAATTATTGATTCAAGCTCATTCTCACAATTAAGGCATCGAAATCGACCAGACCAATAAGGTTTACTATTTTTGTCTTTTTGAGATGAAGTAAAATAATTCGACTTCAATTTAAGCTGGCAATTTATTTGTCTTTCTTTGAACTTGTTTATAAAAAACTTTTCTGCACCAACAAGGAGTTTTGGACGAGAGCAATTAGATTTGAATTCTAATATTTTCATCCATTCATTTAGACCAAATCTAACCAAAAAAGACAAATTATTTCCAGAACAAACTCGCAATTTTTCGGTAGATTTCAAAAGTGACATAACAGAATCACGAAACCCATTACGATTTTCTTTCCATTTTGTGTATAAAAGGAACTGAGACGCTATACATTTTTTTCCGAAAAAAATTTCTACAATTTTTTCGAAATGATTTCCAACTGCCCTAGGACCTTGTTTTAAATCTTCTAAACTTTTTTCGATCATATACTTAAAAGTAACATCGATCAGTTTATCTTCATCATCGAACTTCAATTTTGTCGACATATTTAAATGTTTACGGTTAAATCAGTTTTTTTAAATCTATTGATCAAAAAAATTCAAAAAAATAGATTGGTTAATTAAGCAGAGATCAAACTAATTTAGATTTATTTGAATTATTGTGTGTTCAAGAGGAGTGTTTGAAAACAAAAATACAGGTGTAACTTATTCACGAAATTTGGAATTTAATTAAAAATTATTTAGTTGAATATAAGGATCCTTTAATAGTTAAAAGTGAAAAATCAGCTTCTTCAAATTAAAAAGCATTACGTCTATTTATGGTATCATTTTAGTGCAATTCATTTACGCTACCTTGTGTGAAAGTAGTTTAAGGCATACCTTACTATGTGTGACAGGACTACGTAGGTGTATCTTTTAAGGGCTCTCAAAGATTGACTATAAAATACTCGTTTCTTTAGATAATTAAAATGCCTTCACTTTATTAGGAAATTGGTAAATATGAATATTAAAATGATGTTAATGTTGTTAATGATGTTAAGGTGATACAAATTAAAACCACTATTCTACTAGCAGTTTCCCGCATTAAAAAAAACATTGGCCAATTTTTGGGTTTAACGAAATTTTAAAGTATTTGCACATTTTTAAAAAACTAAAGAGAGCAACCAAATAAATTCAAACCTTATCATAAAATTTAGTTAGGAAAAGTTTAAGTAAAAATTTTTTAGGATTTAAAATTTTTATTTTTGTCTTTTATATTTCTAACTGTAAAATTAAAATATTTTTAGGTAAATTTAAGATTTTTAAAATAAAAACAAAATCAAATTTCTAAATTTTTTAATTTTTATGACTCAAAGACCTTTAAAGAAAAAACTTAAATTATTTCCAATGTCACCAGCGTTGGTATTACACTCGACAGAACCATTTTAACCAATTAAATTAAAAACAAAACGATTAGTTTTTTTTGTTTCAAAAAATCAATTGGGCACCATGTCTTAGATCGTGTGTTAAATCAGCTTGTCGTCCTATACCAACCTTAATTCAAACAACAACGTTCGAACCAATCTATATTTCAATTGGCTTTATCAAACTCAAAGGCCCAAATGAGCGATTTAAAGGTTCAAGTAAAGCTACCAACCTTAATTCAAACAACAACGTTCGAACCAATCTATATTTCAATTGGCTTTATCAAACTCAAAGGCCCAAATGAGCGATTTAAAGGTTCAAGTAAAGCTACCAACCTTAATTCAAACAAAAACGTTCGAACCAATCTATATTTCAATTGGCTTTATCAAACTCAAAGGCCCAAATGAGCGATTTAAAGGTTCAAGTAAAGCTACCAACCTTAATTCAAACAACAACGTTCGAACCAATCTATATTTCAATTGGCTTTATCAAACTCAAAGGCCCAAATGAGCGATTTAAAGGTTCAAGTAAAGCTACCAACCTTAATTCAAACAAAAACGTTCGAACCAATCTATATTTCAATTGGCTTTATCAAACTCAAAGGCCCAAATGAGCGATTTAAAGGTTCAAGTAAAGCTACCAACCTTAATTCAAACAACAACGTTCGAACCAATCTATATTTCCATTGGCTTTATCAAACTCAAAGGCCCAAATGAGCGATTTAAAGGTTCAAGTAAAGCTACCAACCTTAATTCAAACAACAACGTTCGAACCAATCTATATTTCAATTGGCTTTATCAAACTCAAAGGCCTTTAAAGAAAAAACTTAAATTATTTCCAATGTCACCAGCGTTGGTATTACACTCGACAGAACCATTTTAACCAATTAAATTAAAAACAAAACGATTAGTTTTTTTTGTTTCAAAAAATCAATTGGGCACCATGTCTTAGATCGTGTGTTAAATCAGCTTGTCGTCCTATACCAACCTTAATTCAAACAAAAACGTTCGAACCAATCTATATTTCAATTTGCTTTATCAAACTCAAAGGCCCAAATTAGCGATTTAAAGGTTCAAGTAAAGCTACCAACCTTAATTCAAACAACAACGTTCGAACCAATCTATATTTCAATTGGCTTTATCAAACTCAAAGGCCCAAATGAGCGATTTAAAGGTTCAAGTAAAGCTACCAACCTTAATTCAAACAACAACGTTCGAACCAATCTATATTTCAATTGGCTTTATCAAACTCAAAGGCCCAAATGAGCGATTTAAAGGTTCAAGTAAAGCTACCAACCTTAATTCAAACAACAACGTTCGAACCAATTTATATTTCAATTGGCTTTATCAAACTCAAAGGCCCAAATGAGCGATTTCAAATCAAGTCCTTGCATTTTTAATGAAGTTTTAATGTTTTACTGAGTTAATTCATTACGTCACCTCGGTATTTTATTAAAAAAATTTAATTCAAATCTCAAATATAATCTTTATTTTTTTTTTCTTTATTTTCTTTTTTTAAACAAATTTAGCACCGTAGCAATTGAATCCATATCTTCTATGTGTACCGAATTTTTCCTTGTCTCACTAGTTTTCCACGTCTGTTCGGTCCCAGGTCTTATGTTTTCTAGTGGCTCCCAAGTCCTTTAGTATAAAGATTTAAGAAAATATTTTTTATTTTAATTTTACTTACGGTTTAAATTTTTGTCCATTTACTACAGACCAGTCACATAACCCTTCTAATTTTCCATTTCTTAATCTATACCCAATAATTCCATCAATATCCCATTCAATTTTATCCAAGTTTGTGTATTTTGGAATTGTATCCTTTATTGAAATAGAACAAATATTTAATTATGATTCGGCTTTAAAAGCTGTTTTACTTTTTCAGAAGTTTTCTCAAAATTCAATTGTCTTAATTTTTCTGACATTTCATTTGACCTGTCAATAACAAAATATTTCTCATCAACGTCGTACTTTTTCAACATGAACTCGTAAATTGTCCGATCGTAAGACCTTATTGGAACCTCGATATTATTTTCTTAAAGATAAAAATTTGTTTTTTTCTAACCTAAATAAGTCTAAAATTCAGTCAAATGTTACCCTCACAATACTGTAGGAAATTTTTTTTTTCGATTTTGATTCCAGTTTCGTTTTGAAATAGCTTCCAACACTTGATACGAACGTTTTTTATCCGTTCTTTATCATACCGTTTCAAATTGCTGTCATCTAACATCGATTCAGAGAGAGAACTTAAGGTTCTTTGGGAATAAATCGAAGGACTCTAATCAAAGGGAAAATAAAAAGAATTGATGCTTGAATTTATCTAAGTAATTAAAACGTTACTTCATTGTTTAAGAGATTTTTTTTCTGTCTCACAAGTTCACTTAATTCCTTATGGTTTGTTGTCTCTTCAATCTTAATTAATTTCTGCTCCGGAAAAAAAGTCATTGTGTAATTTATCAGACCTTCTTTCTTTGAAATTTCCCGTATTTCAGCATTTGACTTATCAAACTTAATATCATTATCTTTCAATTTTAATTTGAGAAAAGTTATTTTACAAAATTTATTGAAAATTTTTTTGAGATATACCTTTTATATATTTAATAAACTCGGGCGCTTTCATGATTGGTAAATCTGGATTTTTTTCTCTCATCTCGTAATAACAACGTCGATAAAATTGTCTTTTGTCCCTTGCTATCAGGTCGTATTCAATGGACTTATTTTTATTTTTTTTCTCAATATATTTTTTTTTTCTGATTTTATTTTTAAGTTTACGAGATTCAGAGATAGTTTTTATTTTATTATCGTTCTTATCAGAAGAATGGCCAGGAGGTTTTCTACCCATATCTATGTTTTGAATTTAACTAAAATATCTAAGTTTTTTTAAAACAAAATTTGAAAAAAATTAAATAAATAACACTTGAGTAACTGCTGTAAAATAAGTAAAAAATCTATTGTTTTTGAAATTTTTAAAAAAAATCTTATAATCGTTATAATCTAAAGAACACTTGTGATTGAGTGTGATGGGGTTGGAGGGTTGCATGGTTAGGTCCTGAAGAAAAAATTTCGGTTTTTATCACGCCATCTCGGGGATCAGTGACCGATTTACAGCATGAGACGGGATCTCGGCCGCTCATACTGTGTAAAGAAAACTCCATGGGATCTCGGCCATGGTAGTTTTGGTTGTTAGTGTAATCGTCAGTAACTCCTCTCATATTTCTCAGATTTAACCTCATGTGAGTGTTAGGTAAGTCAAGTTGTCCTCCTTCCTCTTCACTCTTGTTATTAGCGTAGTAACTTTGCAAGATTTTTACTACTCGCTTTTTTGTTGCGCCCGTTGTATTATCGTACGTCTTAATGAGTACTTCTACTTCGGGTTGGCTACTTGATCTAAGGAAGTTGACCACATGGTCATCTACTTCCTGTGTGAGGTTACTGAGATTGAGAGAGTGGTTACTAGAAAAAATCGTAATTACTTTTACGTTGTCATCGGGATCGAGTTCCGTTCTCAGAGACGAATTCTGAGTAGTAACGGTATCGTTACAAGTCGAAAGCATATCTCGATTATTTCGTTTGACACTTGGTCTCTCGCCGGCACTTGTTCCGAGCACCACAAGTCTTTATAATTTATGTACGTGTAAGCACTTTGAACCGAGTCAAAATTGAACCCGCTTAATTTGAACTTGGTCCCACTTGCGACCAAAGTCACGTGTGTGTCTATCGTTTTGACCAACAGATCCGAATTGACCTTTACATGATTGTAAAATCATCGATGACGAGTTGAAATTTTTCGTTTAACCGACACCGAATCGATTTGAAGGTAAGGTATTTGATGTCACAATTGACCAATTTTTGTTTAAAATCTTTAAAATTGTCGAGGATTATGACCTCGCGGGTCTTTCCAGCATCGAGATCGACAGCTTTTAAAGTCAACCAGACAAAGTGAGCCAATTGTATTCAATGCCCAGGATCAGTTTCACTTAACATCGGGTCAACTAAGTCCAATGTTTGGCTACTTGAGATCAAATAACCGTCTGTAGTGGTCGATTCGGATATGTTTATGCCACTTTTTACCCTTAATTGGATCCGACATGATTTAATAGGCGACTGTGAGGGTCTAATTTTGCATGTAATGACTTTCCCGGGGATGTAGTTCGCTTGGATTATGTGACACTCGACGTACCCACTCTCACATTTTAACCCTATTTTAATGATATCGTCAAAATTTTGACCACTGAGACTGTCAACACACTCCCACCGGATATCAGTATCTTGACTGGGTTTAGACTTGTTATCTCGGGTTTTTCGGATTGGCTTAATGAAGAGAGGGTTACACACTTACCGTTACACCAGGAAAATTTACTCGAACACGTGACACAAATCTTGCAAACACCACAATAGATAATGTTTAGAATGAAATTTTTTTGACCTTAAAAAGATCCGGAATTTTTGACAAATAAAACTTGAATTGAAAGTAAATTCAAAAATCCGACTAGATTTTTTGACACGTATTTAACAGCGAACGGAAAACAATTGAACTCGAGGGTTTTTCGTTGTAAACAGGTCTTAAAAGCGAGTCAAATTCAATGGTCGATTAATTTTGTTCGAACTACTCTCAGCCATGAGATTAACGGTCCTATAATCAGGCTCATAATTTGAATCACCGAACCATGCTTTCTCGTAATAGAAATGCATAAGTTAATACGTTAATACATTGATTTGTTGTAAACCACAACAAGATGGATTACAACAAATAATTCATATGAAATACATAATTTTTGTGATTTATTTGGACTCGTTGTAACAAAATAGGGAAGGTTTCAAGAAATGAATCGATCATGATTAGTTCATGACGTACTTCGATTGTGGAAATTCCAAAAATCATGTCAAACTTAACCAAATTGACTTCTTTAAACAAAAATTTCTCAAAATAAAAAAATTGTCAAATTTTGAAATAGTTGACTTAATTGTCGAGCGTAAAAAGACCAATGGGATAAGAAACTCTTTTTTGTGTGAGTGTTCTTTGATTTTTCGAACATTAAAGTGTCTTCGTATTGTAATTTTGTGTACGTAGTACCCTCAGTTATCATTATCAATTCGTTTTGTTTGGTTATAATCAAAAATGAAACTAGATTTTTTGAACCGTATTTAAGAGCGTACGGAAACGAATTAAAATCGAGAGTTTTTCGTAAAATAAATTCAAAATACAACGGATATGAGACGTTGAGAATAGAGACATAGTTTTCGATACATTGATTGAGGATTAATTTGAGGTTCATGTCACGTTTTTTGAGCTCATCGACAATTACATCGGGCAACGGGAGGGCAACTCAAAAAATTGAGGTTAATTTCAACAAAACTTGAGCAAATTTTTTTCGATTGCATTTCATCTGATTCATTTTTGAGCAAATAATTTAAATTTATGAACGAAAAATTTGCCAAAAGAATGAAAAATTTGTTGAAGTATAATCGAAAATTTTTGATTTATCATTTCAGTTGAGTCCAATGAAGGCATATTCGGATCGGACTCGGTTTTATTACGAGTCTCATTGATTAAAATTGAACTTATCGAACAAAGGATACTCATATAAAATTCATTAAACAAGTCCAAATCGTCTGGTTCAACATACTGAGCACACAATGACATCAACGATAACTTATTACGAGTTAAATTTATCAAAATCGAGCTACTTCTTCTACTCGATGGAACTTGAGATGAACTTGGTCGACTTAAAGTCGCACTATTCTCAATCACATGTGTCATATTAAAAGTCGAAGTTAATTTTTGAATTATTTTTTCCAAAAGAACATGTTGATTGTTTTTACGATGCGGACTAGGTGATTTACGACCTTCATTTGTGTGTATAAAATTAGTACCTATCAAATGTATCAAGTCGAACATGTACAAATGAATCGAGTCGGCGTTAAATTGTTCATTAAGTACATCAAATGAGTCATTGTTCTTGAAGAGTATAGACTAACCAGTTAAGTTAACAGTTTTGGTCTGAGTTGCCGTTACTGATTTAGCCGGGTTTAGCACATCATTAGGATGATTCATATGAGTCTTATACAAGTCGATTAATAGATAAAATAGCTTGCTTAGGATGTACCCGTTGTTGGACTCTTCGGATGGCTTGTAATGATGATTGCGAAGCAATCGTTTTATCAATTGACTCAACGCGACCATTGATACTATTATTTCGTCATGCGGGAAACGTGACTGTGCCGTCAAATCGGTAAAATTTGAAATTAATTTGTCATAAATATTTTGATTATCTCTAATCTCTTTTCTCAATTGGTCTCTCTTCGAAGCTATCTCGTATACAAACTTGACCATAGCTGGTCTTAAACATTGATGCATTGGATTAACTAAGCTAGTACATCCGACTTGAATGTATTTTTCACACATTTCATTATGCCATAAATGAATTAAATACTTGTTTGTCAACTTCTCGTCTAATTTTAACATGTGATTTAAGTTATGATTGATATAATCTTTGTTGTATTTGAATATGTTTTTGAGTAAGTGTTCACTTATGTTTAGGATTAGGTAAGCTTCGTCAAGGGATGATCTAGCACATACTGGCTCGATTCGCAATAAATTATCAATTGATTCGCCGAATTTGTCTTTCAATGAAGACCGGAAGTTGAGATTAAGCTCTTCAAGTCCAGGTATCTTGATGACCAAACGATCATCTTGTTTAAAAAAAAGAGAGCTTGAGTTTGTCAATGAATTCGATGTGCAAAGACTCAATGAACTGTTTGACTTGATTTTTTCGGGATTTTTTTTGACTAGACTCAAATGAGCGTCCAATTTAGAAACCTTGATGTATTCGGTCCAAAAGTCGGTGTTTTTGCTAAAAATTTTGTTTAACAAACCCGGTTCGTAATGAGCCGGTAGTGCTGTTAGATACAAATTTGGATCATGAAGTCTTGTTTCATCAATCCACAATGAAAAAGCGTAGTATATTTTACTGATTAATTCATTCACTTGTGGGTCGTATGATTCACGGTACGCGTAATGTTGACTTGTAAGTTCAAGATTTTTTTTCATTTGTTTGAGCAACGAATTCATTTGAGACGTGCTTGTGAACAACTTAAAAGGAACCGATTGAATTTGTTGTGTCGTGTCTGATTCCAATCGTTGCAAATGACCGGATATAGCATGAGGTCTTTGTTGATTAACGATGGACACTATTGAATCGTATGATTTAATATTAAATTGAGACATGTTGAGTTGTTTGATTGAGAAGTTAGACTGTTGCTGGGTTTGGGTAGTCGAAGCGGGGGTGGTTTGTGTTGGAGTCGTGGATGTGGATGTTGAGAATGTTAAATTGGTTATCAAAGCAGGATTAAAGTTACCACTTGATGGTTGATATAACTCATTTGACGATTAATAGTTGGCGATTTGGAAAATTTAATCGTAGATTGATTTTGTAATTGTACTTTGGTGTCATTTGTTAGCAAATCAGTCACAAAACATCACTTGTATCACATGAAGCGCTTACAGCAAGTTGTTTAACCTAGACGATAAAAAAAATTATGTCAAATAGAATCTTAAATGTCAAAGTAATGAATGAACTCTTTTTCGGAACAAAGAGGGACACTGAAGCCCATTCCGTCCCCCGCAAGAACCACTGTATGTCTTTAGATTTTTACGGAAGAGATATGCTAAAAGACCGTTTGAGATTCCGGATAGGCATTAAGCAAAAAATTAGCCTCGATAAATTCCAATTCCAATGTCACTTTTGATACGCCCTTTCAGTAAATTATAATTGGTGTAGGTCAAAAATACACCGATCTTCGGAAAGAAAAGTACTTTAGAGGCTAAACTTCCTAAGATATTAAAGTAGTGCTAACTTGTTTCCATGGCTCCTTCTAAGCCTGCTGGACCATCATATCATCTAATTTTGATTGTCCTTTAAACACTGACCCAGATCGGCCATCCGGATAACTGGTACCTAAAACATTGACTCATGTTTTACATGCTTACTAAAATTCGGATCAGTGTTTTAGGTTTAAGCTCTAATTTTACTTTTTTTACGAAATTTTTCGACTAGTGGTTTCGAAAATTCGTAAAGCACTCTGTAAACTTTCTACGGAATGAAGCTTGGTATAAGATTTAAAGTCTCGAAAAATTTATTCCGTATAAATGATTACGGACCAGCTCAGATATTCGTGTTCTATTAAGTTCAAAAGAGGACGTAAAATCGTTGAAAAATCAAAGTGCTGTAAGACTAAGAGAGCACCGAGTGATCACATCGCTGTGGGCTCCATCTCAAGTCAGAATTAATTCATTAAAATTGTCTTACCTTTTTTAGATCGTGTATCAAATGATCTTCAATCATACCACCAAGTTTATACAAAACAGTGTTATTAACCAAATGATAACGTTGTGAAATCACTGGTTTGATTAAGCAATTGTTTCAATGGATCATAACTACTCGCATCCGTATTAAAACAATAAACAGTCAAATTTTTAATTTTAACATTAACAATAACATAACAAAACGTTCTTTTTACATTTAAACTAAACATTGTTTGTGAACTACTCAACGATAATGACGAGTCCAAATCACCATTCGTCCTACTTATACTCTTAACCATAGAGTTTACAACAGTCGTACATGATGATGAACTTGATTGAAAAAGATTCGTGATGAAGAACTGCCATTACCAAATGACGGGACTCGTGCATACGTTGTAAGTGTTGACGAATTCATCGAAGACGACATTGAAGATACCCCACTGTTAGAACACCCATTATCCGAAATCATAGTCACCAGTATGTTCTCATTTTTTATCAAATTTTGACTCAAACTACCCAATTTTGAGGTCTTCAAACATGTAAAATCTTCCATTTTGAGGTCATCATAGTCAAAAAAAACACAGTCAAAACCTGAATCACCGCCTTCTTTTTTAAACGAAAAATAGTTAACACTCAACTTACATTTGTACATTTCTTTAACACAAGTCTTTGATCATATTTGTCAAATTATATTTTGTTCTATAACTGAATTGTCTGCGTAAAATGAACGAGCTTTGTTGAGGATTAGGCGACGTTAGTTTAGTCGTATTCAACGAGTTAATCCCTTTTAACCAATCGTAAATTTGTTTCAAATAAGTTTTTTCATTCGGTATTTTGTCTAATGACAGTTTGCTTAAATCAGGCTCCATTGAAATTGAACGTTGGACTTTGTACAATGCAATTTAATCCTCGTCCGAGTCAGAACTCTCACCCGATTCGTCTGATTCATTTCATTAATCAAATTAAGCACTCGAATGGGCTCTTTAAAGTATTTCAACGTGTCTTCATTATCTTTGTGATCGAACAAGTTGAATGAAAAATTGTTCAAGACAAAGTTGTTCAATTGGACCGAATCGGATATCTTTTGGGACATTAAGAGCCAATTTATAATTTGTAATCACGGGATTCTCGCCACGGCAATAAAATCTAAACAGAAATGTCGGGCCAATTTGACGATGTTTTTTTTCACTCAAAGTCTCCGGTTGAAATTTAATACAACTAGCTCCCATTGAATTTGAACGTGTTACTTTATTCGAAACTAAATCCAAGCCTTTATTCGAATACAAAACCTCGACTAGAATTAACGAAATATTTTGTTTGTCCAATTCGGATTGTAAAGTCTCATCATCGGGTTCATAAACACCGTAAACAGAGAGTTAGTTACTACTGTACTCGGGTGGATTTTGTTTCGTTTGAGTTTGGGGTGTTTGAACCTGTTGTACCACAACTTGAATGTTGAGTCTTTAAACCATGTGATGAAAGATTACGTGACGAAATGATAGTTTGGCCTGTGTCGTTCATACTAGAACACGATGGTCGACGAGACAAAAAAGTACTTTTTTTATCATCGTCTTTGTAGACCTCGTCTAATTTTAGCACAAAAATTTCTTAAATCCGAGTGTAGACATACAAATCACCGATTGAAGATTCAATACTAAAGTTATGTAAACACTCACGGAGTTGAGCGATCATCGTCAAATAGTTTGACCTGTTGTATCTTTGAGGCACGTTGATGAAGTAAAGAACGACCTTTTTTTGGCGCGTCGACTTGTTTTGTTCAAGTCGTCACTTTATTCAAGACAACATTGCGTTTAAGTTTTGTTTTGACATTAAACATGGTCGTTGTCGATAAATGTGTTGACATGTTCGATTAGGTTAAGGACACAATTGAAGTTGAATTTTGAAAATTTTGAGTAGAATGTGAGTTTGTTCGAGTTTTGAATGGCCGTGTTGGACACAGACTCTTCCGGGTCATTGTTCTCTGGTGTTAGGATTGTGCACAATGATTCTTTGGACTCTACATTAGCGAGTGTGCCTACAAAATCGACAATTATCCTTGTTCGATTCATCGGGTTGTGTCGGGTTGTTCGATTTTTGGAGTTAAATCGGGTTTGGGCACAGCTTTAAAAGATTTATCCGATTAATAATCGATTTGGAAATTTGTGTCCTAGGTATCGATAAAATCTAAAAACAGAAAAGAAAGTTTAGAGAGAGTGAAATATGAATAATTTATGAATTTTTATTTGCGGATAAATTGAATTCCGACATCACTTGTTGAGCTCGCAGATTCAAAATTTCAAATTTTTACATATGTTAGAAAATTTTTTCAAATTTTCAAATTTTTATTGAGATTGCAAAATAAAATTTTTCTTTCAAAGACAAAAATGTTGCCTCTTAGACCGATCGAATTTAAAAGTCAATAATCAATAAATAGAAAATTTTTAGAGTTTTGTTTTCAAAGTAACTGGGTGTAACAATTTTTGTTACACATTGTTACATATTTTCGAGGAACAAATTATGTACATAAATCGAAAAAATACCATCTTAAGGTTTTATTTTTGAACATTTTGAACTTTTTGAACGAAACTTCACAATGCTCATCAAAGGCTAATGAAACAAGTCCTTTGTCAACCGACAGAATAAAGGTCGGTATTTATTCTTTGAATATTTTTGGGTAATACTCTATGTAGAGCTTTTAAATGTCTCAAAAAACTTGAATTTAAAATAAACAAAATATTAGAAAAAAATTTTATTTTTAAAAAATTTTTAGAAAAAAAAAAGAACACTGAACTAAATTTATGTTTGCTTGGCTAGTTTTTATGTTATGTAACGAACAAAATGTGTTAGTCTGACACTAAAAAGTACAAAAACAACAACTTTTTTTTTAATCAAAAAAAAAGAACTAATCCTATATCGTTACCCATTTAAAAAAATCTAATTTCTTTTAGTCTGATTTAACATCGGAGACTGGTAACTTTACCAAATACTCATTTATTTGATCGCGAAACGCTTGTAAATTAGCTTGGGGTATGGTTATTGAAGTTCTGTAACGACTTTGTCTGACCTCGCTTATTTTTAAAAACACACCTCTTGCGTTTGAACCTGAATCGAAATAGAATGTTTTGCTATCGGCTCTAAGAGACTTTGACTCAGGTAGATCTGGCTGAGGTTGTTCTTGATCGAAACCAACGCCGTATCTGTCCAACATATCGCTTAGATGATCTTTGAATTCGATTAAGCCTTGGGCTGGGATGGCTAGAAAGGCTCTCGGACCGCGTGGGACTACCATACTGATTCTTAAAAATCGACCACGTTGATTCTCTTTAAAATCCAAGTAGTAACGTTTACGGTCTTTGTTGATTGTCTCGCTTTTGATAAGACCGTCTTGGTCGCGTTTCGAATCGTTCGGTTGAGCTGGTCCCATTTGAGCGTTCATTTCACTAAACTCACCAAGATGTTTTTTTAAATCCTGTGCAGCTGAAATTGATAAAACAATACGGCTCTTACGACCACCAACGCCAACTTCGGCCAATTTAATGAAACGTCCGCGTTGATTTTCTTTAACGTCTATATAAAAACGTTTCGATTGAATTTGAACTTGTTGACTAGCAAGTTCTTTTTCGTTCGAATTGACAGCATTTGGACCACCGCCACGTCGTCTACCTTGTTGGCCTGGTCTTCTATCATCATCGCCACTTTCCGACATCTTTCCTAATACACACTCTCGTCTCGTCTCTCACAATTATTAAAAATAATTTGTTCTACTCAAAGAAAATATTTTCTCATTTAATTTATATGATTTTTTTTTATTCCTCCCCTCTCTCTTTTTTTTTTATTTCATTTCCTCGAACAATCCAACACAAAAAAATGATGATAATTATGTATATACATGTGTTTATAACTGAATTAATATTTTATTAAAATTTTTTTTTTTCCATTTTTGATTCGATGTAGAATGAATCAATTATAAGTTCGTTTTTGAGATCGATAATTTTTAATTTTCTCAAAAATGTTTGTCTTATATTTGAAATTAACTTAACAGAAAATTATATTAGCCTCCCTCCCATTTTCTCATCCGGGCTTGAGACCGGCCAAAGGGCATGGTTACGACTCTATTTACTGTGTGACGTTCATCATAAACAGTGTCACTCATCCGAGTCTAGGACTGCGAACTCGACAACTATTTAGACTTAGCTTGGAACCACAAACCAAGCGTATTAACCCGAAGGAGAATACTACTAATATTGTTGAAGGTTGTAATAAAAGTTAACATCATTTCGAAACGTGCTTCATTTTAGATTAACATTAATTGATTAATTAATTAAGTTAATTTGTTCGTCCTTCACCACGAATCAGTTATTTTTTTTAAATATATAGATTAGTTTTGACGCAAAGTTTTGTCAAATTGTATATCTAAAACAATAACATTTATTTTTAAAACAAGAATTTTCCGAGTTAATAGTTTTAAACAAAAAAATTAAATTGACGAAGAAGTATCCAGTCAAAGCTCTAAATCCAAGTATGATCGTGAATTTACTACTACCAATTTTAACGAAGTTGAAACATTTTTCAAAAATAATAGCCAAGAATACAAGTATACTCAAACCCATGGTGGCTATGTTAGTAAATGTGATTTTTGTGATATAAGTTTCGATTGACATAAAAAAAATACTAAAATAAAGAAATGTGCCTCTGCTAAATGTAATGACAATGGAGAACAACAAGTAGCATGTCCTGTTCGTTATCGAATTACTTATTGTTACAACTCAAAGACGTACTTTATCAATAAAAAAGCGGACTCAGAGCATCTCGACGTAAACATGGAAGCGAATGATAAACAGCATGGTATAAACATCTTTTACCATCAATATATTAATAGGCTCTATGATGAACAAAAAGACCACCAACTGACATTTTAAACATTTTGATACAAAACAAGAATCGAGATTTATATGACGATCGTATAACTTTACCGAGACTTGAACAGATTAAGTCAGTCGTTTATGGTTCCAAATCGAACGAATTAGCCAATGAACTAGGACCTGTACAAGATTACATACAAAATATTGAGATACAATGCTAATCATTGTCTCCGATTCTAATCATTGCTTCATGTTTTTCAAGAGCAAAAAACTGTTAGAAAACATAAACAAACAAAAAGATGGTAAGCCCAACATATTTGATATGTTTAGCGTTTAGATCTTACCGTCAACTTAAAACAAAACTAGAAAATCCACTCAATGGTAAACGAATAAAAAAATAATTTCAAATAAATAGCATAACATATGTTTCGGAGATTCGAATCTTCTGAACTTCAGACTTTTTGAAACAACTCTTATTTTTTACAATTTTGTAGTGATTTCTATTCCTTGTATTCCCTTTATTTATAACTGATGAAAGTTATTGAACACGTATAAAGATTAAAACGTAATCTTTGATACAATCGGTTTCTGCTTGTCCCTTGTAAATTTCTTCATTTGTTTCTTTGTCCAAATGTTTTATACCTGGCCACATTCGATAACATGTCGAAACAATACTATTTAGCTTGTTTTTTTTATCGCGTTGTTGACAATCAATGTTTCACAGCCGTATAAAAGTATGGAAACTACTCTAGCTTCAAATATGCTAGCTTTCAAGATCTTTTCCATTTGGATGAAATCCGATTCAGTGAACTTGAGTTTCGAATCTAAATATTTAAAATCCTCAACTCTATTTCTCTGTTGGTCTCCAAGGCTCCAAGAGAATTATGTAAATTATATAACATAAAAAGAAAACCTATTAAATCCAGTGAGTTTAATATTCTTCACTTTTTTCAAAGACCATGAATATTGAATTGATTCGGTGTTCTAAATATTCAATGACTAAAAGTTAGGGTCTTAGGGGTTATGTGACCAGTTGGTCACCTAATATGTGACCAAAATTTTTTTTGTTGATAAGTGACCAAAAATTATTTGAAAAATAAAAATAAATAATTCACGTGAACAAAAAAATTATTATGTGACCAGCCCTTGAGATAGGTGACCAGTCCCTAAGATATGTGACGAAAAAAAATCAAAATAATTTTCTTTGTAAATCTGAATAATCAAAAAAAAATTAATGTACCCTTGTCATCTGAGTTTTTAAGCCTCTGTTCTCTTATATTTTTTTAGAAATCGGGCATTCATCCGGGTTACGTTTATTGCTTAGATTTTTTTTTTTTTGGCATTGGTCACCTACCGTAAAACCCCGCGAGGTACCCCATGGGGTAAAAGATTTTAGAATATCCAGTACAAGACATTAGAAAATTTAAATATTGATTAAATTGTTGTTAGTCGATAGAAAAAACTTTGCTGTAAACGGTTGAGCGTTTTTTAGTCTAACAAATCATATCATTCTTTTTATAAAAGTATGACCTGGGGATGGGGCAGCTCGCGGGGTTTTACGGTATCAACAAAAAAAATTTTGGTCACATATTAGGTGACCAACTGGTCACATAACCCCTAAGACCCAAAAGTTATTTCTATAACGATTCAAGCAAAATTTTACTTACTTATAAATCAAGTCCAAAAACGCTTTGTCATTTCTTTCATCTTGATTTTTTTTTCAAAAGAAGACCGAAGATTAGTTTTGTTTTATGGTTTTTAATTGATCTTTACACAATAAAACTCGCCAACATTTAAGTTAATTCATCTTTAGTTTACCGCTTAAATTGAAAAACTTGAGAGAATATTAGTTGCATTTTCTAATTATTTAATTTAGTGTTACAAAAAATGTTCAACTTATTTATTTTATGTACAAATTATTTAGTTAATTGTCTAAAAAATTAGTTTCAACTAATGATGTCCATTTTATTTAGTTTTATATAACAAAATTTTATTTTAAGTCAAAATAATTTAATATTATTTAACATTTGTTGTCTGTTTAACAAGAGCATTCTTCGCTTTAGCTACTCTACCAGCCTTTTTTTTGGTTCAATTGCAACTGGAATATATCGGTTAGGAATCGTTATACAACCTTGATTTACGGCCAAGGCGATTAAATGAAAACAATGATAATTCTTCAAGTAAAACTCACAGCTACATTTACTAGCAGCCCAATTATTTGAATCGTAGTCGATTATATTAATTTTGGTATACTCGAACAGCTTATCTAAAGTATGTATTTTCGAATAGTTCTTGTTGATGTAGTCACTGTTGATTAACTTCTCGTATTCTTTTTTTGTTAAAATAAATAAATTCGACTTTTTATTGAACTTTTTAATCAATGAATCGACGGAATGAAGATAATCATAAGCCATTTTCCATGTATCAGTATTCACATTGTATGACGTACTAAACTTTTTTTCACTTAAAGCGTCTTTTGACCAATTAAAATACTTAACAAACGATTTGATCTCATCATTAACATTGAGCCATTTGTCCTCAAATAACAAATACCCATATTTAAACAACTCGGTACAATATGACTTTTGAAGTTGAAAAATGTCGCTTATAATCTCTTTCGGATCAGATATTAAAAGCACTCGTTTATCTACTTTTGCATACATATGAGCCCAGCACATAACTCTCTTGAAATATAGTCAAAATCAAAAATTTTTTTCTGTGCTTTTCTCAATGACGAAAAGACAAACTCAAAATCTTCACCTGTCTCACCTGTACAAACACTTAATGCTAATATATGTATTTTTTTGATGGTCAGTTGTACCTGTAAAAGATAAACATACACAATTAATTAATCAATAATCAATTAAAATAAATTTTTTTTTTACCTGTAAGAAAAACGGGAAAATTATGCCAGGTTAATTTGTATGTAGCATCAGCACATATGTGATTTGTACGAGAAGCTGTTCTTAACAAGTTTTTAGTCGATATAGTTAATCGAATTACACTAGTACTTGGTATTAATGCGTTGAAATTTATGATATGATCTAATACGAATGGTTCATGTTCATTGTCAGGAACAGCCAAATTGTTATCGATCCAATCTTGTAAATCACCATAACTGAATTTCGATCTCTTTTTACCTTCGTGTGACTCAAGGTTAGGTTTGAACGTATTATGTAAATAATTGTTTATTTGAACTCTAGTTGGAATCATTAGTCCAGGGACATATAAATCATTAACGACATCTGGGTCAGCATCAAACTTCTTAGCTTTAAACATTGTCTCTCTTTCTCTAAGCGCGTATAGAATATTTGTTGCTGTTTTTACACGAGAACGAAATAAAAGACCGATTTGTTCTTTTGTTACTTGATTGATGCCAAATACTTTTTCGTCTTGAACAACTTTGTGATCATGATTAACACTACTAATCCAAATTGATTTTCGACCTTCATTTGTATTACGCAATCGTATTCTTGACCAAACATTGTCAACATCATCTTTGAGATACTGTAATGCCATATCTAAATTTTCAAAATCACGACTAAAGGTATAATAAGCTGGAGTACGAACTCGTTTACCATTTTTATTAATTGTTTCGATTACTTCACCATCAGATTCGACTTCGACGGGTGGTATAGAAATAGGTACTTCGGAGAATTCAAGTTCATTCGTTCGTTCGTTCTCGATTATTGAGGCATGTTCGGGTTCGGGTTCTTGTTCGTGTTCGATCATATAATCGTTTAGTCTCTTAATCAAAGTAGCTTTGGTTCCTTGGTATGAAATTTTCAAATCTTTGCATTTTTGTTTAAGGTCAGCAACTAAACAATCAGAATTAAACATTTTGACAAGAATAAAAGACTAATAATTAAATATTATGACAAGAAAAAAAAATTCAAATCAGATTTAAGTTTTTTTGCAACAAATAATAATTTATGTTTTAGTTTAATAAATTTAAGCACTAAACTAATGAATGAATAAAAAAATAATTTGCTAACTGAAGACATTTTTTTTGTAACACTAAAAAAAATTTTTAGACAGTAAAATAAATTTCTTAATTCACAGGTAAATAATTGCCGAAAAACTTTTGTCAACTTACAAAAATACTACTGTTTGTAAATATTGCAATCCTTAGGGACTTGAGCTACGAACTTAAATAATTTAACTTTCTTTTGATTTTCGTGCTGTACACAGGTCACTGTCGATTGTTAGTTTAAAATTATAAAGCATTCGCACAGTCAAGATCACCGATTTTCTGGCTACAGTGTAATTGACATTTTTACCCTTTTAAATACTGCTACTTTTATTGATTTTGGTGAGCTTAGTAGGACCTAAAATGATTGAGAAATTCATTTTACCTTTATATAAAAATATATAATTCCCCAGTTTTGGTATTGTTTTCCTCGGGAAATAGATAATACCGTAATTCCTTGTTTAAGGACGCGTGCATTAATACCCAAAGTCATATGTGAAGTGCATGCACAGACATTAACCTCTTCCATGTTAAAAAAATACCATTTTAGGTGCGACGCACTATATGTGCAACTTTGAGTATTAACGTGTGATACTAATTGAAAAATCAATCATAAATGTTGAGTTAATAGTCAAAAATCCTGGTTTAGTGCAACACTTTTGTTTACAATTTTTGGAAATAAAAAAAAATATTAAAATATATTATTTTTAAATTTAATTTTAGATGCTGTCATAAAAGACGATTCGGAACAATATTAAAAATATATAAAAAAAGTATTGAATTAATTATAAGAGCGGCTTTTTATTCGAAACAGAATTGATAAATTGAAACGTTAAAATTAAACGGTTTTAGCGCGAAATTTTCTATTAATTTGAGATTAGATTTCTAATCCCTGTTCGCGAATTAAACTAACGTACCGATTACCCCCAACGGCAGAATGTGTATTGAACCAGCTTTCCTCCACAGCCTCAGAGCCAAGACTCTTTCTCAAGGCCTAGACCAACAAACATGGGAGGGATTGAAAGAGCTAAACATCTTTAGAAACTCGAGGCAGAGACAAATTGATGAGAGACAAGAGAGAAAACGACCGATCACTTGGTTGTACTAGCTATACCACCCTTTAATAGCTACAAGAACACTAAACCAAATGTGTTAAAAAAACAAATCAGGAGTGGTAAAATCAGAGACACTGTTCACTGCATTAGAAACATAGACTGGACACAAACTATTGAGAAAAACAAATCTGACCCCCAAGGAGCTACAGACAACTTCTACGACCTGATGCTGAACGCCGAAAATTTATCCCAGCCGATTAAAACGATCAAAACAAAAGACGACAAGCACTGGATGACACTCGAAATTAAGAAAATGATCACGCAAAGACAACGTTTGTACAATGAAAAAGAAAAAGATGAACGGAGGATCCTGTCAAACAAAATTAGATTCGAGATCAGGAAGTGAAAAAAAGACTTTTTTTCGAAAAAAGTACGTTGTAGGCAAACCAGACTGGTGGAAAGAAGTTGGCAAATATAGTAGGGAGCCGAAAGACCGACTTACAGATACAGGACTTGCAAGAAGCCTGAATGAAGGGTTTTATAATTTGTGGAACGGCGAAACACAACCAGATCTTAGTGGCTTTATTAAAACAAATCAAAAATTTGAACATATTTTTAACCATTCAACCATCATTAAAGCTCTCGAGCAACTTAAAATAAGTGCAACCGGTCCAGATAATCTGTCGGCAAGACTGTTAAAATCTTCACGCTTAGAAATAGCAGATATTTTGGTAGAGCTATTCAACAACTATCTCAAACAATCCTTCGTTCCGAGTCAATGGAAACTCGCTAACATCACTCCTATTCCAAAAGTCGACAACCCAAAAGATCCTGGCGACTACAGACCGATAAATGTAACATCTATCTTATCAAAAGTATTTGAAAGAATACTCTGACGGTTTATACTCGAGGAAACAAAACACATCTGGAAAACGAATAAACAACACGGATTCCTACCAGGAAAATTAACAATGGATGCAATTATAAAATTAATCGACGACTGGAGTATGGCTATCGACCAAAAGAAATCTTTTTTAGCTATTTTCTTCGATTTTGCCAAAGCATTTGACCTTGTTGACCATGAGAAACTGCTTAAGAAATTACGAAAATTACTACCTGGATGGCTTGTATCATGGATAGCTTCATATCTTACTAACAGGAAACAACGAGTCTGCCTGAACGGAACTGAAACAGAATGGAAACAAGTTGAAGCGGGGGTTATCCAAGGGAGTGTACTCGGACCGACTCTTTTCATTTTGTTTATCTCAGATATAAACGAATACCTCCCGAAAGAGGCCGATATTGAAAAATACGCTGATAATATCCTTAGTCACATAATTGGAAAAGCTTGCAGCGCACTTCCACAAGAAATTATCAATGGAGTCCAAAAATGGTGCGCTGAAAACAACATGCGCTTAAACACAAACAAATGTAAAATAGTATTCTCGTCTGGAAAAGACTCAGAAACACCACCTAGCCTCTGCCTAAATGACACAGAACTTCAAGTCGTAGAATCATATCGATACCTAGGTATCGAAATTAACAACAGACTTGACTGGGGTCAGCAGTGGGAACATATCGAAAAGAACACGAGTCACATCCCGTTTCTGATAAAACAACTCAAGCGTCTTGGATTTAATAAAGAAATTCTGGTTACTGTTTATAAAAGCCTAGTCGTAAGCCACCTTGATTACAATAGCCCGGTGCTCTCTATGGCGAGTAAAGGAATTAAAACAGAAATATGTGACCTGCAGAAACGAATCCTGAGAATCATTGGTATAAATAAAAACGAGGCACTTGAAAAATACAATCTAGTTGATGCTGTTGAACGAATCGAAACAATGAGCCTTAAAAAAGTATCAAAGCTCCTCGTCGACCCGAATAACGAAGTGTCCATAAAATATCGAAACACCGGCAGATCTAACTCTGATTTTTGCTACAAAATAAAACCGGCTAAAACAAACACATACAATGATAGTATAGTACAAAAAACTATCCGAATCTTAAGAGATGACGAAAGCAAGAAAAATTTACTTAATTTTGCAAAACCAACCAACGATAATAACGTACAAACAAAAGTTCTTATAACGTCAATTAAACCTAAAACAGAGAGCCTAAATTGTGGTAAATATTTTGAAGCAAAGATCGGGATCAAAACACATGAGATCATGCCATGTTCCAAAAATAATATAACCTCACATAACCAACCTCATATTTTATTTTATTTTATTTTTCAATTTCACACTTATTTTATTTTTATTTTTTATCCTTAATTTAAATTTTTTTACCGATGTAAACTAATATAAAGTAATTCACAGATACAACACTTATGAGTGTGTATCAATTATTGTGCCATTTTATATGAATTAAATAAACTATAAACTATATAATTTAATTGAAAAATTGACTCGATTTGAAAATTCTAATTAGATATTTTGTTTTTTGAGCCCTTTTCCCTACGAACACTCCCATCTTTGTTATAAACAACAACCGGAGTAAAATCGACTGAATTTAAATTTAATGCATTTCTAAATTCATTAGCCAACTCATTAAGTTTATCGCATGGCGAATTTGTTATTTTAGGTACTGTATTATTATTTTCAATGGTAAACCAATTTCAAGTCAAGCTCAGCCAATTCAGCATCAACAAGTAGCCCATCATTTGTTAGTTGTTAGTCAGCCTTGTTCTTCTTGTCTTGCCCAAAGAGAAATTGGTTAACAATTGTTTACTGATGAAAATAATAATACAGTACACAAAATAACAAATTCGCCATGCGATAAACTTAATGAGTTGGCTAATGAATTTAGAAATGCATTAAATTTAAATTCAGACGATTTTATTATAATTTTTAAGTTTAAAAAAACTACATTTTCAAAAATCGCACCTCTTTTCATTGCCGTTAATGTGTTTGAATCAAGCTTTGCAAAAAAAAAGCGCAAAGTGGTTCTTATTCCTGAAAACTCCTGCTAAATTTTGCAAACAGATATATTTAACTACTGACTACTACTTGTTCGGGTGGTTGAAGATCTCTTATAGGAAAAAGATGCGAAAATTCAGATTAACAGAAAATATCTCGCCCATGATGATCTCAAATCAGCAAGTTTGAAATAGATAGGTAGTAGTAGGAGAAGGAGTAATAAAAAATAACTGCAACCCGACTTAGTCGAGTAAAGCCGTGAGGCTGTGGCATTTTTTTGCTTTAGTACCATTTGACCATTTATTTGTTCTAAACCAGGCCTCAAGTTTCGCTTTGAATGAATTAATGTCCACAAAATTCTTCAAGAAACTGTTCTAATCATTGACCACTCTGTTTGTAATTAAATTGTATCGTATCGGGCAGTTTTTGATCGATCTGAAAGACGAATGTTTTTGATTTGAGATCCCTTAAATTATAATTATTCTTTGCTGAACTATACCTGATACTATTCATTAAGTTGACAGCTTCTAACCCATTAACGATCTTGTAAAATTGAATCAAATCGCTGATTCTTCTACTTGTGTCAAGTGACATAAGATTCATCCTTGTAAACCGTTATTCCTTTTCAATTTATTATACCCAGTATCTTGTTTGCTAGACCTGAGGAGTAGTCGACTTGTGCTTCCCATTTAAGTCACTCTGAAATTACACATCAAGATCCCTTTCCAAACTAGTTGTATTTAAAGGCTCAGTTCCGTATTTATTAAAGATTGTGTAATCGAACATTTCCAGAAAGACAGAGTGAAATTTTTTTGACGACTGACTGACTAATAATTTAGTACCCAGAATACAAGGGACTTTGATCACTTTGAGCTCTACAAGAAAAACAATTAATAGAAAAAAGGAAAAAATCTCTCTTTTGAAAAAAAATAGAATAAAATCAATTAATTCTTTATAAAGGACGAATTGCCGCTTCGAAAAAAAAAGATGAGTAGGATAGTTTTTATACATAAACAAAAATGTTTCAAGTTTTATTTTTTCTCATGACCATAGTTTACTAAATTTTTCATTTGATTTTTAAATAAAGCGGTGTTTAACAACTAAATTATGACTAAAATCATAACTAGCCTTTTTCCAAATTATTATTTTAGGAACGTTTTTTTTTTTAAAGTATAACAAAAAATTATGAGGTATGGCGATCGCCATAGTTCGCCATACCGTGGATCCGCCACTGATTTAGGCACTTCAAGAACAATTTTTAAAACGATTTTGCAAAATTGATACAATCAACTACACAGCGCCCTTTTCTTTGAATAAATGGAATATCAATAATTGAGAATTTTATTTATTCGGATTTATGATTGGTAATTAATTTAATTTAACCACCATTATTATTTCCAGTACATTTACCATTCTGGCATCTATCAAAACACTCAACGTCATCTGTGCAAGGAAGATTACCATTCGATTTAACACATTGATATGAAGGAAAACGATCAATTGTATCATACGGATAAGCACATCTTTTCGAATAAAAAAATATAAATCAATGAGATAAATTCAAGAATTTTTTAAAATTACCTGCAAATGTTATTAAAACATTCCATTGTTGTAAAGTTACCAGTCGTTCCGACTACCACAGCTCCTAAACAATCACTATTTGCGTTACATGCCGATCCAACCTCACCAGCTTAAAATAACAAAATAAAAATGAAAAATCAGTGATATAAAAACTATTACCAGGTGGAGTTGTGATCGTTGTTGTTCGTAATGTCGTTGTAATAATAGTGGTTGTTCTAAATGTACTTGTTGAAACTGTTGAAGTGAGTGTTGATGAAGAACTAGTTGATGAGGATGTTGAAGTACTTGATGAAGTTGAAGAACTAGTCGTGCTTGTAGTAGAACTGGTAGTTTGAATAGTTGTACTAGAAGTTAATGTTGTAGTTTCAGTTGAAGTTTCACTCGTTGTAAATGTAGTTACAGTTGTTGAACTACTAGTAGTCTCAGTAGTTGTACCACTTGAAGTGGTGCTTGTTTCAGTTGTAGAACTGCTACTGATTTCAGACGTGATCATGCTTGAAGTAGAACTCGTAGTTTCTGTGGTGGTTTCGGTAAAAGTACTTTTTGTTGTAGGAATAGTACTAGTGGTATCAATTGTACCACTCGTTGTTTTAGTTGAAAAGCTACTTGTTGTCTGAGTCGTAGTACCGCTGGTGTATTCAATTGTAGTTTCTGTTGAAGTGGTACTTCTCGTACTGCTAGAAGTTATTGTCGTTGTACCACTTGTCAACTCAGTGGGTGTCGTTTTTTGATTACTTGAAGTGTAACATGAATCAGGAAAAGTCTTAATTTCATAAACCTGACTGTAATAAAGCGTCATTATGCATCCTTAGTTGAAACAAACAATTTAATGGTCAGAAGGGAGAAGGGGTAAACAATTTACCTAGTAGGAGAAGATATAATATTGTAAAATCAATTATAGCTGTGTAAGCACAAACAGAAAGTTTACTAGACATTTAAAAAATTCATCAATTAATGTTGTATTGTTCAAATATATACCAAAAAAAAATTTTTTCTCTTAGGAATACTTTTAATTTCGTATTTACCTTTACATTGACGACTTGAAATTGATTTAAGTAAACAAAAAACATTGTTTTTATTTTCTTGGTTTATCACACTATTAAAATTCATTATTTTAAATATTTAAATTTTTCCAACGCTTACATAATCTAAGTAAAATAGACGCCGTAACCATGCCTTGGCCAGTCCCAAGCCTGTATTTGAAAATGGGAGGTTGGCGATGCTGCTGTTACGGGTACGTGGGTCTCCGGATCGCGTTCGAATCTGGTGGTATTGGAGTGCCGCTGGCCATAACCATCACTCAGTGTAGCCCTAGTGATAAAGTTATGTATTCTCCTTCGGGTTAATACGCTTGGTTTGTGGTTCCAGGCTAGTCTAAATAGTCGTCGAGTTCACAGTCTTAGGCTCGGATGAGTGACACTGTTTATGATGAACGTCCCACAGTCGCTGGGATGGATTGAAGTAGCATAGTTGTAACCATGCCATGGCCGGTTCCAAGCCCAGATGAGAAAATGGGAGGACGACTTGTCGTTGTAAACTTAAATGCAATCTAAGAGTCTGAACACTGTAGTACGCTACAACTCGGTCTATAATGAACCGACAAGAACTACACTTAACATTACTTATGGTTCATTCTTTAGAAGTTAGAGTCTTTGTGAATAGAGTTTTATTAAATTAAAAAATTAAATATAAATTTGTCTTTAACCAAGATTGAATGAAAATGGACATGCGTTTCTTTGTCTATTCGGAAATGCCGATCTCATTAATGAGTTTCTCAGTTTGGTTTTATCATTTGAACGATAATGACTAAAAAATTCATGTAAATCACAATTGACCATAACCAAACCTTAAGAATAAATCAAATGATAGAATTACAAAAGGCTGTCAAGAAAGTTTTTAGGCCCAGAGAAAGCAAATCAACTTTCTTTTCTACCAAAAAAAGTTTAAATTTACTTATGATCAATATCAAAAAAATTATTTTTTTCATCTTCAATAAAATGAATTTTTTGTTTTTTTGTTTCGATTTTTATGTCTATAGTCGATTTAAATTAGTAATTCCATTTTAAGTTTGATTCATTAATTTTAACATGGGTAAACTAATCAAGTGTAACGCTCAGTGAGTGGGTGTAAATATTTTAAAATAAACACTGGGAATTTATACTTGCAAATATTTAAAAAGTAAGATGCGCCGGGCAAAACTTCCATAATATCTGAATTTACATTTTCGACATCATAGCTGTAATCTACGACCCTAAAACTCCTAGAAATCAATTTTTTGATGGGGGTCAAATTCAAGAGTTTTACCCCATACTCCTCCGCTTTTTGGTAATAAGTGTAAAGGTGCTATATTTAAACAGTCAAGATGTAATTAATGGTAAAAGATGTTCTTGTCCTGAAGGTACACAACGAAAGCTAAAAAGCTACCCCAGAAAACATGTATCTGATGATCCTAAAATCATATTTTCAGAATCTTGGTTTTGGGTGCTATCAAATGTGTGAAATCGGGTCATTTTTTCAAAAGTCGAATAGACTTCAAAAACATGTTTTCTGGGGGAGTTTAGAACGAGGATTTCAAATTTTTAGATAAAACATATCGATTTCCATATCTTAACCAAATTTCAAAAATATGCCTTTTTGCACCCCTAAGTACACCAAAATTGAAAAAAAAATTGCAAAAGTACCCCTATAGATATACGCAGAATCGTCTTTGTTGATGCTAGATTGTAGAAAGATACGGGTATCGGGGGTTTCCTTGGACTAGATACGATTTAACTAATAAAATGCTGTTTTTTTTACCGTTTTTACCCGATTTTAAATTTACGGAATTTTTTAACCGGAACGATTTTGATCCTAGCATGAATGGTAGCTTTTTAGCTTTCGTTTTGCACCTTCAGGACAAGAACATCTTTTACCATTAATTACATCTTGACTGTTTAAATATAGCACCTTTACACTTGGTACCAAAAAGCGGAAGGGTAGGGGGACCAGTGTGAGAAAGATTTCAATAAGTCTGGGTGAGGTACTAACAAAAACTATTTAATAACTTTAGCACCCAATTTCAAAATTAAAATGAACGCGCTCTTTTCTTAACTTTTTTGGTTCCGTGTTTTAGTCTGAAGGTTCCGATTTTTAGCATTTTCCGGTTCCGTTGATTAGGTGTTTGTTCCGTTAAAAATTTGTCCCGTGTTTTATTCTTTAGTTCCGTGTTCCGGTTCCGGAGTTTAGGGACAACCGTTCTTAGAAGCATTTTTAAAAAAAAATTTTTTGAAGAATTCTTTATTTATTGAAAAATGAGAAAAGGATTCGTTCTTTTTATAGACAAATATACAAAAAAAATGTATCTTTGAGTCTAGAGTTTTGCTGAGTAGATTCTGCCATTCAAATAAAAGATTGTTTGCTAAAAACTTTTTTGTGTCTCATAGGTTTCTTTTACTTTGGAATTAATCGTTTTAATGATTAATTTCGAGTACACTCGGCCAAGTTTTATCAAAAAAGGGATCGATTGATTTATTTCATGAAACCAGGAAGGCCTATCTGAGTCAAGCCCGAAGGGAATAATGTTGAAGATTATTAGAAAATTTTGTTGCAGTTTTCTACTTGAAATTTCAACCAAAAGATTAAAAATTCAAAATCAGTAGAGCGGTTTCGTTTGAAGAAATTGATTAGTTCATTTATTCTAAGGGCTTTGTTTTTTGACTCGACATGTACCATTTTCAAACAACCTTTACTAAAATCCCTTATCAAGGAGTTACCTTTGATCAATTCTCTTCGATTGCTCCGAGTGAACTTTGTTGATTGGGTTAGTGGGATACCACAAATTTCTTGATGTTGACTTATTGGATTGATTGCTACGATTGAAAACTTGTCCGTGTTCAGGAGGGCACCCGAGACTTGACCCCATTTTTCAAACTCAAAAATCGCTTGATTATTTGAGTATTTTTTGATGTTTCTGTTCAAAAGAATAAAAAAATTAAAGTTATATAGTTATTATTAAATCTTGAGTTACAAAGCAACTTGGATTTTCGACAACAACACCGAGTTGTTCTGCACTCGCTTGTACAATTTCAACTAGCAATACTTTGTCCACCTCCTAACCGCTTGTCTTAAACTATTTATCTTCTTGTCAGTGCTGATCTCTACCTCAACCAAACAATTGAAAGCCATTCCTGTCATATTTGTACTCAAAAACACCTGCTTCAAATGCAAGTTCATATAAATTAGTTTTAGGATTAAAGTCAACGACCCTACATAAAATATTTTAGGACTCGGTTTAGCCTCTGTCAACATCAGGAATAGCAACATGATTATGGTATGATTTTTTTTATTTCAACTGAACAAATTTCACGTTGGCATTAATTACTTCGTGACATTCCAAACACTTCCTCATAGCATTGAAGAGTAATATCAACATCAAGTCTAAAATCGGTATACTAGGGTCTTTGGGTTGACATCGAAGAAATAAAAAAAATTATTCGACACTATTTATTTTACCGATTTAAATTACTAATTCCATTTAAATTTAATTGAAAAAAATTTACATAAAAATTGAAAAAAAAAATTCCTTAAAAAAATATTTCCTCTGCTTTGAAAGTATTTAAATTGAACATTACACACGAATAACTTGTACTAAACTTTGGTAAACTAATCAAGTGAATCGGTCTATCTTTGCTATACTCTGGAACATACACCTCTTGTTTGAACTCATTTTGATTACCACAGAAAAACACGTTTGGCAACTCGTCTAGTATAAACGGGTCTCTTCCGTAAAACGGATAACACGCTAATGTATCTGGACAAGTCGGTCCAATATGACCGGCCTCTAAGGTCAATTTCATCAACTCAATCGGGTCATCAACCGAAGTCGATTTTCTAATATCATCTACAAATTGACCCGAATGGCCTAAAAAACATGTGTCATTTAACATAAATTTATATGGATTTGAACACGTGTGTAAATTGTATTTAAAGTTTGAGGAGATTGATTTAGTCAACATGGCATGGTGTAATGGTTGTTGAGGAAGCATTAAATTCGACGGGTCAAACTCACCTGGCATTATGTCGACTTCGAGTTTATTGATCAATTGGAGTAAAAACTCGTCGAGTTGTTTTATTGCACCAACACTTCCAGCTACATAATTTTTGGTTAAATATTTAGCTTTGTTAATCATGTCTTTTGATTGAGTTGATGATGAGAGCGAGTTGCCAGCGATTATGAGTCTCATGGTATTTTTGAGTTGGTTTGAAAGATCATCGCTTGCTTCGTCAATGAAATCACCACGTAAAAAGTCGACTAACAATTGAAGTTTGAATAAGTGTTCGTTAGTCTTGCTTCCATCACCGAGTTCGATTCCACTTAGGAAAACGATGTACTTGTCATCTCGGCTCGGTAGTGGCTTTGGAATTGTTTTAGACTCGTAGACCGGAGTCTCTTTGAACATGTAGCCTTCGACTTCAAACTCTGATTTCTCGTTTTCACAGCCGAGTAAAGCAATCACCAAACCAGTACATAACGAGTTTTTTTTGACAAAATCATGACCTTCTGAGTCGATTAAAACGATGCGTTGAAGATCGTCTTCAAGGATGATTTGATCATTTTCTAGATCGATGTACTTTGCGTCTCGACTGACAGGCTGAATGGGTATGATACTTGACTCATCGTCTTCAGCAAGTTCTTTCAATATGTTCGGTTTATTCTTCATTTCTTTGTAAATAGTTCCGATGATGATACATTTTTCGTGTTTGACTATTTCGACAAGAGGTTTAAATTCATAAGTCGGCCATTTTTTAGAACATACGTTTTTGAGATCTTTTTTTATGGTTATTAAACGTTCGGCATACAAAGGAGCATATTGATACTCGAATTGTTTTGTTTTGATTAAATAATTTGACGATTTGTTTTCGTAATCAAAAGAGGATAAGTTACGTTCAAGTTTCATTTTTTGATTCTAAATTTATGAAATAGAAAAAAATGAAAGCAAGCTTTAATAAATATTTAAAAATTGCTAAGACTTTTTTTTAAGCATCTCAAAAATTTTGAAAAAAAGCAGGATTTGATTTCAAAGTTTGAAAATATTTAGTTATTGACATTCCGTATACCGGTCCCAAGTCCGAATAAAATGTGACTAAAATACTAAAGTTAAGTTTATATACTTTTTATGATGAACGTAACTAGTCCCACAGTAACTAGTCAAGTTGTAACCATACCTTCGGCCGGTCCCAAGTCCGGATGTGAAAATGGGAGGGCAACTTAGGGTCATGGGGGATCGCTTTTGGAGTCTTTCAAGTCAAGATTATGAGTTAATTGATTTCTCCATGACAGGATTGGATGGTCCTTGACTACCTCCAGTCTGGTAATTTTCTTACCTTCTCCAAACACCACCCCAATCTGACCTTTTATATGGAAAAAAATGAAATTTAAAGTTCACGAAATTCAAAACTTAAGTGCTATCTGAATTTGAAAATTGGCGACTACATACCCCTGAGACTACATACAATTTGACTAAAAAAAAACCTTTTTACCGTTTTTGTCCGAGGACGACTTATGAGATATTTTTTCTTCTGCCGATTTGGGTACAGGCGTCAATGGGAGCTTTTTGGCTTTCAGATCGTACCTCCAGATCAATAAAATATTTTTCCAATCGTGAGTTCTAAATTTTTAAATTAAGCACATTTTCATTAGGCTGCCAAAAGAGGAGGGGTAGTGGTAAAATGTTTGACTCTCTGGGTTTCCGGGGTCGTAGATTACAGTTCCGATGTCAAAAAATGACAAATTCAGATAGCACTAAAGTTATGAATTTCGTAAACTTAACCACCCTGATTATATGACATAAAGTAGAATACTTAACTTTTGTAAACTAGGACTGATTTTTAATCTAGACGGTATCATCCTCCCTCCCATTTTCTCATCCGGGCTTGGAACCCGCTATGGTATGGTTACGACTCTAGTTACAGTGGGACGTTCATCATAAACAGTGTCACTCATCCGAGTCTAAGACTGCGAACTCGACGACTATTTAGACTTAGCTTGGAACCACAAACCAAGCGTATTAACCCGAAGGAGAATACTTAACTTCAGTAACTTCGTTTGATCCGAGGCTGGCAAACGTGTTGTTAAGATAATCAAATCATAAACTTTGTTCCTTTTTCCTCAACCAATAAATTCACATGCTCAAAATACAAATATTTATTAATTGTTAAAATCATGTAAATTAAATTTGTTTCATAAACATTTGACTTTCTTTAAAATTCGAATATAAAAAAAGTTATTTTTCTTTTGATTCTAGTTTTAAAGATGAAATTTTTAATCCCAAATATTTTACTTGGCTTATTCTTGAGCTGTTTGACTGTCGAGACTTTGACGTCTAAATATTCAAGAATCAAATTAAAGATATCCGAAAAAAGTTATCATTCAAGTCAATTAGACTCCATTGAAACTACCAACATGTTCCTTTGCATGTCTAAATGTAATCAAAACGAAGCATGTGAGCTTATAGAATTCGATACGAAAAAGTGTTACTTATTCAAAAAAGAAAACTTACAAGTTGAATCTTCAAATGATAAATCAAAAATTTACATTAAAAAGTCTTTGTACAACGACTTGGAGTTATGTCACACACCCAAGACTTTGAATTACATGGATAAATGTTCAATGTACTGCAAAGACAAATGTGACCGGTCTCAAAATTTAGTCTGTGTTAACAACTACTGTAACTGTGAGAGTGGATTTGAGTCAAAGGGAAAAAAATGTGGTACAAAATTTTCATTTAATATTAATAAATAAACTTAACTTGTTTTAGTAAAAGATACATCGGCTGAAATAATCGAATGTAAAGACACTACTAGTTGTCCTAATACGAGTATTAAATGTCATAATTGTGAATGTCAACCACCTGATTATATAATGGTCAATGATAAATGCGGTATGAAGTTTAAAAAATAAAATATTTGTTTGTTTTGTAAATCTTTTATTTCTTTTTCAGAAAGAGCTTTGAATGTGAGACTTGAGTTAAAGGTTGATATCGGAGATTCATTATCTTTCAAAGTTAATTTTAAACTCGATGATAGAGTATTAAACAATTTTGAATTCACTGCTAAAAGTAAATTTTAAATTTATTTGATTTTTTTTACGAAATTTTTTTTTGTTTCAAGATATTGTAAAAGATTTTCATGTACCAATTGGTAGGATTAAAATGACGTTTAAAGCAACTCATTTACAAAAAGGTATTTCATTTTATCAAGAAATGGAAATAAATGAAAATCAATATACGTTTTGTTATCAATTTCAAAATGGAAATGCTAATAGAAATCCGTTGAAAATTAGTGATGAACGAGGAATTAGCTTTTTGAAATGCTAAATTTTGAATAAATAAAATTTTTATATTAATTACTTTGATAATGACAACTATGATAATCTTAAGTCAAGACTTAATCATTATTTCCTGCCATCCGACAGGAAAATATAATTTATAAGTGGCATCCTTGAAATTGCATTTTTGAATTTTTTTATTTTTTAATTTTGAACTTGCGGCCTCTTACATTGTACATCGATTTCACCACTGTATAAGACTATCTATGTCTATCTATAGTCACATCTAACCATTCCAAATGTCCAAGCATGACTCACTGCTTTCTACTTGATAAAAAAGATCCAATCCACTTTGGAAATTTGCAATATCACACTCTCCAGCAACATTTCTTTAGGGATGGTCGACCGGTTAAAATTAACCGTTTAAAATCCGGTTAACTGAAAATTTTGTCAAAAAATTTAACCGGTTAAACCTAACTGGTTAAGAATTTTAACCGGCTAAATTAACCGGTTATGATTTTTAACCGGTTAAACCTAACCGGTTAAAAATCATAACCGAATTTAACTGGTTAATTTCAAAATGCTAAAAATTACATTCAAACAGGGTTTTTTTTTTTGTTTTCCATACACGAGGCCGGGGAGGGGAGGGGGTTTTTGGCTGTAAAAAACTTGTTTGTTTATTTTTATTACCCAATTATCATAAAAGAAAAAAAAAGAATTGAAAAAAATTAGGGGGGAGGGAGGGAGAATTTGTGGAAATTTCTAAAATTTTCTGAAAATTTCAAAGTTTATCTGAACAGATACAGCAAACAAGTAATTTTTGAAAAATTATTCTCTCACACAATCCATTGTTTTATTTTTTACCTAAATTGACTTAGTAAAACCGCTTGTGTGAAAAGGAAATTTAATAAATCTCCACTCCAAAAATGATCTTTAATGTTTTTTAGAGTTTATTCTTTCGTTGAATTTTGATTTTAGTTTTTGAAAGCGGTTTAGACAAAGTCTTAAATAAAAAAAGGATAAGTAAACTCTTTGAAACAAAAACTTCGAAATTGAAAGGAGTGAAAATAATGCTTACAAAATCAAACATATAAACAATTAAGTTTACTCTTCAATAAAATTACATTATTAAAAATTAACAAAAAAGAAAACTTTCAAAATGGAAGATACAAACGATGATTTAAATTTGTCAAATGTGAGCTTGACTCAACAAGAAGAAGCAGGTGTAGATCCATCGAACTCCACATTTAAAAGTCCTCCAAACAAGAGACGAAACGAAAGCTTTGTAAACACTTATTTTTTAATCACTGATGCCGGTAAAAAGTGTCTTGTAGAAAATTGTACTAAAACATATTCAAAAAGTACAGGCCACTCTTCTCTTGCCTATCACTTAAGTTCATCTCATCAAATTAATGTGACGATTGAAGATGTTGAAGTTTTAGATACAACAAAGTCGCCGAAAATTAGTCATACACATCGAACAACTTCTGTTACTAGACAAAAGCATATTGATTCATTACTGATGAATTTTATTGTGGATAACATGCAATCCTTTTCAGTTTTAAATTGTCAATCTTTTATGGAATTTGTTTATGCGCTCGATCCTAAATATAATTTACCTGACCGTAAAACAATTAGAGAGCACATCAAACAATGATATGAAAGAGAATTTAAAAAAATTGTCGAAAAATTCGAAAAATGTATTTCAAGAACAAATTTGACATCTGATATATGGACTTCGATTACAAAAGAACCATATATAGCGATTACTGCTCATTTTATTGATGAAAATTGGAAACTAATTAACATCATTCTTGATATTTTTTATTTTCCTAGCCCACATGATGGTGTTTTTATTGCAAATGCAATATATGAAGTAATTTGATAATTTAATTTTTACTAAATAGCTTTATTTATTTTAACCTTTTTAGACCTTGGAAAAGTTCTCAATTGTTGATAAAACTAACTCTATCACAACTGACAATGCTTCAAATATGAGACTGGGCATCGAAATTTTGAAAACAAAATCAGAAGATACAAGAGATATAAAGCAAATTAGATGCGCTGCTCATATCATCAATTTAGCAGTCCAAGAAGGTCTAGAATCAGAATCTATTCAAAATGCAATTTGTAAGATTAGATATTATTGTAAAAAAGTTCATGCTTCTCCAAAGCTTACCGAATATCTTGAAACACAAAAAAAACATAATCATGAGCCTGATATTAAAGTTGTGCTTGATGTAGAAACGCGCTGGAATTCAACGCATCAAATGATTAAAATTGCCTTAGAACTCTTTAAATCATTGACGGCTGTAAGTATTCATTTGAAGAGCCAAAGGGACACCACATATGATGTCTTAGACGAGGATGATTACAAAAAAGCTTTTATTGTTTCTGAATTCTTAGAACCCTTTAATCAAGGTAATTTTTATTTTATTTAAAAATTTTGCTCGAAAATTTTATTTTATTCTCTTGAAGGTACAATTGATTTAAGTGGGGAAAACAACGTTTCTAGTCAGCTTTTTTTAGTATTTTCGTCGCTAAAAGATCATTTAAACAGCCAAAAAAATAACGATGAAATAGAATTTTTAAAAGAAGTGTCAAGTAAGATGGAAAAAAAACTTGATGAGTATTGGGAGTTAATCAAAGATCATGCCGTGATTTGTCAACTACTTGATCCTCGCTTTAAAGATTCGTTAATTCAAGATAAACAACAAAAAAGAAACGCAATCAATGATTTGAAAAACATATTTAAAAGTTATTCAAATTTGAAAAAAAACGATAATTCAATGTTGAATAATAATCCTGTGTCAAACCCATCTAGTCAAAATTCAAGACCAAGTTATAAGGAGAAAAAAATGAGTTTAGCTGAACGCTTTGTCAACAAACTTGCAGGAAAAAAAGACTTAACCGGAGACATTGATGAGTTAAATAAATATTTTAAGGCACCCATAATTCCTTTAGAAAACATAAATATAATTGAGTGGTGGAAAAATAACAAATCACTATATCCGGTTCTCTCTGAAATAGCTAAAGACTTTTTGACTATAATGCCGAGTAGCGTACCATCAGAAAGAGTTTTCTCAGTCGGGGGTTCAACAATTACAAAAGTAAGATCTCGGTTACATCCAGAAACTTGCAGAGAACTGCTTTGTTTGAAATCATGGCTAAATAATAAAAAATTATAAACTTTTGTTTTTTTTTAATTTTAATTTTTTTCCTAAATTTTAATTTTTTCTAAAATAAAATATTAAAAAAAAAATATTTTTTCAAGTCTAATGTCCTCTTAAAATAATTCTTTAGCTCTATAAGTATGCCTCTCGTTCAAAAAAATGTTGCTTAATTCAAATCGATTAACTGGTCAATTTTAATTAACCGGTTAAACCTGACCGGTCAAAAATCCTAACCGGTTAAACTTAACCGGTTTGAAATTTTAATCGGTTAAAATTAACCGGTTAAGATTTTAACCAGTCAGGTTTAACCGGCTACGATTTTTAACCGGTCGACCATCCCTACATTTCTTTAACCTCTTGTTTAATGATCTCTCTCTCTGCATATGACTTTATGTCCGATATTAATTTAATGACATTTTTTCCTTTGTTGCTTCCCTCTAGGTCTTTAATGCTGAACGCGAAAAGGTCATATATTGAATAACTTATATTCATCCTCGCTTAACTTGTTTGCAGGTTGAACGTTTATTTTCGGATTTTCAACTGATAATGGTCACTCATCTTCCATTAGGGTTGAATCTTTTTAAAACCTTTTTAAAAATCCAGGGGGGGGGGGTGGTCACGACTGCCAGTCAGTTAAACTTTTTATTTAAGGATTTCCAGCTATGGTCAATTCCTGAATCCTATTTCGCAAATTGAATAACATCGCAAAGCTCTATCTTTAAGTTATGGCACTACTTGGTCTACCTATGCATCTAAACTTTTTTTATTCTTTTTGGCCAATTTTTCAAGGGATAAATGCTTACCCACAGAAAACTTTTACCCACAACTAAAAATATTTTCCGCAAAGACAAAAATCTATTCAACACTATAGACTGAAAAACACAAAAAAGCTGCGGCGAAGCCATAATTTATTAATAAATTTTCAAATAATAAATTTTTAGTACCACTTATCTGTAAGCTTTGGTCGACCGTCTTAATTCATAAGAATGAAAGCATACACACTCAACTTCTTCCTGTGAGTGAAATCTCGTTTAATAGTAGCATTGAAAGATTCAATAGGTGAGTTTGTACCACTGTAACCCGTAGGACAATTGAAAAATTTCCAACGAGTATATCTGCTTTTTTCTAAAAAATATTTATAGTCTTCAAAAAGTAAAAATATTTGGTAAATAATGTACTTGATAACCACTCTTTCCGGAAATTTTTAAGAAAGTCTGGACAAAGTTTGTTACAAAAATTAACGAACCGAGTGTAATGCTTTTCGATGTGTGTAACAGTTTTTTGATTAGCGGTAGTAGGTAGACCCATTTTTCAACAACATCATTTTCTGCGGTCTTAAACAATGGAATGCAGCTGATCTTGATTCCACGTTGGTTTCACTTCTTGTTCTAAAGTCTGTTTCTGTTTTTTGTTTTAGTATGGACATTTTTCATTGAGCGAACCTTACAATGCATATATTGTTAAAAATTTTACGAACCGAAAATTGGATTAAAAACTCATTTCAAGAAAATGCTACGTTAAAGTTAAACCCTTCCAATGATTTTTTTAATGCATATTTAAAAGTCAAAATCAATACCATTTTGAATATTCAGAACAAAAAAAATTTTGGATAGAAAGTTTTGGATGGAAACAAAAATTCAAAATGTCCTCTAAACTAACTATATGCGCTTATACAGCGTTGACAGAGTTCACTTTGTTTTATCTTTTTCTCCCGGGTAAATTCATGTAATGCCTTACACAAAATTAAAATAAATTTTTTTGAAGGTTTTATTATGATGTTTTATAATTTCCAAATTATCAAGGATAAAACATTTTCTGATCAATGTAATACTCTTTCTATTTACACAACTACTGTGGAATTGACAAAAAGCGTGAGCGACTATAAGCTCTCAAACTACAACTGTTCGAGGTAATTTTTGAAAATAATTTTCTTCTCTTAAGCTATTGACATAAACAAACCCTTTGAAGCTGGAGAAGTGGGATCTTACTGTTTAGCCAATTCAGATTGTCTAGGAGCTGTTGTTTCAGGAACAAATGGATCATATACAACGATGGTATGTGTTAATAATACTTGCAGGTTTTCTTACATTTTTGCATTAATTCTCTTGGCTATAATTCAACTTAATTGTTCTCAAAAGCTGTAACCCTCTTTACGACTTTCCAGATAGTGATCCTTCATACAGATGTGTATTAGACAATGGAAATGAAGGTTGTATTGAAGATGTAAATGCGTTGGCAACAATAATGGATAGACATATCATTTTTTTTTCGATTAAAAACATTAAGGTTACAAAATGATTAAAGAGACTTTTATCTCCTTTGAAAAGACATTTTTTATCTTAATTTAACTTATTCAAAAAAAAAAATAAAACAATATCTTAAGGACGCTAAGATAAAATTTAAAAAAACTTCTTATTTGAAAAAATAAAGTTCTTTTAAAAAGCTAAGAAAAATGTCTAAAAACGGCGTTGAAAAACCTCAAAATCGTGACATGACAAAAAACATTGCGTCATTCACATTCCAAACTGATTTTAAACGTTTTTACATTGACCTCAAAGAAAATCAAAATGGACGTTTTATTAAACTTGTTGAAATAAATGTAAGCGGTCGTCGGAATAAAATAGTCCTATCAATACCCGTAGCACATGACTTGAACAAACATCTAAAAGATTTAAGTGAGTTTAATGAACAAGTAGAACATGTTGAAACCGAACGGGATAGACTTATTAAAACCGAGGTAATCAACAAAGACCGGAAGATTTACTATCTTGATTTTAAAGAAAATCAACGTGGACGGTTTTTGAGGATAAGAATGGTCGCCCCAAGAGGACCTAGAGGGAGTATAGCCATCCCAATCGAAGGCCTTATCGAATTCAACAAACATTTAACCGAGATATTACAAAATGAACCTAACGAGGTACAACAGGATCCAAAATCTATCAAATCCGGTACAACCTTGTTTTACTTTGATCAAAAATCGAACGATAAAGGAAATTTTTTGAAGATAACCCAACTTGGTCAAAGACACAAAGCGGTCATTAATGTCCCACAAGATGCACTACAAGAGTTCCGTGACAAATTGGACGAGATTTTAAAAGATTAAATTTTATTGTTTTTTAAAATAAATTATTTGAATATTTCGATTTTAATAAAATTCTGTAAAGAATTGGTTCGTTTTAAATTGACCATTGAAAAGACTTGATCTTGAGCGTAATGATCACTTAAGCATAACTCTGAGTGTGAAACTCAATAAATATTCTTGTTCTACATTAAAAACACGAATCTTTTCATAAATCCTCAATTTAATCTTAATGCACAAATCTATAGGTTATGCATGGGTAGGAAAATAAATTGTTTTTCTACACAAGGCTAGGGGAGTCAAGGGTCACCTATCCTGACCTGGGGGACCCTCTGGAATCGATTTTTGGTTACTATTGAGACATCTCAGAAATCTTTGTGTGTCAAGATTTTGAGTTTAGAGGGTCCCCATGACTGGCAAAATTTATTGAAAAAAGCATCATAAAAATTTTTATTTTGTCTTTGGTTTTTGATCTTATTGGTGTAAGGAGAGGAGTGCTGTAAATGAAATGACTCAAACTTAGCTGCGGTAAGCATTCACAAGTATCTTTGAATTGATCTAACCATAATCAATGCCTGATTTTCATCTGCATATTTTTGTAGATTGGTATTAGTGTTGGGTAATGGCTGGCCATTTCTTCAATTTCCGTGGTCGCACATGAAATTTTAATTCCATGCTAAAATAAACACTTTTATTAGGATGATTCATAAAATGATAAGTCTAAATTTTAATTTTTTTGATTCTAAATACTTTAAAATATCAAAACTTTTGATGAAAATTTTGAAATTTTGGTGCTGTTACGTCATTATTGGAAAAAAGGCCTCAAAGCAACAGCAGCAACCCACGAAATATGTCAAGTAGAAGATGAAAATGACCTTAAAGTAAGAAAGGCACAAGCTTGGTTCAAAAAGTTTAACAGTGATGATACTAGACTTCGAAGGAAAAAGGGGTCTGGAAGACTAGTGAGTTTCGACCAGGACGCCCTGTGTACAGCCGGGTTAGTTCTCGCGAATTATCAAGTAACACAATCGACAGTATTTCGTCATATCAAGTTGATCCATAAAGTTAAGAGACGTTGCCGAGTTGTTCCTCACGATTTGACACCTTTTAAAATTCAACGTCGTATCGAAATATGTAGAAAACTAATCAAAAATCCTCTTGATGAACGGTTTTTCAGAAGGATAATTACTTGCGATGAGAATAGGATCTATTTTCGAAATACTGATGACCCATCTCAACCAGCCCAACCAGTCGTTAAAAGAGGACAATTCGAAAAGAAGGTAATTGTGTGCGTTTGGTGGAATTTCCAAGGGGTAATACACTTTGAACTGGTTCCTGATGGTCGTACAATAAATGCAGATTTTTATTGTGAACAATTAGAACGAATGTTTGTTTCACTTCAAGCAAAATACCTTTCTTTGATCAACCGAAAGCTTGGTTTGTTTCTTCAAGATAAAACCGTGTACCGCTCGAAAAACCATGGAAAAAATTGAAGAGCTGGAAGGGATTAAACTTCTCCCTCCTCCAGCATATAGCCCAGACCTTTCCGCCCTCTGATTATCATCTTCAGCGCTCTATTCATTTCCTAAGAGGGCGGAATTTTACTAACCAAGATCAAGTTGAACCTGAATGCCTTGAGTTTTTTGGCTCAAAAAGCCCGGAATGGTACAAGAGAGGCATCGGATAGATGGCTTAACATCTTAAAAAAATTTAAGTTTAAACTTTTTTTTATTCAAAAAAAAAATTTTTGTTTAAATGTTATAATTTTAAGTTGTTAGAACAAACTAATACAAAGTCATTTCTTTATTTGTTTCAAAAAAAAAAAATAAATTAAGAAGTTTTCAGAGACACCCCTATTTTTTAAATAAGCCTTTTTACACAAAACAACTTGGTTTTATTTAAAGTTTACACTTTTATTTGTTTGTTAAGGTTTCGAGTCTTAAAGATAAAGTTGTTCAAGTTGAATAAGAGCGTTCTCAATTTCAGTCGAACCATTTGACCTTAAACAAAAAAAAATTTATTCTTACACTTAACAATTACTTAAACAAACAAACTTACCCCATTATTTTTTTGTGCACTTCCATAAGCTGTCGTTCGCTCACAATTTCAGTTCCATGTTGATTTGTTTTTTTTAAATTTTTAAACACCAACATCAAATCATTTTCAACTTGCTTTACAAAAATAATTAAAACAAAATTTAAACAGTTTACAGTTTAACTTACCGCTCTGCTCGCTGATTGAAGTTCGCTTATAACATCAGCAATTCCATCCTTAGTGTCTCTTGTAGTCATATTTATAGTCGCATGTATTGAATTTTCGATCATTTTATACCCAATTTCGGACACAAATCTGGTGACTAGACTCGAATTAGATTCTTTCAAGCCCTTAATTTGAGGCTTATGTGAGATAGAAATGAATTCGGACAAAAATTTTGTAACTGATAAATTAGCATCACGGTGATCAATGTTAAGAGATGTTACAGCCAAAGTTATAACCGGACTAAAAATGCTACTCTCAATAAACTCGTATGGACAACGTTGTAAGAATCTTAACGAAAGACGAAAAAAATCGTCCAAAGTATCAGGATGTTTTCTTAATTCATCTAAATTTTCAACATCTGTACAATTTTTGATTATAAATTCGAACGCTTCGTTTGTAAACACTTGCATCATTTCAACAAGGCCTGTTTTAAATTCATTTTCAGTTCCATAAATATCGACTAAAATACTTCCTAAGTATAAAAAACATGAATAATGATTAACACGATACATGTTTACAATAACGTGGACAAAGTTAACAAGGATGTTTCGTGAGTACTTTTCACTGGCACGTAACATGAATCTTAATGTGCGACAACAGCATTCTGTTATCTTTGAATCAAGTTGATGTTTGGTTAAACAAGCTGATAAAAGTGGCCAAACGACTTCGATTACAGGTTGACATGGGTGCATGTTACCAACTAATGTTTTTATTCGTACAGTCCGGAATATAGCTGTCAAACGGTCTAACCAGTACAATGGCAAAGCTTTGGTCCCGGTTTTGATCTCTTCGTTTAAACATTTTTGTAAGCCTTCGAGTTGAATATTGCACAACTTCATCAACGGTTCGGCTATTTCATTCGATGGAAGATTACATAAAATCACTACTGCGCCTTTCAATAATTCCATTGACGCGTCACTGGGCATGTCAATTGTGTCCGAAGACACGACTATGTTAAACAATGTTTGGATATGGTTTACTAAATGAGATTGACATTGGGTGCATATGTTTAACATTGTGTTGGCTGCTATTTGAGTAACATTCGGCTCAGTAAACCCTGTGCATACAAAGTTAAGAGCACTGTCAATAAATTGGGAGTGTTTGTTTAACCATTCACAAAGTTCACCGATCAAACGAATGCTTGTGCATTTGACTGATATGTGAACTTGAGCAGGTAGACTTAGTATGGCTTGGACAACTTGGGTCACACATTGACCCTCTTCTTGTGATATCGACTTAGCAAATGAGCACATAACAAACAAAGCGGCTTCAATTTCAAACCAAGTAGCGTTCGGTGTTTGCAAAGTCAAATACATTTTTTCAAAACACTTATTAGCTTCAACAATAAACACAATATCAGACACGAGATCAGTTGCTTTGATACGAAATTCTCCAAAATCGTCTGACTTTGACGGTGGTATTGACTTATGATCCGGGTCTAAACGACAATGTTTACAAATACAATCGATTAAATTGTAAATATATGGTTTAAATAATTCGCATAGTTTATCACATTTTGGGTTTGTATAAATTTCTTCTGATATGTTAAACCAAAATAGAAAAGATTTTTGAAATACTTCATAATCATCGTGTGTGCCACTCATTAGTATCAAATTGAGGGCATTCATATCCCCCAATTGGGAATTTTGTTCGTTTAATAAATAATAGGTTAATGCATTACACAATTCTGTGTATATCATACAAAAGTCTGAGCATTTTTCAGTGTCCGATTGACTTTCAGCATGCTTGTAACTCATTGATAAATTGAATATGTTTTCTTTAAGTGATAATAACAATGTTCGGTTCATATCCTTTTTAAAAAAAAAATCAAAATTTTATATAAGACAAATAAAATTGAATCATTCAAATTTTATTTAGTTTAATGGGCGTGGAAAATTTTAAAAGGTCAGTAAGTTTTTTTTTATTTTTTGATAATTATCTCTGTATCACAAGCGATATAAATTAAAATACGACACCCCTACAAACGTACTTCATCACGAGGCACTTGAGAAGTTACAAATTCATTCAGTTGCTAACAGGCTCACTGAATTAACAGAGAACTATGTCAGGAGGGGTTTGGAAGGGTCTGTGCCATTAGTGGTTCGCTTAGCAAGTGAATACAGTCGAGGCTTCACTGCTAGAGATATCAAGTATGCAACTCCACTGTGTAACTGTCATCTAGTTTTAGATAACTTTTTATTGTAATTTCACTCTTATCTATAAAGCGTATTTCTATGAAAATCATGCCTTCTTCTTTCTTCCTTTTTATCTTTTCAGTATTTCATTTTATTTTTTATTTTATTTTATTTTTATTTTTTTAGACTCATTTTTTAATTTATTTCATTTTTTTTATTTTTATTATTTCTGAAGGAGCCCTGCTCGAACAGAACACAAATAAATAAATAAATAATTTGAAGTTTATTACCCATGATACGCTAAACTTAATGCGTTAGTTAGAACATTATTTCAAAGGATAAGAAAAATCATAAAAACAAATTTTGCTCAAATTCAAATTCTCATAAATCTAAGGGGATTAAACACTTCACAAATAATACAATTGAAACAACTAATTGAAATTTATAAAATAGACGTCTTATGTCTACAAGAAACAGATTTATATAATAAACGAAACGAACTTATTTATTTTAGACAAAGCACTTCTACCTTATATTATTATATTTAAATAAATCGGCCGGATAGAGCTTGCTCTGGTGCCAAATTTAAAAAAAAAACAATTGAATTAAACGAAGTCTTACAATAATTCTCATTAATGAAAAAAATGTCATAATTATTGGCGACTTTAATTCGATTGTAAATACACATCGTGATAACGTTCGAAACAAATTATCAATAAAGCTCAAATCGAATGAAAAGAAGTGGAAAAAATTTTCAAACTTCAACAACAACCTGTTTGAACCGGAACTCAAGGGAAGAAAAATATGACCTGGTTTAGCTATGATAAGGCTACTTGCATAGATAGAGCTTATCTAACTTTGAAATCGTTCAGTGATAAAAATTTTTATGAGGATAACATCTTTTTCCCTAACTCAGACCATCGAATGATTAGCTTAACAGTTAATCCCAAAAACCGTTCAAATGAACGAAAAGGAAAGAGAGTTTGGAAATTAAATGATGATTGGCTAGATGATCAATTAGTAATCAATAAGTTTCATAACATAGCACGAAGAAGAAATTGAAAGCCTCAAAAAAAAATTAGCTCTAAATGGTATGATCAGTTTACCACAAAATAACTAACATGCTAAAAAAAGAGTCGAGAATCCTCAAGAGATGAATATGAGATATGAAACCCTGTTAAAACAACTTAAAAATTTAGAAACAAACCTATCAGATTACAATGACCAAAAAACACGTTCAGAGATATCAACAACAAAATCTCAAATCAATGATTTCCTAGAGGAAAAAAGAAAAGGACTAATTAAATTAGAGGATGCTTAATTAACGGCAAATGACAGAGTGTGCTCTTTGCGGAGGCTACACGACCGTATACTGATAAGAGAGATAAATAAACAAGGTACACATCGGCGCAGCTTTTTAACTTCAAGAGAAGCGGTAACTCGTTCAAGTAATGGTCGATGTCAATGTTATATATCTGATTGAAAGTACCGATTATGTTCACGAAAGAAAAAATATAAATCAAACTGAAGGTTTGGAATAGATTTGAATGTTTATGCCAAAAACAAACCTAAAATGGATAGACTATCAGCATTTAGCCACAATATTGTCAAACAAATTAACTTACCATTCAAGTTAAATAAAGATCTGAACAAAGCTTACCCTTTTCTCAATTAATATGCTATCCCAGACAAAGGAAAGTCCTCTGGCTATTTTACTAGCCGTTCAGTGTACTTGATTTTAACGAAAAAGACCAACCTCAAGAAAATTAGAATTTAAGTGAAAAGGGGCTAAAAACGCTGGATGATGGAACAAAAATCTCAGAGGGACATCTTATTGATATATAAAAAAAATTAAACTTACATCGACTCTTTCATTGAACGGAAACAATAAAAGTATGTTAATTAAACAATTAGTTACAACATCGTGTAAATCAAGTTCAGTTGAAGGATCGTTTAAAATACGAAATAAATAAACATATAATTGTGAATTAAGTATTAAACTAGCTTCAATAAGTTTAGTCTCAATCCAACTCGAATAACATTTATAAATACTTTTTATTTTCGATTGACGTTGTTCACTTGCCGGCTCTAATGACAATTGAGTCAACGATTGCTCCAAGTATTCGATCATAAAAGGCGATGATTGTGAGAATAAACTTCTCAATTGATCTCGTCTATTTTGACCTAACTTTAAACGTTTATTGCTTATTTCTTCGGGTAAAATAGTCAAAAAATCGATTAACGAATTTGTTTGTTCGGGTTTATTAAATTTTTGTATCAATTCCGGTATTGGACTTTGCCATGTGTTCATTAACATTATTAAATCGGAAAGAGCAATGTTTATTTGAGTTTGTACAGTTGTGTATTTTGAAGCACTCAACTTGTCAAGATGTTCGATAAGTGAGTTTTTAAGTGATTCATGACTTTCGGTTGGAAGTTCATGAAAACTGTATTGAATTTTATTGCGTATTGTTTGAGCGGCAAAAAATAAAACTTGCTCATTTTTGTCAGTGTGTAAAATTTGATCTGATATGTACCAAGCATCGACTGATTTTTTAAAATCGTTTAACCATTGTTCGGCGCTACGACGTTGTTCTTTATCATCTGTACTATAGAATGTTGTTGACGCCTGTATGACGGTCTGTTTAATCGAGTCCATTAGAAGAACCTTGTTTTTTTTTCCCTTTTTTTTAAATCTTAAGAAAAAAGCGTTTAAGTTTGAACAAAAAAATGCAAGATATTGTTCTCGAAATTGAAATTTTTGATGTGTATATGTTTGTGATTATTATTTTGAAAATTTTAAATTTTTATGAATAGAAAAAAACACATTCAAGTTTTTTTTGCATGTAAATTAGTTTATGTTGTGCAATTTTTCTAATGAAAATAAACGATTCAATTATTATGTTTTAATGACTGAATTTTATGACGAGTCTTCCTCCCATTTTCTCATCCGGGCTTGGAACCGGCCAAAGGGCATGGTTACGACTCTTAGTTACAGTGGGACGTTCATCATAAACAGTGTCACTCATCCGAGTCTAAGACTGCGAACTCGACGACTATTTAGACTTAGCTTGGAACCACAAACCAAGCGTATTAACCCGAAGGAGAATACTTAACTTTAGTCACTTTTCCTTCTTATTTTTTCAAAGAGTCTTAGACGGCGTTCAGTAAAAAGTAATCATCAAAATAGAGATAACAATCAATTCATTAAGATATTTTATTAATTTGAAAATTTATAATAATTAATGGAATTTAAGCACGTTTAAAAATTCTTTTGGCGACCACATCACCAGCTATATAGACCTTAAAAAATTTGAATTTTTTAAAAAAATTATTAGTTATTAAATTTAGAAAAAATCTTACTGTCGTCAAAAAATCACCATCGACTTGTCTTTCAATAGTACTTACTAAATTACCATCAAGATTACGCTGTTCTTGAATCATTTTATCTCCATCAATTCTAACCAATGATCTAAAAGTAATATCTTCTAGAGTTTCTAAATAAAATTGATTTTAGTAATTAATAGTTTTCCGTGGTTAGACATAGACTTACCCTCGACAAATTCGACTCCCTCAATCGCGCTGGTTACAATATTCTTAAGCGTTGTAAGAGTATGCCAACTCCATTTATCACCATCTCTTGCAAAATTCAAGTCTGGTTTCAAATCAGCAATTAATTTTCTTTTCATCATACCAACATCGATTGCAAGCAAATATTGTTCATAATTTTCCTGGCTTACAAAAGACCATTTTCCTACTAAATTCGACATTTTCTGATCAAATTTGAAATATAAAAATTTTTATTTTCAAAAAAAAAGTCTTTATAAGCTTTTAAAATTCAAATTTTTTTTCAAAATGGTTCAACAATTATAATAAACACCAAATCTGGTTAACAATTCAAATTTAAATAAAAAAAAAATCAATCTAGGTACTGTAAACTTTCGATCATAATTGCGCAATTGTAAAAGTTATGGAGAGGAGTGTTAAAAAAGAGAAAATTTTCTATTCAAAACTTGGTAAAATCTTTTAATTTCCTTCGAGGTAATTTGGTTCTCATTTCAAAAAATTTAATTTGAATTTTTTTACGACGCTAAGTTTTTTTCTAAAATAAATAACTAATAATTTTTTTTTAAAGAATTGAAGTTTTTAGGTCTATTTAGCTGGTGATGTGGTTGCTAAAAGAATTTTTAAACGTGCTTAAATTCCATTAATTATTATAAATTTTCAAATTAATAAAATATATTAATGAATTGATTGTTATCTCTATTTTGATGATTACTTTTTACTGAACGCCGTCTAAGACTCTTTGAAAAAATAAGAAGGAAAAGTGACTAAAGTTAAGTATTCTCCTTCGGGTTAATACGCTTGGTTTGTGGTTCCAAGCTAAGTCTAAATAGTCGTCGAGTTCGCAGTCTTAGACTCGGATGAGTGACACTGTTTATGATGAACGTCCCACAGTAACTAGTCAAGTCTTAACCATGCCCTTTGGCCGGTTCCAAGCCCGGATGAGAAAATGGGAGGAAGACTCGTCAAAGGATTACGTCAACGCTTCTCTTAATAACATTAAAAATAATTAATTAAAATATAAATTATAAAAAATTGAACATAATAAATTCAAATGATACTTCTCTTTTTTTTTCAAATATCGGTTAGAAAATTTTATCAAAAAAGAGAACTTAACCAGAAAAAATGAATTTAAACTCAAAATTTTCAGACTTTTATTCTCAAAACACTAAAGATATAATCAAATTCCGTAATAGCCTTCGAGATATTTTACTCCTCGACTGGCGTGATGTACTCAAATCAATACCTCGTATTTGTGTAAACGAAAAAGACTTGAATTCAATTCAAACCAATCCCTCGATTCATTTGATCAATTACTTAAGCTCCCGGTCTGTTACTTTAAAAGAACTTTACGATGCATTCGAAGCTCTAAACATCGAAAACGGGCTTATACTTCTCGGTAAACAAGAAAAACCGATCCAAATTCAAACCAAATCCCCATCGGATCAAGTCATCAAAGTCAAAAATGGAGATTTTATTGAACTTATTTGCCAAGCTGATGGATTCCCAAAACCGACTTACGAGTTCTACAACAACCAAAATGAACTAACCAACAAAACAAACTCCCTTATCATTCAAAAAGCAAAGTAAGCCCTTTTGTTTCGAATCACAGAGTCTTTACATTTTTTTTAAAGCCAATCGAATAATGGAGTCTACAAATGTGTCATTACTCAGACCCGAAAGGGCGGGACTTTTTTTGAAAATGTGTATTTTCGAGTCGAAGTAGTAGCCAGTAAGTTTCTTTTATTAAACATTAAGACTTTTTATTAAAACTTTGACTTGAAGACTTGACGGAATGTTTGACTGTTAAAATCAGCCCGTTTACAATAATAACCGAAGTTGAGGAATCAATTGAAATAAAAGCCCAAGTTAACGAACCAAATTTGGACAAAATTAAATTCGAATGGTTCAAAACAGACCCTCGAACACTCGAAACAAAATTTTTATCAAATAACCCGACTTCAAATTATCCTGTACTTCGAATCAATGACATAACGACTGATGATATTGGTCGATACACATGTCAAGTAACACGGGAAACAACTAACGAAAAAATTATATCATCAAGTTCATGTCAAGTTGAGATCAAAGAGACATCTGAATTTGATCTAAAAATAGCTTTATTAATCGGTAATGGTAACTACGAAAGAGATATACGACAATATAAAGACTGTATCCATTGTAAATTTGATGATAAACTCCTCTGGATATCCCCTTTGGATATTTACAACTGTATTGAAAGACTTAAACATGCGTATGAAAAATTAGGGTATATAGTATTAGCTTTTGTAGACTTGAGCGCTCATGATGTTTTAAGATGTGCTAAGTTATTTCGAATGATATGCGATTCGGCTAAACGTGTGTCCGTGTTATTACATGTAATCGGACATGGTCATAGTTACTGTCATCATGACTATTTAATGCCAATTGACTTTATGATAAAATTCCATCGGAATGATCACAAATACCGGGGTTTATTAAACGAGTCATCAATCTCAAATTTACATAATTTATTAGAAATGTTTATATCAGATGATATATTGGAGTCTGATAAAAGTTTTTATGTTGTTGTTCTTTGGGATTTGTGTCGTGGTCAATGGAATCATGGACTCTCGTTGGATGTTGAACCAAATTTGGATATTGATTTACAAATGAACAATACTATGGACTACACAGTTATTTATGGGTGTTTAACAGGAAAGAATGAGTATTTTTTAATGGAAGATTTGCCTGAATTAAATTTACCAAAGGGTCCTATTGTAACTAACATGTTATTGAATAATTTAAAAGAAAATTTACCGTTGTTGGAAATTGCTGAGAATATTAATAAAGGTAAATTTTGAGACTCATTGAAATTGATTATATTGTTACATATTTTTTAGAGCTGACTGAATTGAGAGAAAAAGTCTCATTTTTGGGTAGACTTAGTCCAATTAAAACAAATTCAACATTAAGAAAAGTCAACTTTTGGCTCAAAGCAAATCGTAACAAATACTTTTACAATCGAATCGCAAACGAGTTTTTTCGTAAGTACTCAATTTCTTTTTTTTTGCTGGGTCTGGTACAGGGCCGGCGCCAGACAAAATTTTAGGGGGTGTTAAAATCCGAGTCGGTTACAAATATTCTGCCTTAAGCTGTCTTGAAGCGAGTTCGGCCTCAAAATTTTTGGTTGTCAAAATTAGTAGAAGACTCAGATTTTAGCACCCCCTAAAATTTGGTCTGATACCTTAATAGGGATGACCAAATTTATTTAAAGTAACAAAAATATACAGTCTAGTCTCATTGGACTCCTTCACTTTTGTGTAAATGATCATCATCGAGTAAACTGTAGGACCTTTCGGTCAAGTTTTATCAAATAAGCGAATTATTCTGTTGATTTCGCTATATCAGCTGGGTCTGTCCAAACGGGATTAGGATTAGTATTGGATTAATCTTAGAGATATTAAATCTTAAGGGATAGAGTTAAGGTATAATAATTGATTGAAGAATTCTAATAAGATGATCCTAAGGGAAGTGGTATTGGCATGTTTGAGAAGGGAGTAAGATAAATTATCAAAATCCCAAACTAGAGAAAAGTCCAGTTCATCCAGGATTTTTTCTAAAGTTGTCGGGATAGAATCCGGACAAGAGTACGAGAGTAAAAGAGTTGAAATTTGTATTTTAATTAAGATTTGTTCTTGAGTTAAAACCACCTCTGAATCACTAAATAATTTCTTAAAATGAGAATGGAGATGGTCGAGTTTAATTCTTATCGACCTGATTTTCTAATGTATAATAAAAATTTATTTTTGTTCTTATGATTAAAAGAGTTTTGGTTCTCTCATCTGATTTAAAAAAATGTTTTGCTTTTGAACCCGTCTAAATTCCTTTTTAGTTCTAATAATTGAGGTGTATAGTTTACTTTTATTGTGTCATGAAGTTCAACCAGTTTATATTTGATACCTTGCATTTCACTGGTAAACCAAGACTTACTATTTTTTTGAGTAACTTGTTTCTTAGAATGGAGTCTACTTTGAAAGGATAATGCATCATTAGCAGGGTTTTTTTTTGTATGCAAAAATGACTTGTTTGTATATTGCATATGTTATTTTTTATTGGTTAATAAATATTTCAGTCTCTTTGACCCACGCCTCAAGACCCCCATTAGAAAATTCTTGATTTTTTTTTCAAAAAAAAAACAATGCGATTGTTTGAAACCCATTTTTTTCTTTAACATAGCGGCAATTCAACTTTTAAATCTTAAATAAGAAAATAATTTTGTTTTCTGAATAAAAATACGTTAAAATTTTAAAAAACGAAGTTACATATTTTTGCATAAAAGCATATTTCGACCTTTCGAACTAGCATATTTATGCCCTGAAGTTGCATATTGAATCTGCATACGAGCTCGTCTAATGTTGCATAAAAAAACACTGATCATTAGAAAGAGATCGAGTCACAAATAAATTTATAAAAATGTCGAAATGAGTTTGTGGATCAGTTAAATTGGACTTGTCAACTTTAATGAAGCTCCAAGGATTACGAGAGAGATACTGATTTACTTTAGTTCTATTAAGATCACCAATTCTTTGAGCATTGTGAAGTTTAGTTCAATTTTGAAAAAAAGGAAAAGTTAGATTTAAAGGACCTATGACCAGTTACCCAATTACTAAAAAGATATATTACAAAAATGTTTATTGGAATCCGAATTGTTAGTAGTTAGTGGTTTGGTTTTATAGGAAAGATGTAACTGCAGAGAACAATAATATTAAGTTTGTTTGTTTGTTTGTTTGGTATGTGTTTTCGGATCTTGTCCGATGGGACTACGGGGTTAGGACCCCTTTGAACCCAGCCTTTTGATGATACATGAGTCTCTGTAAAAACAATTTTAATAGAAGCAAGACGAGAATGAGAGTTGAAAAAATATAAAATAAAAATAGATAAAACAAGATTATAAAAATAGTCATTGATGAGATAAAAACAAATTTACAATTGAGTATAAAACAAGTTATAAAAAAAATAAAAAAAAAAACAAAAAATCTTTATGACAAGTGAATATTTACATCATTTTTTTAAATTTGTGCTACGACATTTACTAAGATATCATCTGGTTTGGTACAAAAAACAAGTTGGTTGAGATCGTCCCTTCTTCTTTTAGGACCTTGAAGATAGTTTGCCTAGTGTTTGTTTTTGAGTGAGCTCCCTCGTCTAGTTCTTGAGATAAGTTATAAGTTTGAATTAGCTCTGTTATTAGTGAGTTGTTGAAAAAACCTTTGATTATATATTTATCCGTAAGCTTTAGTGATCTTGTTTTAATGTCGTCTATTCTAAGTCTGTCGTAAATTATTTCTGTTCTTGTTTTGAACGGCCAATCGGTAATTACTCGGCACGATGCTCTTTGAACTCGTTCAAGTAGTAAATAATTAGACTCACTCAAAATGAGTGGAACAAATGGAACATAGTAAATCAGCGATCGAATCAAAACTTTGTAAGTTGTTAGACACAATTTTTCAGAGATACCCCAGTCTCTCCCCTTCAGAGATCTAAGGAGACACAAACGTCTTGTTGCTCTACATTTGATTCCTTCAACATATTTGGCAAAAGTGAGGCCTGGGTTAAGAATTACCCCTAAGAATTTCGGATTTTTCTCATTTCCAATTTTTTCGTTTTTGTAGAGCAGTACTAGGGATTGGTTGTCGAATTTACACGATTTTTGGAACAGTGTGCAAACTGTCTTTTTGGTGCTCAACTTGGTGCGCCATTTGTTCATCCAGTTCTCTAACTCACGGAGGTGTTCTTGCAATTTAATGTTGATGTACTTTATGCTTCTTGAGACTTTCCAAAAGCAAAGATCGTCGGCGAAGGCTGCTTGATCGACTTTATCACTGATTTCGAGAACGTCATTGAAAAAGATGTTGAAAAGTATAGGTCTAAGTACACTATCCTGAGGTACCCCTGCTCTAATTGCACGACTTGAGGACTGACTATGTAGGTATTTGATAACAAACGTTCTGTTTTCAAGGTAACTTTTGATCAATAACCCTAAGTAACTTGGGACTCCTAAGCGGCCGAGTTTGTAGAGTAAGCCTAGATGCCATACTCGATCGAAGGCTTTCTCAATGTCTATGAATATCGCTCCAAGTTTGCTATCTCTATTGAAGGCCACTAGGCACGATTGAACCAGCCTTAAGATTTGATCTTTGGTTTGTCTTCCCTTGACGAAACCGCACTGTAGGTCACTGATTATTTTGTTGGCCTTTAACCAAGCTAGAAGGCGATTTTGAATACATCTTTCGAAGAGTTTAGATAAACAGTTTAACAAGCTTATTGGTCTGAAGTTTGCTACCTCGGTTAAATCTTTTAGTGGTTTAGGTATCATTCTAATTGTGGCTTTTTTCCAAACATCTGGCATATAATTTGATTTAAGACATGAGTTGAAAATGTTGCAGAGTATCAAGTGGTAGCTTTTTGGTAATAGTTTTAAGATTCGATTGCTCACACCATCCTCACCGGGTGCACCTCTGGCTCTCAGGCCTTTGATGATTGACTCAACTTCGTGGTGTTCTATAAACACTGGGTTAGATTTGTTTTTTTCGAAAAGAAGTCGGGAATGTGATTCCACCTGCTCTTTAAAGTCATTATCGAAGTCGCGGTCGTTTGAATCTTGGAAGGTTTGTTCTAAATAGTTAGCAAATATATTACATACCTTAGGTGGTGATGATTCAATTTTGTTGTCAATCGGGTTTTTAACTTTATACTTTTTTTCAGTGCTTGCAGCATCTTTATCGTCAATAGACTTTAACTTTTTCCAAAGTTTCGAGTCAGAAACACTATGTCCATTTAAATCACTAAAAAACGTCTTCCACTTAGTCTCTTTGTGTATTCTAATCTCATTTTTGATTTGGCTGGTTAGTCTGTTATATCTTGTCTTAAACTCGTCACAAATTGGATCATTACGTCTTCGAGCTTTTTGAAATTTCTTTCGGATAATTTTTTTCTCTTTAAGAGAACCAATATATGTCGAGGGAGGATAAGTACATTGTCAGCGTTAACACTGAATGACTTGGTAGTTGTTGATACTTCAATTCCTTTTCGTAAAGTGTCTGTTAGTTTTACGATCATGTCGTCGATCTCTTTGTGATCGGTTAGAGGTGGGCTTAGAAGGTTTGGAGCTTCGTTTATTGTAAACCAATTCTTTGAGCATTGTGAAGTTTAGTTCAATTTTGAAAAATCGAAATAACTTTTTTCACATAGGTCTTAGGCTGGCTCTGCATTTTTAACAAAGTGCAACAAACTTTGTTACACTATTGGGCGACCTCTGCAAAATGTGTGCATATTCTTTGTAAAATGAAGTATTTAAATAAATTCGCAATTAGTTTGCAGAGTTTTTAGCAGAGGTCGCCCAATTGTGTAACAAAGTTTGTTGCACTTTGTTAAAAATGCAGAGCCAGCCTAAGACCTATGTGAAAAAAGTTATTTCGATTTTTCAAAATTGAACTAAAATTTTTGAACCAAACTTCACAATGTTAATTCTTTGATCATTAAGGTTTAGTTTAAATGATCTCATTGGGTTAAACTGATTTTAGGGAGCTTGGTCACTAGATAAAAAGGAAAAGTTAGATTTAAAGGACCTATGACCAGTTACCCAATTACTAAAAAGATATATTACAAAAATGTTTATTGGAATCCGAATTGTTAGTAGTTAGTGGTTTGGTTTTATAGGAAAGATGTAACTGCAGAGAGCAATAATATTAAGTTATTTTACTTTTTGCTTAAATTATTTTTTTCATCTTGTCAAAATCTGCAATATTTTAACGATCAGTAAAGGTCATTTGAAAATTATGCACAAAAATTAAATAACGTACATTTCTCATCCAATAAAATTTAAGTCTCATTTTAAGACTAATTTTTTTTTGTTAATAGTCGGTGGTAAAAATATGAATGAAAGTCTTGTTTACGATGATAACAAAAAACTAATTGTAAAATATTATTTTACAAATGATGTTTTTTTGAACACGACTTTATTTAATATTGAATATGATAGTAAATTTGTGCATGATATAAAATTAAAGTGTGACGAACCACTTCAATACAAAAAAGTAAGTCGTATATTATGTTATTATAAGTGATTATTATGTTTGTTTTTTAGATGAAAATAATTGGTTCGAATAAACGAGTTTATCGGATTCTTAATTTACTCGAAATGTATTCAGAAGATTCAGATGATACACTAAGTTTGTCAATTGAACTTGAGAATAATCAAACAAAAATAATTGAACTTGAAATACCCGGACATTATCAATCATTGTATATGAAAATGAATTCAATTGATATTAATGAGTATATTAAAATGAAGGCTAATATGGATAAAGCTGGTGATGATATGAGTGTAACTAGTATTGAAATGTATCAAAATGATTCCCAATTTGATACAACATCAAATGATGATTCTTAAAAGAAAAAATTTATGATTTTTTTTTCTTTTATTTTAGGTGTTTTGATTTTGTTTTATTTATTTATTAAAGCTGAGGCCACTTTCCTGGCACAGTGTTCAATAAAGCGTGCCGTAGTAAAACAAAAATTGAGAATTGAAAAGTAAAAAACAAAAAATTAAATTAAAAATAAAATTTTAACCGGTATTTCTTCTCCTTCTTTTGACTTGAATATCTTCATCAGTTCTATTCCTATCGGGTTGTTTTTACAGTTTGTTCTTATTTCCGATTTTTAGTTTGCTGATCTTGCACTGTTCCTATAGTTTGATTGGTAACTCGTCGAGGTGTTGTTCACTGTATTCGGCTTTTTCGTTTGTTATGTCATTGAGCCTTAAGTGTATGGTTCGCTCAATTATTGTTCGGGTGTAAATAAGTTTACGAGGATTTTTTAGTCAGATCAATCCTGAGTGCGTACATTAAGTTGGTTGTTATGCATCTTGTCGGTATGCCGAAGGTTGTCTTTACTAAGTTCCCCTCGATTCGTTTAACTTTCAATATGTCTCTTTGAGTTAAATATAAACATAGGTCTTGTATAGATGTCCTTTCATTATTGGGTGTAGGTTATGTGGTTCTCTTCAACGTAGGTTTGGGTTATGTCGATAATTTTTTGTAGTCCTATCTTACTAAAGCTTAGGAATAAGATGTTATCCGCGTATACGATAATGTCGAGTTTAAGATCTTCTGAAATTATAACGCGGCCTACGTGTGATTCTATTTGTCTTTTTTAACTCGTCGATTTAGATCGAGAATAACTTGGGAGAAATCACTTAAATTCAATTAGCTGCAATTTACCTTTTTATTTTAATTAAAGTGCCCCAGATCATAAAGTCTAGTCCAAAGAAGAAGAAAAATTTAAACAAAAAAAATGCTTAACTATAGGTAATCAGATATGCTGATTTCAAATCTGAAGAAATTTTTTCATTCTCAGTTACCGTTTAATATTTTAGAGACAATATTTCTGTTAGAAAATTATTAAAATCTCAGGTCTAGGAAATTTCGCAAAACTGATATTATATTCGTAATCAACGTATATGAAAACCTTAGAATTGTCCAATTTTGAAAAGTAAATGAAAGAAGGAATTATGACCAGTGAAGGGTCATTTTAAAGTAGCCTTTAGAGGGGTTTGTTTGGGGAAATGTCTCTTTTAATGGAATTTTATTTTATTGAAGATCTTTTCCATATATCGCCTGAAAGCTGACAAAATTCTGAACATGCTATAATTATTATTATTGCAAAAAAAGTATGATGGTTATAAGAATCAACAAGAAAAGATGGAAAAATGGTGTATTTTTAGAGTTTTTTTGTAACAACTCTTGAAGAAATATTTCTAAATCCCCAAAAAATATTAAAAGTTGAAGATCTGAATGTCCTCTACAAAAGTTGGTAGGCTCTTGACGAGGGTCCTATTTATACCTTTTTTACGACCCCACCCAAGAACATATACTTTTGGCTCATGTCATGTTTTAAGCTTTTTGGTCGGTTTTTATAAAATTTAAAAAATTTTATCGAAATCTACGGATCAGAAAACCAAGAAATTGATGTAAGCATGATGAATTATTGACCTGTTTGACCTGTAAGGAATTTCAGTGCAATATAAAAGGCAACAAGTTACCAAAACCCAAGCCCGGATGAGAAAATGGGAGGGCGACTAGTCGTTGTAAACTTTAACATTTTGAGTAATGTAATCATTTTTATGCGTAGTTTTAATTCTAGAAATAAAAAAGTTATTATTGATTTTACCAGGGTCCACAGGTGGAAAATGAGCTAACTTTTTTATTACCATATCAAACAGAGCTAAATTAAAGAGACAGACAGTTTTTTAACAACAAAAAAACCCCTTAAATTATGCTAAAAATAACATTTACATTTTTCAATCAAAGGTAATATTGAAACTAAAGTAATTACACAACTTAGTTACTAGAATAATTACTCATACTTTTTGTTCTCTCTATATAAAAACCTTAGATTTTTTTATTTCAAAATTTTTTCAAAAACTCAAAACATGTCTGAACAAGTGAAACAACCTGAATTAAAAAAACACGATTCGTCTATACTCGATTTAGCTTTTGTCATGGATTGTACTGGATCCATGGGTTGCTATATAGACAACGCTCGAGATTCAATCAAAAAAATTGTCGAAGAAATCGTGAGCTTAGAAAAAAGTGATGTTCGTTTAGCCCTTGTCGAATACCGTGATCACCCCTCTCAAGAACCAAGTTTCGAAACTCGAGTTCACGATTTCACCGAATCTATCAAATCAATGAGAGAATGGTTGGAACATTGTAGCGCTCAAGGTGGTGGTGATGAACCTGAATGTGTAGCTGAAGGTCTACATGAGGCTTTAAAATTAAGCTGGAGAGATGAAGCGACCAAGATTTGTGTACTCGTTTCCGATGCCCCACCACACGGTATCAATTGCCCGAGTGATTCTCTACCAAATGGATCGCCAAATGGAATAGACCCGATCGAGACTGTCGACAAAATGGCCGAGAAGGGAATCACTTTATACTCAGTTGGATGCGAACCAGCGCTATTGCCTTACAAAGAATTTTTTTCGTCTTTGGCGTTTAAGACCGGTGGTCAGTACGTTCCGTTACGAAATGCTACACTGTTAGCAAAAGTCATTGTTGGTGGTGCTATTGAAGAGATTTCACTAGAGAAATTGATGGCCGAGGTTGAAGAAGAAATCGAAGAGAAAAAAAAATCTGGTATAACTGATGAAAAATTGTTATCTGAAGCTGTTGAAACAAGATTTAAATCACGTGGTGTTACAACAAATCAAATATTTATGAATAATGCAAATCTAGAAAAAGCTAGTGATAATGCTAAGAAGTATTCGAAATTGAAAAATTTGTCACATTTTAGAGAAGAATTTAAACCAGATATTGGATCGTTTGGTGCATCAATGCCTTTCGGTGCGTCAATGTCTTTAGGTAGACCTATGATGTCAATGTCAAGAGCAGCTCCAAAATTTTCATTTGGAACGTCCCGACATGCACCACCGTCAGGTGAATCTCTTTTTGGTCGAGCTGAACCTTCGTTTGAGCCAGCTGCTGAAACGGTATCCTACGGTAAATCTGAAATTAGCTATGCTCAATCAGAGAGGTTGGTACAAAAAGCATTAACTCGTTCGAAAAAGTCTTCAAAATAATTTCTTTGAATGTAAAATATATTTAGTTTTTTTTAATAAAATATGTAAAAAAAAATTTTCATATGCCAAATCGACCTACCATTTTCTCATCCGGGCTTGAGACCGGCCATGGCAAAGTTACGACTATGCTACTGCCAGGGCGAAATAAAGTTTTTAGCAGTTCAAACATTCAGCAATTCAACTATTGGGGTTCCGAGATAAAATCTCAAAAAGGAGTGCATAACATTGTATAACATAAAATTCTAAGATATGTTATGCATTCAAAAATTGATTTTAATTTTTTCTCTTAGTCACCCAAAGCTCTGACCCTTTATATGAATTGTTTGTTAAATAGTAGAGATCGAAATTATTGAGTAAAATATGTTAAAACTCATAACATTATAGAAAAATATAAAAATTACCCGTTACTATATTTTTTGAAATCTATATTTGCTTTTTTTTTGAACTGCTGAATTGTGAAGTTTTCAGCAATTCAAATTTTTGTGGAGTTGTCGAAGAAAAACCTAAAAAATTACAAGATTTTTAGTTTTTGACCATGTTATTGTAATTTAATACCTTGAAGATATCATTTAATACCTTATAGATATAAAATATCATGTTCCAATCCTTAGAACTTAAGTGTTTAAATTTAGCACCTTTTTATTAGATTGAAAGAATAGAAAAAATAAAAAAAATTTTAAACCGTTTCAAAAAACATTGTTTTTTTAATTTCAAGTCAGGGGTTGATTTTTTTTCCGGAAATTTTACACGAGGCCGGGTAGGGTCGGTAGTATATGAGGGAAGAAAAGTGAAGAAGAAAATTTTTCTTACCCGATTTGGGATGGTTTATAAAATTTCAAAAAGGGAAAAAAACTGGGTGGGTTGGTCTTTCTGAGAAAAAAATAAATACATAAGAAAAAAAATAAAGTTAAATTATTTTTCAACTTTGCGAAAAGATGTTTAGCCTCTCCCTTCAAATTTTATTTTTATTACGTTAAAAATTTAAAACGAAGCGGTTTAATAAATAATCTTAAAAAGGCTTGTTTTTTTAATTGACTGTGTGAATGGAGCAGGATAAAAAAATAACGTTTGAATTAAATCGTTTTGAAATTAATGATTATTTTGGTGTGAGTTTGATAATGATCTAAGAGTATTAAAAAAAGCCGATAAAGTTTGCATATCCAGCGTTTCTATGAATACTCACTCTCTATATTCACATTTTTTAGACAAATTATGTGAACTAAGTCACGGAAATTAACTTGATCCGACGGTTCGAGATTCGATTCTACGTGGAGAAGAAATTATCTGATTCCTATATTCGTATGAGACGACCATTTTTAAATTCTTGGGAAACCAGTGAATATATTTTTAGAAGAGACCTTAGAAAACAAGTTTGCACTGATAACATTTAGGGGGGTGGGTATTAAAAAGCTTAGTATCTAAAGGACTTTTCTTCCAAAGGGTGGGTATATTTTGCGGAATATTTTTGACCCCCCGCCTAGTGTTAGAAATTTTTTTTTTTATTACCCCGTGTTCAAGGTATTAAATTACAATAACATGGTCAAAAACTAAAAATCTTGTAATTTTTTAGGTTTTTCTTCGACAACTCCACAAAAATTTGAATTGCTGAAAACTTCACAATTCAGCAGTTCAAAAAAAAAAAGCAAATATAGATTTCAAAAAATATAGTAACGGGTAATTTTTATATTTTTCTACTATAATGTTATGAGTTTTAACATATTTTACTCAATAATTTCGATCTCTATTATTTAACAAACAATTCATATGATCAGAGCTTTGGGTGACTAAGAGAAAAAATTAAAATCAATTTTTGAATGCATATTTTTGAATGTTATGAACTCTCTTTTTGAGATTTTATCTCGGAACCCCAATAGTTGAATTGCTGAATGTTTGAACTGCTAAAAACTTTATTTTGCCCTGCCAGCACCACTTTTCTGGACCACTTTTCGAAAGAAATTGTCAAAAAACCTCTATGGATTATCGTCTTTTTACACGGATCTACGATTTTCTCAAAAATGAAAAGCAAACTTTTAACAAACCCATCAGAATCTTGTAGAGAATCGTCTAAGTTTTTGTTTGGTTAACTGTAAAAATCATTTTTTGATAAGTCTTATTTAGACAGACCTATTTAGAAATTTCACTCAAGAGTTCACCTCGTCTCTGTTATACAGAAAAAGTTCTTTTAATCGGGTGAAGATAAATTGGAATGTGTGTACAACAATAAAAGTTTATTAAAGTAAGGGAGTCTAATGTTCCCTCTCCCACCACACTGAACTTCGCAGTACTATCCAAAAGTGTCTAACTACGCCACTGGAGCTTTGTTCAAGATTTAAAAGTTAAACTTTAGTGTTTGGTTAATGTTCGACGGAAATTTTGCCAGTTTAGTCTTCACTTTTGCTAAGATTGTGGAGTGGGATCAGTGACAAAATTGTGGTAAAAAATAAAAGGTAAAAAATATATCCGTTTTCTAATATTTTAGAGGTTATTAATTTAGGATCAAATGTAATGTGCACCTCAACAGTCAATAAATATTTAATGATAAAAGAATTAGTAAAGTTTTTTGAATTATTAACAATGATGCCTAGACCGGTCTCAAGCCTGGATGAGAATGGGAGGACGACTTGCATTTTTAAAACATAAAAGTAAGATTTTTTAGTTTAAATTAGTTCAATTTTTTTCAATTTATTTTTTTTATAGGTAGATGGTATTTATAAACAAATTTAGATTGTCGTTGTACAAATAGAGATATTGGTAAGTGAAAGTAAGTCATTTTAATTTTTATTTAATTAGTTATAAGTTCAGTTAGTTTAAAATTCAGATGGATCTCTGCAACTTCAACAAGACTTGCATGTACTGACAGAGTGGTCTAAATTATGGTCAACTGAACTGAATTTATCGAAGTGCAAAGCCATGTATCTGGGCGGGAACTGATTAAAACATGAGTATCAAATGAACAGCCCTAATGGTTTTCACACCCTTAATGAGACAATAGAGGAAAGGGATCTTGGAGTTATGGTAACAAATGATTTGAAATGGAATAAACAATGTACAATTGCTGCTGCAAAAGCAAACAGAGTTTTGGGCCAAATAAAAAATTCTTTTGTGAATCTGGATATCCAAATAATCAAACCGTTGTATACAGCACTAGTTAGACCTCATCTTGAATATGCCGTAAGTATGTGGTGCCCGTCATTTAAAACTGACATTTCGATTCTTGAAAGGGTACAAAGAAGAGCAAGAAAACTCGTAAAATCAATAAAAGACAAGTCCTATGATGAAAGATTGAGTATCTTGAACTTGCAAAATCTTGAAGATAGGAGATTGAGGGGTGACTTGATTCAAACGTATAAGTTGGTTAATGGTGTAGAGAAAATCAACCAAGTTAACGGAATTAATTACGCCAAAAGTCTGTCACTTAACCTAAGAAGGTCAAACGACAAGAGACTTGTCAGAGAAATCAACAAAAAGAGCTCATGTCGATATAATTTCTTGTCAAATAGAATAGTCTCTACTTGGAATATGTTATCAGCTAGTACAGTGTCAGCCAAATCGGTTAACAAATTCAAAGCGTGTATTGATAGAGAAGTGTTTAAATTCAACTGATGCAGCGACTGCAATGGTCCATAATTGGACTAAACGCTTAATTGCGCTGGTATGGACACAGTTCATACTGCAGTTTTTTTTTACTACTACTACTACTACTACTACTACTACTACTACTTATATATGTTTTAAGGAAAAAATTAAATAAATATTTCCGTTAACCATGCCTTGGCCAGTCCCAAGCTTGGGTGTGAAAATGGGAGCGGCAATGGGAGAGAAAAATGGCCTGGAGGGGTAAATGTTGCTGTCATTCTAACACCGTTCTAAGTGTGCTGTATTACGGGTACGTGGGTCTATGGATCGCGTTCGTATTGGTGTGCCGCTGGCTTTGACCATCACAACTTATAGTAGCCTGGCTACGGGTGCAAGAACTTGTTTTACAGCAGACCCATTTAGCAATAGGTGTAGCCCTAGTGACAAAGTTAAGTATTCTTCAATAGAAGAATAAGCTTGGTTTGTGGTTCCAAGCTAAGTCTAAATAGTCGTCGAGTTCGCAGTCTCTTACACTCGGATGAGTGACGGTGTTTATGATGAACGTCCCACAGTCACTGGGTTGAATGGCAGTAGCATAGTAGTAACCATGCCATGGCCGGTCCCAAGCCCGGATGAGAAAATGGGAGGGCGACTTAGTCTGTGAAAATTTTTACATCCGTTTTTGTAACTTTCATTATTGAAAGTTTCGAAAATCATTAATTTCAATCCGACGAATAACTTAAGCCAATTGTCAGTCTGCGTTCTTGAATAGCTATTTAGAAAAATTATTGAATTACAAATACAGTTAGACTCTTTTTTATTTTTTTTTTGAAATTAATTGGCTAAATGACTTGAAATATTTTTCTCATTTTTATATTTCGAGTGTTTTTCTTTTGTATGCTAACAAATAAAAACATTTCGAAATGTCTGCTGTTCTATTTACCGATTTTCATGTTAATTGATTTTATCGTTTTTAATTACATACTTACAAAAAAATCACGGAACTTGACCACTGTTTTTATATGGAGGGTATCTTTTGACGCATAAAAATTTCGTTTATAGCATAAAAAAAATCGAGTATAGAATAAACTTTTATTTTTTAAAGAATAAAAAAAAACTTTTTCTAAAAAATTACAAGTTTTCAATGTTGGCCTATTTTTTTACTTCCGGAAAGCTGTAAAGGGAGCTTTTACTCATCCATTGAACCCAAAAGCTTTCCAATGTTCATCAAAATAAAAGTGAAATTTACATTTTACCTTTCTTGGAAAGCAAGATTGGCGAATGCTTCTAAAGTGAAATAGCCTAATGAGTCGGCTATGAAAACGAGTGTATACCTAGAAGAGGCCACATTTTTATTTTCTGATTAAATTCCCAATTGATATATTGTAAAATTTTTGAGTTTTTTAAAAAAATTTCCTTTATTCTATAAAAGTGATTTCTTTATTCTATAAAAGTTTTTTTTTATGCGTCAAACGATTTTTTCCTTTTTATATTTCTGTATTTTCAAAATCTTAAATTTCTTTTAAAACTATTTTAAAACAGATTAACATTAGACTTAATTTTAACCCAAAAAATTTTTCCTTAATCACTCTAAACTAATTTAATTATATAACCTGAAACTTGTTTAATAATTTGTCACAACTTGGTCTTAATTTTTTTGCTTTAATGTCAACTGGTTTTATCAAATTCAACCTCATTTTAAAAAATCTTTTTCTCTTTGTTTTTACTCTAATTTCAACATTATATTCAAAATTTATTTCAATTAGTTTTGTTTAATTTTGAAAAAAAATAAAACTTATTTTCAAGACCCGGATCTAAGTTGTCCTCTTGTTGTTTATGTCTAGTCTACATCGTGATTTTTTTATGGATTGTTTATACACTTGAATGAGACTGTACTTGTCAACACTCGCCTACTCCTTTTTTTCCCCAAGTCTTTGAATGTACAGTTATACTAAGTTGAGAAGCTTAATTTTACTCAATTTAAGAAGATATGCTTCGCGTTCATCGTGTGAATTTCTATTACGTCTAGTCAATTTCGTGTATCAGTAATTATTTATGATAGAAACTCTCGTTGTTTGTTTAATTAATGAGTTCTAAAATTCCGTTATTTTTTTTTATATCAAAAAATAGACAACCCTTTTTTTTTTGTATTTAAATTTTTTTGTTTTAAAATTATTTCCGTTAAAGATTTCCATTCACGATATATTCTCGCGGCTATTCAACTTTCTTTTTTTTGTTCAAAATCTCACGCGTTAAGGAGTGTTCATCTTTATTTTTTAAAAATATTTTCAAAAAAAATTGTCGTTCAAATGAATCAAAAAAGGGGATAAGTATTTATTAAAAATATTTTAACGTTTTTTTCTTTTTATTTAAGAGGGATCGTCGATTTGATTTCAACTTATTTTTTTTCGAACTTGGGTAGGTCTTAATAAACTTTATAGTAGTGATGATGAATTACTATAAATTAAAGATTATTTTCGGAAGGAGTTTAAACAGATATACAAAAATTGAAAAAGATCAGCCGAATGAATGGGATCTTCGAGTAAAATGGGACTCTGTATTGTCTTGTTGTCTAAAACTCTTCAGTTCAAGTTTTCGAAATCCGTGCGTTGGTAAATCTCTTTTTTGTTGATTCTAAATTTGGTTACTGTTCATATTTTAAAGATCATGTATAGACTTATCCATCTTCAACTTGGTCTTGGTTAGTAAAATTCCATCCTCTAAGGAAATGAGCTATACAGCGGAAAATATGGTAATCTTTCGGTTGATTAAAGAGGGGTTTTTGCATGATGATTTTGATTAAAAATAAAAGTTGTTTCACTTGCCGCAAAGTTTGCTACATCGAATAACAAAGCCTGCAAAATCTCTGCAAATGAATTGCGCATTTGAAAATGAATACTTTAATGGTTTGCATTTTTACTTTGCACATATTTTGCAGAGTTTGTTATTCGTTGCAGCAAACCTTTTTATTTGATCACCCTTTGCACAGCTTTTATAACGTTTATAAAAAATGAGAATAAGAAAATTAGCAAAAAATTTTAAAATGTCTCTCTACCGCAGTACGCAGGGCGTCCTGGTCGAAACCTACTGGTCTTCCGGACCTCTTTTTCTTTCAGAGGCTAGTATCACCACTGTACAACTTATTGAACCAAGCTTGTGCCTTTCTTACTTTATGGACATTCTCACTTTCTACATGACATATTTCGTGGATTGCTGGTGTTACTCCGATCCTTTTTTTTTAATAATGACTTAACAGGACCAAAATTTCAAAATTTTCGATTTTGACAGGATATCTTTTAAAACCTCTCTATGAAGGCGGCCATGAATCTAAGCAAACCTAACCCCAACATTATCTCTAATCATCAATTTATAAATGATTATGGCTAATTTTATGCTAGGTTTTATGATACAGTTTTTGGCTTTTTGCACAATTTTAAAGAGTATTTTATGGATGGATATCCTTGTAAAATACCAAAAGTGCAAAGAGTGAATTAAGGTTTTTCAAGTTCATCGTCTATCCATGATAACATAAGAGCTAGAATAAAAAATAACATACAATAAAAAATATCCAAAATTTTATGATTCGCCCTAATAAATTAGATCTTGAAATCAAATTATTCAAAAAATTAAACATTGAAATCTATTCAGCCATAAACTGTTTAGCTTTTAAGTAATAACACAGCTAAATTGAGTACTCTTTTAGAAAGTAGTTGAAGTCATAATGAGAATAACAACACATCGATTGAATTCGGAAGGTTTCCGTCAAAATTTGTTTACTATTTTTTTACGAAAGACAACTGTGATTGTCGAAACGTCGGACAGTTAATTAATAAATCATTATCAAAAACAAGAACTTTTAATCGTTTCATTTATTTAAATTTTTGACAATGCTCAATTTTTTACGAAAGAATTTTATTAAAAGGCTTTCTAAAAATTAACAAACAAAAAATTTTTTTTGAATTAAAAAAAGGGGAAATTAGTTTAATTTATCCATTGTTAAATAAATGGTCAATTAATATCATCAAAAAATTACGCAATACTCTATTTTTTTGATACTATAAAAATCTATTTTCAAAATTCATAAATAGTCCTCTTGAACACATGTTAAATCATTAGAAAAGATTAATATTTGACATGACATCGTGACTTTAAATTCCAGACACCGTATGTCCATTTAAATCATGACATTTTTTTTAAACTTTCAAGGATTCGTTTAATTGACTTAAAACAGTTTAAAAATCGAAATGTTTGCTCAAGAGATAACGTATCAAATATTTTTTTCTAGATCAATATATCAGACATTGAACGATGTGAACATGATAGCCGTAAAACGGGGAAGTATGCAGTCGAGAAAAAAACAAAAAAACTAGGTCTTTTATGAATATTTCAAAATTTTAAATATTTGTTTGACATCTTTTTGTTTTTGATATTTTAAACCTTTGATTTTTCATTCGAATCATTTTCAGAATTTTAATCCTTATCTATTTATTTGGGATAACGTGAGGAGACTTCGTGTTGACAGTAGTCCAAAGAGACTTTTGCATAATCACGAGAATGGCCCTTGACTATTTACAGTTAATTAACTCAAAAATCGATTGACTTGAAATTTACTCATAATTAATTTCAAGTCATTAATCGCGGGGGTCTTTAATTTGAAACAATTTATGGGTTACCTTTTTTGATATTTATTTATGATCTATCACACATAAAAAAAATCTAAACAAACAAAAAACACCCAATATGTTCAATATTTACGCACAATTTATTGTAAATGTAAAATAGGATTTTTTAGATTTTAGTTTTTTTTTGGTCGAAAGAAAAAAAAAAAAAAATTTTTTTCTTCTTTGTTACAAAAATATTTTAAGTAGTTGTTTATTTAGTTTTTGAATTCAAGTCAAACGGTGATTTGATACACGCTACTAGTTATTTCCTTATAATTGAAATCTTAAACCAGTGACTCTTTTTTTTTCTTAAGAATGGTTTCGTTTGTCACGAATATATCGCGCACACACACATGGGTTTCTTCAAACACTTGACTACTAAATTTATCAATTTTCGAACAGATTTTTGTTTCCTTTATTTAGAAATATAATGAAAATATAAAAACTTTTGTTTGTTGTTTTCTTATGAGAAGTTTTTACGGTTTCTAGAATTAAATGTTATGTCAATATTTCAGAGAGTAGGGTAAAGCTATTTTTGAATTTAAAAAAAAAAATTTTAAAATTTGTTTCTGGCTGACATTTGATCAGATTAAAGAGGCTCCAACTTTTTAACACCAAATTTAACTGAGAATGGCTCAGAGAATCTATTTAAACAACGGTAATCATTTTAGTAGAACCAAAGAATAGACCCACTCCCTAGAAGACTTTCGAGGGGTCCTTGTCTGATCTTCGCAAAGCATGTCTTAACTGTCTTCGTCTTAACTTTTCAAACATAAAATTCTGTTAAATTAAAATGAAAGTTAAAGATTTCTTTACAATTTATTTTAAGAAAACTCGGGTACGCTTCGAGTATGGTACGGGTACGGCAAGCCATTAACTCGGCGGAAATGCTTTTTTTATAATCCTCACCCTCTTTTCAATGATTGTTTTTTGTCCTATCGTCTTAGAAATTTCTTCATTTGGTATTTTATTGAAATGCATTACGTTATGTCACATTCTATACCAAGTCGTTGCGAAACTAACCTTCTTTCCATGTCTTTCGTAACATGTTTCACAGACATACAGGAGCACAACCGTTTAAATGTCTGTTTTAATGACTACCGTAATTGGGCTACTTGAAAGAAATTGTTTCAATAACAAATTTAACTGAGTCAACAAGTCCTGAGTTTAAAATTTTATAGCTAAATTAGATGTATTGTAATCTAGAGAATTTATGAACAGTCGTTTCTCTAACCGTTTAGGTTGGGTACAAAACGATATACTCTTCTTGTTCATCTCTTCATTAAAACACTTCCTTACTCAAAGGACATCGCAGAAATTGTTCTAAGAAAGATATCTTTAGCATTGTGAAGTTTCGTTCAAAAAGTTCAAAAAGATCAGAAAAAAAATAAAAAAGCTGAATAATTTTTGATAGGAAGTGATGATGGGTATAAAAAATGTACCAAAAGGTGTAACAAAAATTGTTACATGACTAAGAATAAAGAAAAATCAAAAACAAAATTTGATCAATCGATTATTGATTTTTGAAAAAAAACGAGTGTTTTGTTAAGTTTATTATGTCATCATGAGATAAAAATTTTAAATAATCGATTATATGCCAAAAATTGTTCGAATTATTGAATCCAGTGTCCAACAAAACCCATTCCATACTTAAGCTATAGAAAAATTACCTATTCAGAGCCGAAATAATGGAACAAAAAAATGTTTGAACACTCTCCTCTAAAGTTTGAGCGGGGATCGAACCCAAGACTTTTAGATTACAGTTATATTTTGTTTTGTACAACACCCTATCCACAAACATTAAGTGATAATTAGATGATTAATTAGGACTATTTCAATAAAATCGCAATAACTCTCGCTTACGGCGTTGAATATTTTACGATTTTCTTGAAAAATCATAAAGGGATAGTTTTGAATTTTTATCTCATGATGACATAATAAACTTAACAAAACACTCGTTTTTTTTCAAAAATCAATAATCGATTGATCAAATTTTGTTTTTGATTTTTCTTTATTCTTAGTCATGTAACAATTTTTGTTACACCTTTTGGTACATTTTTTATACCCATCATCACTTCCTATCAAAAATTATTCAGCTTTTTTATTTTTTTTCTGATCTTTTTGAACTTTTTGAACGAAACTTCACAATGCTGATATCTTTTAGTTTATTTCACTCACCGATTCTAAATTCAGTGCCTCATATAAAGGAGACACTTCTTTAAACCAATTGAGTAGTAATCAAGTTTTTTCGGGTCAACTGTCTCTTGATTTTTGAAACAATTTTCCATATTTTTTATGCAACAATCACCGCATGAAGTTTTTTAGATGATGGTTCGAGTCTCATAGAAGTTGATTTTTTTAAATTTATTTCAAATGAAGCCTGTTGAGGGTTGAGATGGATTGAAAGATGTTTTTGTGTTTTAATAGTTTATTGGAACTAGAACTATAAGTAAAAAAGTGAAAAATATAAAAACTACTGGTATTTATACCCTAAAAATAGAATCTTAACTTTCAATTCTCATTCGTCGTTTTCATTGACCTCATCAGATATTTCATCATGAGTGCTTATGTAATCAGGTATTGAGTAATTCATTTGTTGATTCGCGATATTTGTGAATAGGAAGGCTATCATCCCAGTCAGTTAACAAGCCGATACTTTTTTGTTGTGATCAGAAAAAATTTGAAAATACTCAATAAACTTTTATCAGTATATTAATTGCGACTTTTTTGTATTTCGTTTTCATATTGACCTTGATTTAAGTTAATCGGTCAATATCCCTTATTTGTACATTATTAGAAAAAAAATAGTCTGTTTTATATTGTCTGGGCGCGTACACAAATCTTTCAATCAACTGTTCTAAAATTTACAATCAATTAAACAAAAAGACATACTTTACTTTTCTATTTACATTCATTTATTTATTTATCCTTAATCTTAAAAAACAAGAAAATAGAAACTGTTTAAATTTAATTAAACGGGGTTAAATACAGGATATGTTATCTTGTGTGTTAATCATTAACAAAAACTAATTTACTAAAGACTTATCATTAAGAAATTTTGATTATGACCTCCTCTTTGTAAGTGGCATTCTTTTACATTTTTTGTTTAGAATAATGTCTTTACTATACCGAACCAAAAAATGAATCGTAAATTTTGAAATAGACAAAAAAATACACGAAAATGATTGTTATAATATTAATTTTTTTGATTAATAATATTTATTGTAATACACCAGTCGCGCCTTTAACACAACTTAGAACTATACACGAATGTCATCAAAAATCATCTAGTCTTACTATTGATTGTAATATAGGCCATAGAATACGAATATTAGAATCGTTTTATGGTGTTTCAAATGATCTTGAACGGGATTATTGTAATGAAGGTTATCGCGATAAAGATTGTAAAAGTTATACTAGTTTTCAAAATGCATGTAATGGACGCTCTAGTTGTACTGTACATTTTTTTCGTGTTTTTTTACCCGATTGTAATGCTAATTCGAATTATTTAACTGTTCAATATGAGTGTGTACCTGAGAGTAAAGTACATGGAGTTTGTACTAATGTTGAAGATGTTAGCACTTGGGGGACTTTGAGGACCACTGATTTTCCTCAACCGTACGGCTCAAACGAAGACTGTTGGTGTAAATTATCAGCTGATAATAACCAACGAATAGTCCTTTCAGTTATATCATTTCAATTGTTTCCGTATGATCCGACTTGTTCAGAGACCGGGTTGTATCTTCAATCGGACAGAAAGAGGAGTAAAGAATGTACTTTTCTACAACAAGGTCATTACTATATAAGCTCAAGTAAACATTTATACTTGAACTTTTATTCTGGGAAACCGGTTGTCCGAGCCGGGTTTTGGATAATTTACGAAGCTTCGGACGCAAAATCGAGGATAAGACTCAAATGTGGAGATACCGATGAAGTCAGACCAGCTGATTTTACTCGATTTTCAACTAAAAAAGAATTAATCATGACTCCTTATATTTATGAATTGGCGACTAGTACGATACCTAGTACTCAAAAAACGACCCAAGAGACTACGACTACGATGAGCACTACTCGTCGTCGATTAATCAAAAATTATACGACTTTATATTACACTGAACCTAGGAGTAGGATATTCCCGACTACTAGGACTAGTACAACGAGTACTACTACTACTACTACTACTACTACTACGACTAAATTAACAACAAGGACTAGTACGACAACGACAACTGTGTTGACAACAACAACTAAACTTGTTGAACAAGATACAACGATTAACGAGTTCATAATCCCAACGTCTTCAATCATTGAAACAACAACCGTTGTTCTTATTAATGAAATAAGTGTTGAAGAACGAAATGGAGAATTGTACGAGTTTAAAAATTTGACTTTTGAAGATGAATCAAACAATTCCAAAGGTAACATAATTATTAGATGGGTTTGAGTAAAATTAATTTTTGTTTTGTTTAAGTTGAGAATCAAAGTGATTTTATGGCAGCATTTGGTTTACAAGAAAAAAAACAAATTGAAAAAATTCCGAAAATTCAAAATCGTAAACTAAGTCGTACTGAATTGACAATCGTAATATCTTGTGTAGTCTTCATTGCACTGTTGACCGTGATCAATCTTTTGATATACACGTTTAAAAAATTGGCCAAAAAACCAGTAGCGACTAAAGTAATCGAACCTAATTTAAATGGAGACCCTGGTAAAAAGTCTTATGATATTCTACCTGGTGTTGGTGAGATAGTCTTATGGGCTGATAACGACAAGCGAGGGTATTTGATTGATATAAACGGGTCATGGGCTAAGATCGATGGTCAACGTTGGATTCGAGATAACATGGCTGTTTTACACAACACGTACAAAAAAGCCTCCATGGCCTATCGGAATAAATTCAAAAAAAAAGAGGAAAAGATTAAAATAGACTTAAAAGATGATTCACGATTGATTAAACGTATTCCACCGACTAGTGGGAATTATATCCTTGCACCTGTGCCTGAAGCCATCGAATACGAGTCGGAGAACGTATCACGTTCATCGATTAGAGATGATTACGAGTCCGAATATCACATTGAACATGGTCGAATAGCTTCATTTGGTAAAAATAATAAACTTTTATGTCAAGCTCCATCAATGACTTGTATGAGTGAAAACAAACTCAGTACAAATCCATACAATGAATCGAATTATTATGAACAAAATGAAGGTGGTTATGATTTGGATCTAGTCGAAAAGACGAGACACACCGAATTTGAGTCTCAAACTAACATCGATTCATCAGACTCCTCACCGAATCATGCAAAAGATGATAACATTATATTCAGAGTAAACCCTAATTTGGTCAGTTCAAGCAAAGATTTTGGTGATGTGAATGGATTAAGACTAGATCCGTCAATACTTAAATATTCGAATCAACCGATTGCTATTGTTGCGCCGAGCAAATCAAATTCGAGTACACTGGAAAAAAAGAATTTTAAAAAGAAAGAAGAAAATGAGTAGGTTTTGCTTTATATTATTAGTCCTCTCAAGAAATTAGTTTGAGTTCGAGAATCTCTAAAAAAATATCAGTTTGGGTCCACTAATTTTCCGACAGCCCATTCACTTGATGTATCTGTGTACAGTTTATTGTAAAATAACTTTGTTCTTCCTTCACCAAATATTAGACACCTTCATTTAAAACCTCTGTAGCCTGGCCATACTTTCGTGATAAAAAAAATTACATCATCACAGTCAGTGGCGTAGCCAGACAATTTCAGATGGGGGAAGGGGGCTCAACCAAGGTGGTCACATAAATAGATTCCAAATTCCTCGTAAACATGAATAGGAAAACGCCGAATTGGTGATGTTTTTTCCTAAAAATACAAAATATTCATACCTCAAAATACCGGAACCCTAAGCTATTATCGTAATAAACCTGCCGATTACACCGATTAAATTGCTTTCGTTTTGTTGAAACTTTTTGAAATAACTGCTACGGGCAAAGTTGTCTTAAAGGTATATCTGTCAGCCATATAGAGTTTAATCTCGGTAGCTGGACGAAATAACCAGCTGAAGGATTTTCTGGTTTGTTAATAGAAGAAAATAACTAATTGCTAATTTGTTCGAGACCGTATCTTGTGTCTGGTTAACTTTTAATCCTTGCTAATCTAAACCAATTTTAACCCGGGTAGAGCGTGTAACAAAAGGGTAGAGGGCTCAAGCCCTGGTTTGCCGTATGGACGCTACGCCACTGATCACAGTATGCGATAGACAAGGCGTTCGATAAATGGCACCAGTGTTATGATGCGGAGGAATAGATTCACGTGTTTGCTTTATAATATTTTGTTATACTGAATATGTTGGAGGCAAAGAAGAACCAAGAATAAGTAGAATGAAACATATATTTATATTATTTGAGCTATAATAGCTTTGATGCTTAGGCCACTTTTCTTCCGTTCCAGGTTTTTTTTACAGTTTGTTCTTATTTCAGATTTTAGGATGTATTTGTTGATCTTGCACTGTTCCTCTAGTTTGAGTGGTAACTCGTAGAGGTCATGTTCATTGTATTCGATTTTGTTATATCATCAATATTTTACAGTTTATTTAATTTACTAGAAGCTATTTTAATGATAAATTTCACTTTCTTGTAACGTAAAGGCGCGATTTCTACGACATGTCGTTATAATCGAATTTCGAATTTAACGACATGTCGCTCCAATGTTAAAAGATGGGATTTTTTTTTTCAATCCGATTTTAACGACATGTCGTAGAAATCGCGCCTTTACGTTATGAATTATGATCCCAATCTTTGCCTCATTTCGTACACTCTACTTTTGGCTTATCTGTTTTCTTTTCTTTTTCGACATGATTTATCTTTGGTCTTGTTATAACTGAAATATCCTGGGATCAGGGGGTACGAAAAAAAAAAAACAATTGTATATGACGAGAAAAAAATTGAAATCAAAATTTTTTTTTCAACTTTGATAAATCAAAGACATACCCCTCAAGACCCCATGAGAAATTTTTTTTTTGAAAAAAAAATAAAAGCGATTATTTAATCCCATTTTTTTTTAACGAAGCGGCTATTCAACTTTTAAATCTTGCGCTATTCAACAAAATACGTTAAAATTTTTACATTTTGTTGAAAAATTCTTTGAAGGAGGGGGGGGGGTTCAAAATTTCGGCTCCTATGTCATTTTCTTACATGGGGAGGGGGGGTATAACCTTGTTTTTTTTTTAAAATGGACCTTGTGTTGAAAATTTTTCTTACTGATACCCCCTGCTAGGATGAAAAAGAACTATGCCTTTGTTTAAGTATTTTATTAAACTGAATTGAAGAATGAATATTTTGAAAATAACATAACTTAGAGTTCTAAATTAAATTGATTGGAGACTTAGAAACACTATAACTAAGACAAACTAAATAAACTGAATATAATAAATTATCTATAATGTTACAATAACAAGATGCTTATTCATGTCCTCTTCATCTCTGAGTTTTCGGATGCTTTTTTGTACGATACTATCATTATATACCAAAATTTAAAATTTTTTTTTATATTGAGAATTAAAAAATTTATTTGAACTTTTATACATAAAATTTTATAACCGTTGAAAAAAAATGTCTAAAAGTTCACAACTTTTTTAACGGTTATTTAAACAAACCTTAATTTATTTTTAAAGTTCTCAAACAATATCTGTGCGAACAATAAACATGAATATACAAAATAGTCCAATAGTAGACGTTATTGAAAAAAACGAAAATACTATTGAAAAAACAGATTTGTTAGAACAAATGAAAGCAGCAAAACTTGGATATCATAATTACAAGATACGTCAATCCCTTAATGAAATAGTCAATGAGAATATTCAATGTGAAATGTATACGTCACGTACTCAGCTAATAAACGAATCAAGTAGATCAACTATTAACGATAATCAACCAACTGAGACAACTGTATCCAATTTGGACTCGAATTCGTCTTGTCAATTGATAGCTTCACAAAGTACTTTATCCGAAAATGCTCAAAAAAGACCTAATACTGTCGAGTTTAATAACGATGAAACTATTTTCATGACTTCGAAACAGTTGAAAATAGACGAGAATGACGATCATCGTTTTACCAATGCAATTAAAAAGGCTTGTCAAATTGAAGAGATTATAAGCAAAAACTCGTATGGTTCTAATTCAAGTCATCATGATGATATAAATCATTTTATCACTGCAATCAAAGCCAACAGTGATGAGCTAAACAAACTTAACGATGAACAAATCTACGACGCGTTAGTCAAACACATAAAAGAGCCCAAGAGCGACGAAACAGACGAGTCTATAATCATGAAAAATCTACACTCAGTCAAATCATTGAAAAACTTTTTTGAAGTCCGGGCCAAATCAAACGAGACCGAGACTCCTCATCAAAAAGACGACGAGGCAAAAAAAATCAACTCAATCGAACGATCAGTCAAACAAGGTCTTGGTATTTGCTCCGATTTAGATAACGAACGGAAAGAAGAAATTACCCTCGAGTGTAAAACACCAATAGCCCCACCGTTGCCTGAGTTTCTAATAAACCAAGAAGAAGTTAAACCCAAATTTAGTATTAAATCAAAACGCTCAAAAACGGATAGTATTTATTTGTATCAACAATCAAATGATTTACATGACAAACTAATACGAGAAATTCACAATAAAAGTTTGGAAAGGTCTAGAAAAGACTCGAGTCTTTATTTCGATGAGCACGGAAATTTAATAAACAAACCAGCGAATAAAACAAAGAACAAAATGTCAAAGTTAAAAGACATGAATAATTCAAATAGTATAACGGATAAAATAAATCAACTTGGTTTAAGTCAGACTAAGATAACGTCATTTCGTTACAATAAGAATCGAAGTCATTCAGTTGATTCGAAAATGGAACGAGTTATAGACATGGACGATATAGTTGATCGTCAAGTACAAATGTTAGAGATTATAAACGGGACTAATAAATTGAATGATTTGAATCAGAATGTATCGTTTCGGTCCGATTTTAGTCGTATAAGTAATAGTAGTGTGGTATCAAGTAGGAGTATGTTGTCAGAAGCAAAGGCAAAATTGGAAGCATTTGGTAAATTTTCGAAGCAAAAAACAAAGAGTGAGAGTAAGTTGAAAAATGATGGGGATGATAGTTTTGATAATGATGAACTTGTTATTGAAGATTATTTACAAACAAAATTTTAAAAATAGTTTTTTTTTTTCAATGTGTAAAGTTATATGTGTTTTTTTTGAAGCCATACTATTTATTTTTCAGAGTTGTGATACTGTCAGTATTTTACTGATCAGTATCAGTAAATTTCAGTATTCAGTATTACTGATACTGTTACTGATACTGATTTTAAAAATACTGATACTGAATAGAGTGCAAAATCAGTATTTCAGTAATACTGTTTAATACTGAAAATTTTATTTGTGATACTTTTTTTTATTAATTTCAGCCGAATAAGTAAGATTTTATAGAAAAAAAACTTGGAATATTAAAAAAAATTAATTTGGAGAAACTATTGCTACTATCCCTTGTTTGTTATTCAATTGAAATTTTTTTTACCGCTTGTGTTTGAGAAAATAATTTTTTTGAGGGGTGAGTCTTTTTTTATTTATCGGTCTTCCTTTTAATATTTTCCTTTAATAATCCCTTAATAGAACGAAATGATATATTTTATGTAAATAAATCAACTTAGAATATTACAAAAACAACGTTAAACAAGTTGTGATTAAATTCCTTTCTTATATCAAATCAAGTTTCTGCTTATTTGTTTCCATTTCCTTAAGGGGTTCATTTGAGAGATCTCTGTATACAGTGAAGGTAACATTATATCATGTGTAAAATGTTTTTTAACTTAAGAAAATACTGATTGGCTAAATACTGATACTGATTTTCTCGATACTGATTCGGTAAATTAATACTGAATACTGACTGATACTGATGGTCCTAGTACTGATACTGACTGTTACTGATTCCCCTAAATACTGATACTGACTGATACTGATTTTTTCAATACTGATCACAAGTCTGTTATTTTTTTTGATTGTTTTTTTAGAGTTGTTTTAATCAAAGCCATTAATTTATTTAAATTTTTTTTAAATAAAATTTTAAGAAAATCTTTTATTATTTGGATGATCACAGTAGATCCCGATAAGATAAGTGGATTTGTTCTTACGAGATCTCTCGACGCGGGTATAATTTTATTGGAATGTTCTTCAAAGATTTTACCGAAATGGATCCCCTAAAATTTTTGATGACTCTTATGAGTTTTGGAGTTCTGTTTGTAGAACAATCATGTGCCAAATGTATTAGACGTATGAAATTAAGTAAAAAAAAACAAATACCCGGAAGTATGTATGGCGTTGCACTAAATGCAAAAATGTTTGTTCGGTAACAAAGGGAACTTTTTTCGAAAGTTTAAGGTTCCCAATTATTAAAACTTTTGAGATTATCGATCGACTCTCTTTTTTATCAATTTTTTTTTGGAGTGAACTCATTTTTTACAAAATAAATTCCTAGTGTAAATTTAATGACCACTTAGTTTCATTTTTTACAAGGTGAAAATTTTATGTAAATTTGAAGTTCACGGAGGCTCTATTTTTTGACAATTATTTGAGATGTATTCTAATAAATTAGGATATACAGGAAATATTTCTTCGAAGTGTGCTTTCAGAAAGACCTTAAATGGAGTGACCAAGTAAAGGTGCGTGCGGAGCAAAACTTACACGCTATCTGAATTTGTCATTTTTGACATTTAAGCTGGAATCTCCGAGCCAAAAAAAAACAAGATATCAATTTTATGATGGGGGTGAAAAATCAAGATTTTTAACCCTAACCCTCCGCTTTTTGATACCGATTGTAAAGGTGCTATTTTTAAACAGTCAAGATCTCATGAATGGTAAAAGATATTCTGAAGCTACAAAACGAAAGCTAAAAAGCTACCATTGATGCTAGGACCAAAATCGTTCCGGTTAAAGAATTCCGTAAATTTAAAATCGGGTAAAAACGGTAAAAAACAACGTTTTTTCAGTTAAATCGTATCTTGTCCAAGGAAACCCCCGATACCAGTATCCTTCTACCAGAGTTGTGATACTGTCAGTATTTTACTGATCAGTATCAGTAAATTTCAGTATTCAGTATTACTGATACTGTTACTGATACTGATTTTAAAAATACTGATACTGAATAGAGTGCAAAATCAGTATTTCAGTAATACTGTTTAATACTGAAAATTTTATTTGTGATACTTTTTTTTATTAATTTCAGCCGAATAAGTAAGATTTTATAGAAAAAAAACTTGGAATATTAAAAAAAATTAATTTGGAGAAACTATTGCTACTATCCCTTGTTTGTTATTCAATTGAAATTTTTTTTACCGCTTGTGTTTGAGAAAATAATTTTTTTGAGGGGTGAGTCTTTTTTTATTTATCGGTCTTCCTTTTAATATTTTCCTTTAATAATCCCTTAATAGAACGAAATGATATATTTTATGTAAATAAATCAACTTAGAATATTACAAAAACAACGTTAAACAAGTTGTGATTAAATTCCTTTCTTATATCAAATCAAGTTTCTGCTTATTTGTTTCCATTTCCTTAAGGGGTTCATTTGAGAGATCTCTGTATACAGTGAAGGTAACATTATATCATGTGTAAAATGTTTTTTAACTTAAGAAAATACTGATTGGCTAAATACTGATACTCAGAGTTGTGATACTGTCAGTATTTTACTGATCAGTATCAGTAAATTTCAGTATTCAGTATTACTGATACTGTTACTGATACTGATTTTAAAAATACTGATACTGAATAGAGTGCAAAATCAGTATTTCAGTAATACTGTTTAATACTGAAAATTTTATTTGTGATACTTTTTTTTATTAATTTCAGCCGAATAAGTAAGATTTTATAGAAAAAAAACTTGGAATATTAAAAAAAATTAATTTGGAGAAACTATTGCTACTATCCCTTGTTTGTTATTCAATTGAAATTTTTTTTACCGCTTGTGTTTGAGAAAATAATTTTTTTGAGGGGTGAGTCTTTTTTTATTTATCGGTCTTCCTTTTAATATTTTCCTTTAATAATCCCTTAATAGAACGAAATGATATATTTTATGTAAATAAATCAACTTAGAATATTACAAAAACAACGTTAAACAAGTTGTGATTAAATTCCTTTCTTATATCAAATCAAGTTTCTGCTTATTTGTTTCCATTTCCTTAAGGGGTTCATTTGAGAGATCTCTGTATACAGTGAAGGTAACATTATATCATGTGTAAAATGTTTTTTAACTTAAGAAAATACTGATTGGCTAAATACTGATACTGATTTTCTCGATACTGATTCGGTAAATTAATACTGAATACTGACTGATACTGATGGTCCTAGTACTGATACTGACTGTTACTGATTCCCCTAAATACTGATACTGACTGATACTGATTTTTTCAATACTGATCACAAGTCTGCCTTCTACAGTCTAGCACCAACAAGAGACGATTCTGCATTAATCTATGGGGCTACTTTTGCAATTTTTTTGAAATCCTCGTGCAAAAATACTCTAGAAAACTTTTTTTTAAAGTCACAAATGACCCGATTTCACACATTTTATGGCACCCAAAACCAAGATTTTCACCCCCATCATAAAATTGATATCTTGTTTTTTTTTTGGCTCGAATATTACAGCTATGATGTCAAAAATGACAAATTAAGATAGCGTGGAAGTTTTGCTCCGCGCGCACCTTAACTACGCTTCTAGAAGAGAGAATAAAATCTGATATTGAAGAATTTTAAATTGCTTGATGTGAACGTGGTTAAACTTCTCTACACGTTAATGGCAAGACCTTTTAACGAATATGGCATAATCTTATGGAATCCTTATTTTGAAGGTGATAAAAAGGGGCTAGAAAAAGCCCAACTTTTGACATCCCAAACAAAGGAAAATTCAATGATAAAATGAAGGATCAACCAGAAGAAATGTTTAATACGAAAAGTCTGGAAGCAGACAAAGGTCACTGCTCTTTACAAAAAAAGATTCGAGGTAAAAAAAAAAAGGACAAAAATTCCAAAATTTTATTTAAATTAAGTAACTTTTTAACTTAGAAAAAAAAATCAATTTAACCAAAAAAATAAATGAATAACTCTAAATGCGTTTGTTTTTTTATTTGAATAGTTTAAAACCCTTGAAAAAATGTTCGACTAATTTTTTTGAATAAGGCTTAGTGGCTAAACAAGTAGGCATATTTTCAGGTTGTTCTGTCCATAACTTAAATTTAACATCATTTTTCAACAACAAATCATTTAACTCGTTCATCTCGTTTAAACCTGGTACACCAACCACAATTTTATGCATTGAATCTAAATTATGTAAATATGATTTTGTTTCTGCGTCATCATAATTTAAGTAAATAGATGCAACTGATGCATGACATCCCTGAGCTATAAGAGCACCTTTTGGCCATTTTAAATCACTACGCACGGCTATGTATTGGACTATTGGATCGGTTAAATTTTCCATTTTAAGTTGAACAAGACCAAAATAAACACGAGTCCCAACACGAATAACAAATAAGACTAAGTGTTGTTAAAAATATGATCGAACAAATCGTACAGGGTTTTTTTTCGAGAAAAAAACTGAGCAAATGAAGAATTAAAAATGAGTAATGAAATAAATCGGCGTTTATTGGTTTTGGTATCAATAGGACTGGAAGTAACCTAAGAAAAAAAAAAGTTAAATTATTAGTGTTAAATAAGAGAGGTTATTTTTTTGAACGTACCACTGTAAGCAATACATTAGAAGAAAAATTTAAATTATCATTTGCAATTTTTTGTGTTTTATAATAAAATTTTTGAAAGAAACAAAATGTTTATGAATTTATTTGAGAATAAAGTAACAAAATTTTTTGATGTGTAATTTGAAATGTCTTATATTTACGTCATTTAGAACTTGGCAAATATTGTTAGTGCATAAGTTTTTGTTGGAGCAGTTTTTTTAAGAATTAAAGTATTAAAGTCGATCACCGTTAACCATGCCTTGGCCGGTCCCAACCTCGGATTTGAAAATGGGAGGGGCGGCAATGTTGCTGTCATTCTAACACCGTTCTAAATGTGCTGTATTACGGGTACGTGGGTCCAAGGATCGCGTTCGAATCTTGTCGTATTGGTGTGCCGCTGGCTTTGACCATCACAACGTATAGTAGCCTGAAACGGGTGCAAGAACTTTTTTTACAGCAGATCCATTTAGCAATAGGCGTAGCCCTGGTGACAAAGTTAAGTATTCTTCAATAGAAGAATAAGCTTGGTTTGTGGTTCCAAGCTAAGTCTAAATAGTTGTCGAGTTCGCAGTCTTAGACTCGGATGAGTGGCACTGTTTATGATGAACGTCCCACAGTCACTCAAGTGGATGGAAGTAGCATAGTCGTAACCATGCCATGGCCGGTCCCAAGCCCGGATGAGAAAATGGGAGGGCGACTCATCATGGAAAATTTTGAAAATAAGTTTTTTTCATCATAGTTTTTAGCTTTGCTCCACAAAGCGTTTGAACGTTCATGACCTATTTCATGACGATTTAAATTTCGAAAGAGCACAAAATTCAGATATTTTAGATCTCAAATTTTCAATGAAATAAAAACTTTTCAAATATTTTATAAATGAAAGTAAATATTTACAAATTTGATTAGAGTTGAAAAAATGAATGGCCCCCCTATAAATCCTCAAAGACGTCCGAGTCATTTGAATAATTGAAAGTAAAATCAACTCAAAAATCAAAAGCCCTCATGAAAACACACATAACTTTTAATTATTTGTTGCCATGATTTTTATTATAAAATCATAAAATTAAATATCATCTAACGTAACTCATAGCAACTATAACCAATTGTTTAACTTTAGTTTCTTTTTTTTGTATATTCCAAACATTTAAATTTTATTTCATTTTTGATTTAGCTTAACAACTTTGAGAAATGGCTGTGCATAGAGCAATTGGTGGTCGGGATCCATTATCGTATCCCCGTCTTGAGAACGATGATAATTTCACTGAAAAAAGGGCTATGCAAGTTAGAAATTAATTTAGAAATTTTTTTAGTTTCTTTTTTTTAATTTTTGGTGTTGTAGAAAATTCCGTTTGCAACTAGTACTCGTGAAGCTCAAAGCGATCAACCGTGGCAACGTCTCTTTAACACAGGTACCTTATCATCAACACGTCATCAAGTTTTTAGTTTTGACCAACAAGCTCCAAATGACAGTCTTGACTTTTTGTTAAAGACTAAATACGATCAACACAATGAAGCATTACAGCCAATAGCAAGAACACGTGTGCAAAAAGAAACACTCGATGATGATCATGGACGTGTGTTAAAAAATCGAACTAAAATTGTCAAAACACCACCGCCGCCATTGAATCATCCGTTAAGAATTTCAATATCCGATCGTAAAGAACGTATCGAACAAGCAAAATTAGCTATTGAAAGTCATCACACTATTTTGACTAATAAAGGCTATTCGAGAAAACCTGATGGTGGATTTTTTACAGCTTAATAAAAATTTACTTTATTATTAAAAATTGCCATTTCTTATTCTTTTTTTTTATTTGTGTCAATATTTTTGACACGGTTCTTTTTTTAAAATAAAGTTTTTATTAAATGTTAGTATTTCTACACAGTCGTCCTCCCATTTTCTCATCCGGGCTTGGAACCGGCCATGGCATGGTTACGACTCTAGTTACTGTGGGACGTTCATCATAAACAGTGTCACTCATACGAGTCTAAGACTGCGAACTCGACGACTATTTAGACTTAGCTTGGAACCACAAACCAAGCGTACTCTTCTATTGAAGAATACTTAACTTTGTAAACTAGGATTTCTAAACTTAGACCCAGGAACTGATTCTTATATTAAGATCTTAGTTAGTTCTTGATACGATTTTTTCAAGTTCAGTAAGCGATCTTATAGGATTCCAATAAGATTTTAGAATTTTGAAAAAATCTTACTCAAGAAAATAACAAGAATTGATAATAATAAGATTTAAGTAAGTTTGTTTTAGATTCCAGACTATTAAAAATTAACTTCAAATATTTTCCAAGAATCCTACCTAAATCTTATTCTTATCAATTCTAGTTATTTTCTTGAGTAAGATTTTTCAAAATTCTAAAATCTTATTGGAAGATCGCTTACTGAACTTGAAAAAATCGTGACAAGAACTTTCTAAGATCTTGAGATGAGAATTAGTTTCTCGGTATCGTATGAGCCTCCCTCCCATTTTCTCATCCGGGCTTGGGACCGGCCATGGCATGGTTACGACTCAAATTACAGTGGGACGTTCATCATAAACAGTGTCACTCATCCGAGTCTAGGACTGCGAACTCGACGACTATTTAGACTTAGCTTGGAACCACAAACCAAGCGTATTAACCCGAAGGAGAATACTTAACTTTAGTAATTAAGTCAATGAGTCTAACTAAATAGATTTATGTTCTCATTCAAACTAATCAATTAAACGAGTTCTTTAAGTAATCGCAATCATAAAAACTTAAAATACGCAATTCATAACTTTATTACTTATACTCAATCGCCTAACTTTCATAATTTGCAGAGACTCTTTCCAAATAAACATCAAAACTTTCCCAATTAATTTTCTGTGACGAATGTTTTTTTCAATATTGATTATCTGTTTTTAAGGCCCATCAAAAAAATGTCTTTAAGTCATATTTATTTTCTTGTTAAAGTCATTAAGTCTAAATAAATAAAAATATTTTTGTATTATTATTCCAGTGTATTCCGTCGTATTAAAATTTTAATTTATATTTCCTAAATAATTAATTAAAAACGTTGCTTCAATAATCTAAACCAAAGATACTCAAGAGTATTATTGATTTAACAAAAGAGGAACTACCATTTAATAACTTGTTTAGTGTCCAGGATTAAGAACTCATCTGTTTGTTTACGCAACATAATCAATCATACTAACCATATTGATATCTGTTAAAATTCTCTAGACGGTACCACGTATTTATTGTCTTAAGTAAGATAGAAAACAAACAAAAACGTTAAGACTTCATTAAACATATTAATTATAAAATCAAGGAACTAGAATTTTGTTATGCTTTTGACAACGCAAAAAAAAAAACTTTTTCAAAAAAAAACGGAAATTGAGTTAAAGAATTAAGGCTTACAAACAACAAGAAAAAAAATCGATTTTTTTTTTACTATATTATAATTTCATTATTGTTCAAAAAGTTTTATATTTATTTTTTGTTAAAAACATATTTTTAAACTTATTGATGAATCGATTTGTTATCGATTTTTGTTTCAATAAAAATTGACGTGTAATTTTTCTATTTTAATAGAGAACTTATCATATATAACGCCTTAAGGTTCGAAAAATTCATTCTATAATTGTCATTTTTTTAAATCGATAAATTCTTAAAAAACTTTCGATCTCTCATAAGAGACTTGTTAAATGACAATTACTGCTAAATTTTTTCATTTTTCAAGTTCCCTGAAGGAAAAAAAAGTCGTTTTATATTTTTTGTTGCTAAATTTAACGCTTAATTGGGGCAATTTTAAAAAAAAAAATTGCATGCTTTTTTTTAAATAAAAGGCGTTTGTTAATTCCAAGTTTATCACGAACACTAGGTACCTAGAAACCCTTTTTTAAATGGTAACCCTCAATGTTTGGGTATTCAAAGTTTGACTCAATTTACATAAAATAATTTCATGCGATTTTGGATTAAATCGTTTATAAGGTAAATATTACTTTCTAGGATATTCCCGTAATTAAGTACTCAGAAATTGTTCAATATCGTAATCGCTTTTTTTTTTCTAATGACACAAGACAAAGTCATTGTTATTTGTTGTTTAATGGACTGGATTTAATTTTTACATTGAATTAATAAGCTTGTTCAGGATAAGGATTTGAATTTATTTTTTCAAAAAAAAAAGTTTTTTTTTTTTTATTTTTTTGTTAAATTAAGCGATTGAAATTAATTTCCGATTTTTATTTATGTTTCAAATATTTTTTGTGACTGGTTCGATAACTTTGAGCATTTAGAACAGTTCATTTTTTCTTAAAAATACATTACGCGGTAGGAGCGTGCTTTTAAAAATGGGCTTGTGATGTAAGTTGGATTGAGAGAATGGCTTTATGTTTAAGTGTTTATTGAGAAACTGTTTGTATTCTTGAATATCAAAGATGTAAGGGTTATACTCAATTCTCGTTATCAAAGATTTAATTTTGTAAGAGAAGGATAGTATCCACTCCAAAGCTCAAGAAGACCATACTTTTCTCATGGATTATTCAAATCATTGAAGTCACACGAATCTATTCTTAGTTTTACTAGTTATATACACAAATAGAGACAATTTTCCAACCTTTGAATGGCTTCGTTCGAAAAATAACAAATTTAAGTGAACACATAATCAAAATAGGGTAAAATAAAGGTTTTAAAAAATTGAATTTTTTAAGTTTACAGCTAAACATAAATGAAATTTATAAGTTCTTTATTTATTTAAATAATGTTAGCACAGTTAGTGGCACATAAAAAGTATTGTATCTGTGAACCAGGGGGTATCAGTAAGAAAAATTTTCAACACAAGGTCCATTTAAAAAAAAAAACAAGGTTATACCCCCCCTGCCCATGTAAGAAAATGACATAGGAGCCGAAATTTTGCCCTCCTTCAAAGCTAATTTCAACAAAATGTAAAAATTTTAACGTATTTTGTCACAGATAACATAATTCTTTTGTTTACTAAAATTTAAAAGTTGAATTGTCGCTTCGTTAAAAAAAATATGGGATTAAACAATCGCTTTTATTTTTGTTCAAAAAAAAATTTTTTCATGGGGTCTTGAGGGGTATGTCTATGATTTATCAAAGTTGAAAAAAAATTTTGAATTTCAATTTTTTTCTCGTCTTATACCACCCCCCCCCTTAATTTCTGACCATTTCATGTAATTTTTTTTATGTTAATTACTAAGAATCCCGTAATACAGAAACAGTTAGAAATTTTCTCCTCTTGCGGGGATTGAACTTCCGACCCTCTGCATAAAAATTAGAAATAGAAGTGGACCAAGAACTGAGCCTTGTAGTACTCCCAGCTTTAGTTTCGCTAGTTTGAAGGAAGAATTTTTATATTGACCAATTGAGACCTAAAACCATAAACATTGGAGGGTATCTTTTGACGCATAAAAATTTCGTTTATAACATAAAAAAAATCGGGTCTCCTCGATTAAGTGAACATGTGTTCACATAATATGTGACCAAATCATGTTCACGGGTCAGGTGAACAAAATGTTCACCTATTTTTTTTTATACAATCTGGTGAACAAAAAAACTCCGAATGTGTTCACATAAACAAATTTATGTTCACCTATTTCTGTTCATGTTCACCTAAAAAAAATTTTGTTCACCTATTAAGATGTATGTTCACCTAATTTAAAAGATTATTTAATCACAAAACAGTTTAGGATGTTGATTCTGATGGCTCCGAGGTTGGCTCAGAGAAAGATAGCGGTTCTGTTTTTGGTTCATTACAAAACGATGATCGTTCAACAAATAATGATTTTGACAGTGAAGCCGAAGATGAACATGCCTTAGATGATAATGAAGACGTCAATGAAGAACAAACGGTTAAAAATGGTACTTTAAATTCAGAATCGAGTTCGGCAATAACTTATCATGACATAAATAATAGTTTCAATGATGCTGGCGATGTAGTTTGTGAAGATGAAGATTTGATGAATATAAAATCAAAACTAAAAAATATTAAAATTAAAGCCACTTTAATCTAGGATAAGGCAAAATTAAAACCTATTTATGACCAAAGAACAGTCGAGATCCAAAAAGTTATCTGTTTGACTCAATTTTAAATTTTTAAAAGAGGAATAAATTTATTTTTGTAAATTTTCCATAATCACATTTTGCTCAGTGTTCACCTATTCTGATTTGTGTTCACATATTTCTGTTTGTGTTCACCTATTTTGATTTGTGTTCACCTATTTTTTAGTTAAATTTACAGTTGAATTTTTTTGTTCACCAGATTGTATAAAAAAAAATAGGTGAACATTTTGTTCACCTGACCCGTGAACATGATTTGGTCACATATTATGTGAACACTTGTTCACCTAATATAGGAGACCCAAAAAATCGAGTATAGAATAAACTTTTATTTTTTAAAGAATAAAAAAAAACTTTTTCTAAAAAATACAAGTTGAAAATGTTGGCCTATTTTTTTTCTTTCGGAAAGCTGTAAATGGCGCTTTTACTCATCCATTGAATCCAAAAGCTTTCCAATATTCATCCAAATAAGAATGAAATTTACATTTTACCTTTCTTGGAAAGCAAGATTGGCGAATGCTTCTAAAGTGAAAAAGCCTAATGAGTAGGTTATGAAAACGAGTGTCTACCTAGAAGAGGTCACATTTTAATTTTCTGATTAAATTCCCAATTGATATATTGTAAAATTTTTGAGTTTTTTTAAAAAATTTCAATTATGCTATAAAAGTAATTTCTTTATTCTATAAATGTTTTTTTTTATGCGTCAAACGATTTTTTCCATAAACATTCTATAGAGAGACTTGGGATTTTTTCTTAAAAATATTAAACTCTAAACTTTCGTGACTTCAATCAAATAAATTTTTCTAAAAAAACAGGGAAATAGAGAAAAAAATTAATCGTTTTCTACTTTTTTATTTTCGTTGAATAATTGACTTAATAAAACCGCTTGTGTGAAAAAAAAATTTAATAAATCTCAATCCCAAAAAATGATATGTCTTTGATATTTTAGAGCGGGATGAGGCTCTTTTATCTTTTTTTCCACTGATTTTCACACCCAAAGTTTAGATCCATAAATAACGCTATTAAACAGAGTTAAAGCGCAATTTTTTCTAATGACATTTCAATAACTCAGTTTATTTATATCTTAGACTTTAAATATAAAACTTACTTGACATTTTCATAATAACAAAAAAAAATCAGTTTCATGTTTCATGTAACATTCATTTTGAAAACTGTCTAAATTTTAATCATATAGATAATTACTTTATAATCGAATTAAATCGGATAAGTAATTTTTAAACAAATAAAAAAATGTAATTACTTAAGATTTGAGTTTTTTTTTAAGCTATAGGGTAAAAATGGACTTGTATTAATCGAGTTTGGGCACAGTTTAATTCAACGCAAACTATTACGCAATCGTATTAGATTATTTATAGGATAAGGCTTTAATTTGAAAAAAATAAAATCAAAAAATTACATATGCCAAGTTATTAAATACGTACTAAACATATGTAAAAATATATAAATTTTATAAATGTATTATTTTTTACAAATTTATTATTGATTTAGAACAATTTAAAGGATAGTAGGAATCATCAATTTAAAATCGATTTAAAAAAAAAATTATTTTTTGAAGAAATATTCATGATGAGATAAAATTATTTTGTGAGCACAGCTTGTACAACAAAAATTATTCGTTAAACTTGATGAATAAAACATTCTTGTTTAGTCAGTGCTCACAATTTTCTATTGGAAGGTTCAAATCTTTTGGGTCTATGTATCTCATAGTGTTAACGTGTTATAAAAATTTTCAAGAATCGTAATTTTCCAATTTTATAAATTATATAAAAAATCTGTTTTTCGGGAAACAGACTTTTGACAGCTTATAATGGCAGATTTTAAATATTACTTCCAATTCTATATTTTTGTTGAAAAATTGTTCTTATTTTTATCATTAGGTTTTTTCATTTTTATTTTTCAAGCCTTTTGATCCAAATACTCCTTTTCAAATTAGTAACGTTGCTTAACCAGATTAACAACAACCGACACCAACATCTCTTCATTAGACGATATCAAGGAAAAAGTTTTCTTTGCTTTAAAAAATGAAGAAATGAGATATTGTCGACTGAAGGGTTCAGAGAGCCTTATAAAAAATATATCGACTTTTGTTTGTAAATTTTCATTCAATTTTAGACACTGTAAGTTACCTAGCGGTATAGGAGACTTCCCAGATATAGGTTAACTTTTGCCCACATTTAGTTAGAAAATTTGATACGTCATCCCAAGCCAGTTTTGAAACTCGTACTCTCGGGTCTACATTGGTTTACTCGTATACAGGTCGAAAAATACGTTAACATGACTCATCTATACCACATCAATCAATTGATAAATGTAAGAACGAGCTTTGCCTGTTATGCTGTATGCTCGTAAACTGATAGTCTTTTAATGATTTCAAAGTTTTTGGTTAAAAATGTATGGCGTCACGTCCTCTTTATATTTTGGTTTTATCATAGGGAATTATTAAAACCAATTTTTCCTCAAAATCAAATATATAGAGTTAATCGTTAACGGAATATTGTAAAAATTCATCCATCTTTATACATCTTCTTTGGAACGATGACATTCCATTAATAGGTATCATCCGATTCTTGAACCAACATTTAATAGTATAGAGTTGATGATAAATTAAATGGTCACAAGTTACATCTGCATGCCACTCAGTCGAATTTGATAACAGCTCGAGTCCTATTTTAGAACAAAAGACGAATTTTTAAAGAACAGTATTGTTGCTTCAGGTGTTAGGTGAAGAAAATAGTCAAATGCAGTTATCATCTTGATATATTTGATACCTTAATTAACAAAATAATATATAAGAGGAAGAATCAAATTGATAAAATCAGGATATCTTATTAAAATAAAAATCTAAAAAGGAGATTAATTTTAAAAAAAAATAAAAATTAAAAACGTGATTATGCATTAAAATAAACAATCAAATTAAATTAATTCAATAGTACTAGAACTTAAGAAAAAATAACTGCTTAAGAACACGTAAGAACAAAATAGTTACAATAATAAATAAATCGAACAAACAACAACAAATATTAATTATTATATCAACAACAACAGCAAAAAATAGATAACTATTTGTTAAATGAACAAAAATATTCCGATCGAACAAAAAAAATAGAGAGATAACAGTTGAACAAAAAAAAATATGCAATTATAAATATTCGAATGTCTAAATAAATTATTATTTTTATTTTTCAAAATAAATTCCTCTTCTACATAAGATTCTCGATATATTTTAATAATTTCGCTGCTATTATTATTATATAACTCGGGGTTTTGTTTTTTTTTCTTCTCTTTCTCTTTTCATAATTTAATATTTTTAGTCATAATAAACAAAGTTTTTTTTTTCAACTTTTAGATGATTCGTATACATATAGAAGGACCGTGTTTAAATCAATGACCGAATACAACCGCCTTAATCGTCAATATGATAAAATACTTGTTTTTATTGATATATTGTTTTGAGTATTTTAACAAAAGTAAGACGAATAGGTTTTATTTTACAAGAATTTTGACATTTTTTTTGTTTTAAGCCGTTAGTGGTACTATAATAAGTAAATGTTTTCACGAAGGTGATTTTACAGTTAGTTGTAATCGTTCAAAGCTTCCATCGTCGTTAAAACATCCACCTCAAGAATTGATGCGCTATGCAAAAGTAACAAACGGTCTACAACACAACGAAAGTCTATGTTCATATATACCTGGGGCTTCGTGTTCTCGTACCCTTCATTTATCACATTGTATCGATAAACCTCATTGTCATATTAAAAATTATTGGTTTAGTCTTGAACCAGATTGTCCAGGTAATAGTTATTATACTCAATTTGAGTATGATTGTCAACCGGCGTTTCATATATGCGATAAAGAGAATTTAATAAACGCTTTTAGTGGACTTATTTATAGTCCATCGTATCCGAGTACGTTTCGTTCGACACGATCCGATACTTGTTATTTAACTGTTAAACTTCCTAAAAATCATCACGCTGAAATAACACTAGAAACATTTGATCTTTTAAGTACTAGCAAGTGTATAGGAGATTATTTAGAGATACAACAGTATGTTGATGCAACAAATCTTGTTAAACGGTCTGTAAATAGAACCCGGGTTAAACACAAAAAGTTCAATGCTAATTTACCAAACTTTAAGTGGCATACTCTTGGCACAATGTGTGGTCGTATTGAACAAAGTTATACTATAAAAGCCGAATCGGATACGATTAATTTTAAATTCAGACCCCTCGCCAATGATCATCAGTATTTACATGATACAAATGGTACAAAACGAGTCCACACGGGTTTCAAAATATTTTTTCAAGCTATTCCGCCTAAAGAAGAATCCGATACCATTATAATTGATCGTGTTAATAAAGAAACACGCAAGCCAACTGTTCAAACATGGATTATTAATAAAGACAGTAATAATCAACAATTAAAAGTTAATACTGATAAAAAAGATCAGAGTCAATCAAATAGTAAGTCTCATTAATTATGCTTCCATTTTTTAATGGTTTCCTTTTTGATTTCGTGATGTTAAATGACAGGAAATGGAGTTTTTCTTTCCTTTTGTTTTTTTTGATCATTTTTCATTTTTTGCTCAAAAGAAATTTTTTAATTTTTAAGATTTAACTGGCAAAGTCCAAACTATTCTCAACGGAGATTACGTGATGCTCCTTGTGTCTCGCTGAATAATACAAATTTTGCAGCTACTAAATTTCCATTGTTACCAAATCACTTGAGAAAATGTTATAACACGAATTTATAAAGAAAAAATAAATTAATATTTTTTTAATTGTCTTTTTTAATTAAACAAAAAATTCAATATTTTCGAGTATTTAGTTTTTCCAATTAAATAATGATCAAAAAATTTATAGTCCGATTATATATTCGCTTTTGTTACATATTTAGGATTATCAATTATAAAAGATAAATTTTTGAGAATTAAATTCTTTGAGATTAAAGTTATTGATAAAAAACTCTTTTATCTCTTTATAAACGAAATTTTACTACAAGTTGTAATTATTTTTATTGATGAAAAAGCACTCATCTTAAACAAACTAATTCTAAATCGATTTTCTTCAAGTAATACTTTAATTGAATCCTCAAGTATTAAACAGGAAATCATTTTTTTCTCTTTTCACTAAAAAAAATAATAAAACAAATTTCGTTTTTTTGTCAAGTATCACTTTGGACATTTACATTGGCATTAATAATCATTATATTAATACTTCTCATATCGATTTTTGGATTCTTAATATATTTTATAAAGAAGTAAACTTTTTTAAATCAACTATTTAGTAGCAAATTTGAAAAATTTTGTTTTTTAAAAGACGTCAAGCAAATAGTAAAACAACGACAACACGACGTAATACAGATACAAAGCCTTTAGCCAATACACCTTCGAAACCTTTGCTTAAAAACGAAATAGAAGCTGCGACGCCTCAACCACAACTAGCTGCTAAATCAGAGCCACCAAAACCGAATAATAAAACTACTGTAATACTCGAACCAGAACCGCGTAAAATGCAAGCTGAACGACCATTGCTCTTACAGGACTTGTCTCAATCGAGATTATTGCAAAAGTTTAAACAAGAAACCGAGTCTAACTCGCCTAAAAAAGAGTCTGAACCTAGTCCGAAAAAAGAGCCAGTTCAAGAGCCTAGTCCGAAAAAAGAATTGGTTCAGGAATCGAGTCAAAAACAAGACGCTGATTCAAGCGGTATTTACGGTGCTGATATGAATAACTTGGAAACTAAGCCTTTTTTCTCGGTGGCAAGTCCAAAGAAGACCTCGTCAGAGGCCTCACCTGCTAAGCAAGTTCAACAACCGACTCAAAGTGAACTTCAAAATCAACAAGCCGATGAGATTGAAAAAATTTATTTAGAAAATGCGAGCAAAGAGATAAATGAAACCGAACAAAAACAAGAAGAAAAAGTCGAACAAGTTAAAGAACCAAAACAATCAAGAAGATCGGTTTTAAAATCAAATGAACAAACATCTGTTACGTTTTTAGATGGACATAATCAACGTAAACCAGCATTTAATCCATTACATGTTATACTCAAAGATAAAAACAAATATCATACGACAGAATATATTTAACTAAAATATGAGATTAGAATTTTTTGTATAATAGAATAATTATATTTTAGAATTTTTATTTTTTCAAATTTTTTGTTTTCTATTTTGAAAATGTTTAGAATATTTTTAAATAAAAAAATTTAATAAAAATGTTTCCGTAAACCTTAAGTTGTAGACATTAAAAAATTCGCGTTCCAACTCATTTGATCCAATTCAACCCTTAAGACATGTTTGAATTTTTTTTAACAGATACCCCTTAAAGTGAAAATCCTCCATAATTTACCTTCTCTTAATGTTTATCTGGAAAAAAGTTACTGAATCTCGAATTGACACTTTTTTTAGGATCAAAATTTTCTGCTTTACTGGAGAGTGTCGATTTGATTAAATTCGAATTATTGAAGAGCAACAATATCGATATTGTGTACACCGACTTCTCGAAGGCGTTTGATCGTGTGAACCACCGCAAATTGCTCAAAAAGCTGGAAAACTATGGTATCAAAGTGAGTTTACTCAAGTCGATCGAATCTTTTTTTATCAAGTAGAAAGCAACGGGTCGTGCTTGGACATTCTAAATCGGAATGACTGGATGTGACTAGTGGCGTTCCTCAGGGCTCAGTCCTTGGGCCACCTCTTTTCGCGTTATGTTTCAACCATCTCCCCGAATGATTCAAAAACATGTCTTCACTTTAAGCCGATTACTGTAAGATTTATTGTATTTTCAATCGGATAATCTTACACAGTGGTGTAAGGAATGATCAATGGACCTCAACATCAATAAGTGTGAGGTTATCCATATCAGCAGAACCAACCCCGTTAGTGAATATTTTATGTTCAAGAATGACCGACTTCATAGACTTTCCAAAACAACAGAACAGAGAGACCTAATCCTTACTGGAGACATGAAATGGAGAAAACAAGTGAGTACGTCGGCTGGGAGGGCAAATAGAATCCTTGGTCGAATCTTGAACTGTTTAAGCAATCACAACCCAGAGATAATCAAAAAATTTATTCAAGTCTTGTCCGACCCCATTTAGAGTTTGCAGTATCGGTATGGAAAGATATTGACATCCCTGAGAGCATGGTTGGCTTTAGAAAGTTTGAATACTTGGAAAGGCTCAAAAGACTCAAATCGACAAACATTACAAGAAGAAGAAGAAGAGATGATCTCATTCAAATTAACATTTTTAAACTTTATAAAGAAAAAATATTTTATTTTAAAATTTCTCTTGTAAATTTGATAATTTTAAATAATTTGATTTGTTTATTACCGCGATTGGAAAGATACAAACGTTTTTATTTTTTTTATTCGAAATGGTAGAATTAAATTGAATTTTGAGCGAAATGATTTGTTTAAAAAGTAAAACATAATTGTTGTATTTGAGCATGATATTAAATAAAATAGATTTGCAAACTTTTTGTAATTTAAACAAGTTTTAGATATATCGCAAGTCTTGTTAATCTTTTTGACAAAAACAAAAACATTAACTGTAAATTCAAGAAATCTAAACGTTCCCAACATAAACGAATTCAAAAAAATTGTCGTCAATACTTTATGTTGGGTTTTTTCAACCTTTTTTAATTTTATTCATATGAAAAAGTGTAGTTGAATTCCTTAAAATTTCGGTTTGACGAGTTAAATCAGTTTTTAATTTTTTCAAAAGCATAAAATCAAAAATTAAAATCAACACAAATAGGACTAGATCGTTTAAACAAAAATTTAAAATATATAAAAACCAATAGAAATAATTATCCTTTAATTGAGAGTTTTCTCCCAAAATTGTTATTTGAAACATTAACCGTCGAGGGAAATCTTGATAACTAAGATAGTCATCCACTTGCAAATTTATGCTCAGTTGACTAGTAAATATTTTGTCCATATCGGTAACACTAATAAGTACGATCATGAAGATTAAAATTTTGTTGAATCGTTTCTCAAAGCTTGTTCGATGATAAATCTGTCTTAATCTCGATTTATCATCGAACAAAATGTAACGATACAATGAAGTACTTAGATTCAAAATAATCGATAACGTTTTTAACGTATTACCTAAAAAATCAATGACATAAATTTCATAATATTGAACCAATGAGGTCGTTCTTAACCTTGAGCAATAAATACCATTATTAATAACGCATACGCTAAGCAAACGAAATGAATAATTGAAACAAATAATTATGTTTACGATCGAATTGATCATCATTAACTTTTGCATGAAATTTTTATCTTCAATTATTTTCAAAACTTAGATATTAATAAGATTGGCGATCATACCCATAGCACAAAAGATAGGAAATAAGATCAACGAAATAAAATTAAACCATTCTGAATAGATATAAGTGGTCATAAACGTTGATTTTGACTTAAATTTTATGTCACAATTTTCCAACATTTTGGTGTAATTACACTTTCCTTGAAGAAATTCGGTACATTCGTTATAGTTTGATCCAGATGTGAAAAAATAAATTATGGTACAGCTACATGTTAAATTTGCCGAGAACCCAAATTCGACGTTTTTAAACGAATTATTCCTGAATATACAAAAATCAGAATCCGGAAAATCATAATCATTTACACTTTCGTATGTTACGAACAATTTTTTTGACTTTATATTTTCCCATACATTAGGAGAATTGTAATAGAAAAGGGAGAATTTAACACATTGTATGTCAATCCGATTTAAATCTTCAAAACTCTGAAATGTTGTGGTTAACAAATAGTTTAAAAAAAGGAGGAGTTTTAAAATTAATTATAGTTTGACATTTTTCTCATTGGTTTTCAAAATAAAAATTCAAGAGATCATTTGAATTTTCTAATGCAATCATGATGCATAATATTATAATATTCGGAGCATTGTGAAGTTTCGTTCAAAAAGTTCAAAAAGATCAGAAAAAAAATAAAAACGCTGAATAATTTTTGATAGGAAGTGATTATGGGTTTAAAAAATGTACCAAAAGGTGTAACAAAAATTGTTACATGACTAAGAATAAAGAAAAATCAAAAACAAAATTTGATCAATCGATTATTGATTTTTGAAAAAAATCGAGTGTTTTGTTAAGTTTATTATGTCATCATAAATAATCGATTATATGCCAAAAATTGTTCGAATTATTGAAGCCAGTGTCCAACAAAATCCATTCCATACTTAAGCTATAGAAAAATTCCCTATTTATAGCCGAAACAATGGAACAAAAAAAATTTTTGAACACTCTCCTCTAAAGTTTGATAATCGATTGATCAAATTTTGTTTTTGATTTTTCTTTATTCTTAGTCATGTAACAATTTTTGTTACACCTTTTGGTACATTTTTCAAACCCATAATCACTTCCTTTCAAAAATTATTCAGTGTTTTTATTTTTTTTCTGATCTTTTTGAACTTTTTGAACGAAACTTCACAATGCTGATATTCGGTAGGGAACTTCTTCTACTTTGGTCAACTCTTCAAAAATCTTTTAGGTGTTTTAATCAAAATCATCAATTTTGGATACTATATCATTCATGTTTGAATATTTAATCTTAAATTTGGATTTTTACCCAAATTTAGCCATCCTTATTTATTTATTTATTTATTTATTTAAAGGCTTATGTCGACTCATTTACTAGAAGAAAAACCAATCCGAGAGTAAATGAGTTAGTTCAGGACCTCCCCTGCTTGTTAAACAGAGAAAATCCTAGACTACTTGGAAAACCAAGTAATCAAAAAGTGATAAAATAGAAAGAATGTAAAAACAAAACAAAAATTATTTAAAGTATTTAAAATTTGTAAATATTATATTAAAGTTTGGCATTATTTTCATAAAAATATCAACAATTTCACCATCAAACAGGTAGATATCACTCTTGAAGGCTTTAAAGTCTCCATAAAAATCCAAACATTTGATCTTTGATACGATTTTTGAGCATATGTTTCTAAACATTTGGTCTCCAAATTTAGATCTTACCCTATTTGGTTGTAAAACTAATTTGTTGTTACTACGAAGTGAATATTACTCATTTAGAAGGGTTTTTCTCTCTAAATCTTGTTTCAAACTTGATGGCCCCTTCTTACTTGAAGCAATTTTATTTATAAAATTGAGTGTTCTACACGATATTGAAAGGCTTGTAACCCATGAACCTCTAGTTTACGATTGATTTCTATAACGTCGTAATTTATTAGATAAAGTCTAAGAAGACTGTATAACGATCGATAAAACATCTTCCCAAGCTTCTCAATTAAATTACGACTAAAATAAATACTGAGAGTTATACAATAGTCGAAACACGGTTGTATAAATGCTTTAAAAAATAACAGTTTCACTTCGAACGGTAAATAGTAGAGTCTTCGAATAGAATAGCATCTCCTTTTTACCACCTTGATTTGGTCATAAACGAAAGAGTCAAATTTTAGCCGATTATCTATTGATACTCCGAGTAATTTGAATTTATCCACAACCTTAACACTACGGTTTTTTGAAATTTTTAACTCATTTGGTAATTTGACTCGTCGGTTTGTTATAAACATTACAAAAGTTTTGTCCCAGTTTATGTACAGACGATTGTGTTTGCACCATTCGTCTAAGGCTTCAAGGCACTTAATAATCTTTGCCTCCACTTTATCCAAACCCTCATCTGCCAAAATAAGAGTAGTGTCATCTGCAAAAAGCTTTGACACAACATTTGTTAAATAATTGGGCAAGTCGTTTATAAATATTATAAAAAACAGGGGTCCTAGGATTGAGCCTTGCGGGACACCTACACTGATTTGAGCTGTGTTCGAAAATATGTCACCCAATTTGACCTTTTGCTCACGTATACTAAAGTAGTTTACTATCAGTCTTATTGAGTTATTATCAAAACCGTAGTTTAATAACTTGTAAACTAATAGACCTAAGTCTAGCATATCGAATGCCTTTTTAAAATCGACAACAATCAGCCCAACAATCTTCTTTAAGTCAATGTTCTTAAAACACTCAGACAAAATTTCATGGAGTGCGGTCTCACACGAATGACCAGCCCTGAACCCGTGTTGGTTAGGGTCAAAGAGGCCTAATGTGTCAAAGTAGTCTCTTAGCTGTTGAGCAAGTATCTTCTCAAATACTTTGTTTAGCGGAGGTAAAACAGAGATGCCTCTGTAGTTGTTCAATTCATCGAACTGACCCTTTTTATGTAGGGGAGTTACAATTGCACACTTCCATTCATCGATGTATACACCCAAATCGACACAGTCATTAAATAAACTAGCAAGGAATGATGATATATTCTTGCTTAAGCCTTTTAAAATTTTAGTTGAAATCTCACTGACACCCTTTGACGAATTCGAATCCAAGGATAAAAGAAGATCTTCTATGAACGTACTTGTTACATGCCTAAACTTGAAGCTTTCTTTCGAGTTAAGTGTCATTCTTGACCTAAAGTTGTTATAGGTAAAACTTTTACAATCCTCATTTGAAACAGTTTTTTCGGAGCAAAATGACGTAAAATGCCTATTAAACACTTCAGCCATTTGCTTCGGGTCAGTGATTTTATTCCCATTGGATAAAATCGAATTCGGTCTATTTGAACTTGTTTTATCTGATTTCAACTTGATGTTATAAGAATGGGCCTTCCAAAATTTGGACACACATTCATCATAAACACCTGTGGCTTTTACACAATTTAAGAGATGCTTGTTGTACCAAACATTTGACACAAAAACTTTAGGACAGTTTTTACATGCGAATTTAAACTTTTTTGATTTTGCTTTAACACTGATACCACAGCTCCCAGTGTGACTTAAAAAGCACTTTACTTTTTTGAAAATACGACCACATTTGTCACACTTTAATTGAGAATCATTCTTGTGTTCGTCCTGACCACTTAGGAGGTACGAAAAATCAGTACCATTCTCAATAAAAACATTATTAAAATTATCATAATTTGAATTATTCAAGTTATTGAAATTTTGTAATTTCAAATTACATGTACTTGTTTTTTTCATTTTTTTTTTTTTTGATAAAGTTTTGTATATATTTGTATATCCTTAAGTATATCGTTAGTATCTATGTGAAATATTTACACATATAATCTTTTCGATACAGAATCTAATAGAGGAAAAATTTTACACAATCGAAAAACATTTTCATTATAAAATTATTTGCGAACTGCTTTTTTTTTAAGTAAATTCCAAAAAATTAATTTTTTTAGTTTTATTGGATCTAGTCCGCGGAAAGTACCAAGACATATTTTGTTTTTCGATTGGCTTTTAGAGCCAAAAATTCTCTACACAATGTTGTGACTAGATTTTTTATTTTTTGTTCTAAGAAAATTGTACAAGAAGAAGACAAAAAGTTTAGTTTTTTTAAAAAAACAAAATAAAGTTTAAAATTTTTTAAAACTAAGAAGTTAACCGTTAATAGAACTGTTTGTTATTTAAAGACGATTTTTACCCTTTTTTAAATTTTCCAGAGAACTAAAATCTTAGGACATAAACATATTTTACATTTTTATTGTAGGATCTAATACAATTCCAAAACCGTTTGACAAGTTTTGGGCCTACATCTTTTTGAACAAAGTTTTACCTTGTTCAAAGTACAACTTTTTCATTGTTGCAAAAGTCTGATCACTTATAGGCCTGATATATTGCTTTTGATGACACCATAATCCTTCGATTGCATTTAGCTCATAATGATATTTACGCAAAAAAATGGCAAAGTCGTGAAATCCCTCGATTCATCATTTCGTCTTTTCCTCTATTCAATATATAAAAATGTTAAAAATTGCAAATGTAAATTAAGGTTGCAATTTTTTGATTCATTTTTTTCATGCAAAACATATATTAATGTTCTTGAAGTTCAAAAATTTTTATTCTAAAAACCAGAAAATTTATTACTCAATTTATTTGATTTTTGTATTAATAAGTTTGTACTCTTTAATTACTTATTTGATAAAGATTTTAAGTCAATCATTTCAATGAAAGTATCGACAAAGCTCTTTAAAACCTTTTTAATTGATAAAAGACTTTATTGCACGACAATCAAAGATAATAATGGAGAGTTTTTTACTTACATATCTAGAATATTAGCTATCTATATATCAAAGACATCCTAATCCCGGTCATCATGATAACTTAGAATTGAAGATAAAATTATTTCAGCCTCAGAAATTAAAACTAATTTTGATTCAAAAAAAGGTTCTTTAGGAGTTGTTATTATTATTTTTATTAAAATAATCTGCAAAGGGTTTTCCCGCGGAGCTAAGAACTATCGTGCTAAGCTATGGCAGATGTGCTTTTGGAGTGGATATTCTCGGTTGATAGGTGCGTGTCCAATTTGTTCTTAAATCCATTAATTGTTGATTGGTTTTTCACTTCTGTCGGTAGTTTGTTCCAATATGGAATAACTCGATTTGTGAAAAAGTGATGCCTATTTGAACACGTTTTCACTAGTTGTCTGTAGAGCTTGTTGTAGTCTCTAGTTGAACCTGCTGGGTCAGTTGAAAACGAGCTTGGATATTGAACAATCGGATGGAACCAATCTATGCTGTTAAAGTTATTGTCTAATTTAAAATACTGAATCAAATCACCTCTAAGCCGACGATCTTCAAGAGATGTTAAGACCAATAATGTTAAACGATCACTATAATTCCTATTCTTAATTGATGGTACCAATTTCGTTGCTCTTCTTTGAACTTTTTCGATTCGCTTTATATCGTGTTTTCTATGAGGATACCAAGCCACGGATCCATATTCAAGAATAGGTCGCACATAAGAGGTAAAAAGTATTTTGAACGTTCGAGTATCTCAAGTCTTGAACGAGTTATATAATTTACCGAGTACGAAATTTGCCTTATGGATTATACTTGAAATTTGATTGTCCCATTTTAAATTGTCTTGTAAAATGTCTCATAAGTCTCGTTCTGAGTTCGTGTTTTGGGATTTTTGAGAAAGACATTGTCGTCGATTTCAAACGAGTAAAAATGATCTTGATGAACTGTTTTGTTGCCCAAGTTCATTACTTTACATTTACTCATGTTCAATCCCAGGAAATAGTTCTTGTTTAAGAACATCTAAGATCTTTCAAGGCTGTGAATCTTATTAAGAACTTGGAATATCTTTTTCAGAATCTTTGGTTTCCGATATTTTCTAAGAAAACCATTAAGATTATTGACCAAGATCTTTTTAAGAAATCTAAAATTTATTTCATTAGCATTTCCTAATAAGATCTTAAAAGACATATCTTGAATTCAAAATGGTACAAAACCTGGCTAAGATTTCATCCAAGATCCAGAAAATTTCTTAAGTCCTATCCTAAAATAAAAAATTCTCGGATATGGTCAAGAAATTTTTCAAGAAATATTAAATCTTGATGATCAATCTTGAGTAGGCTGATTCTTATTGAATTCTTAATGAGTCTTTTAAAGATTTTAAATGAAGATTTTTTTAAGTTTCCTTATAAGAAAAAAAAACCTACGCGAAGAAAAATCTCAGTTCTCAGATATTCTCGGTTGTTAGAAACTTCTGAGAACGAAAACTTTTTCTGTTCTCAGTTGTTCTCAGATGTTCTCACTTATTCTTAGTTGTTCTAAGATATTCTTAGAAGATGAACATTTGAGAATGAATTTTCTTTTAGATTTTTAAAGTTTTTGCAATCGATTAAATAGTCAATCTAAGATCATTCTGTCCAAGAATTAAACTAAAAAAAAATGTAATTTCTCGCGCCAAAATTATAATAAATTATTTTTAGCTTCTAACATAGATCATTTTAAACAGAAATTTTAACTTTTGGCGGATTAAGTAATGATCAAATGAAGTGAAGTAAAAGATTTGTCTTGGGTCCTGGGTATTTGTTTTTTGGTTTCTCTTGTATCCTTTCTACGTTGGAAAAAAGTGTAATCAATTAAAAAGAACCAAGAATTTAACATTAAAAAAAAATTACGTTGAAGTCTAACTACAAAGGTAATGCATTGAAAAGTCAATTTTGGCGCGAGAAATTACATTTTTTCTTAGTTTAATTCTTGGACAGAATGATCTTAGATTGACTATTTAATCGATTGCAAAAACTTTAAAAATAAGAAAGAACATTCACTCTCAAAGGCTCATCTTCTAAGAATATCTTAGAACAACTAAGAATAAGTGAGAACATCTGAGAACAACTGAGAACAGAAAAAGTTTTCGTTCTCAGAAGTTTCTAACAACCGAGAATATCTGAGAACTGAGATTTTTCTTCACGTACGTGAAAAATAAAGAAAAAACTAGTAAAACATTTTTTATTTAAAAATTTATCTAGTCATTCTCATTTTCATTAAAATATTCTGTTATATAAACAAAATTGTCATTTTTTTTGAAACAATGCATTTATTCAAAATATTCATAGCATTAACCAAAATCATCACATTTGTTTTTTCACAATTAAAAAAGAAATTATCAAAAACTCCTTCATTTTTTATTTGTTGAAGTCTTGTTGGCAATCTAACTTTAGTATTTTTCAGAATACAGTTCGAAACAATGTTTAATTGTAACAATGCAACATAAAAAAATCAAAAGTTTCACCAAAAGCTACCTCATTTTTTTCATTGTAACTAATAAAACATCTTTTATTTGCCCCAATTTTTTTGTCGTCCCTTGATTGATAAATTGTATAGTTAAAACGAAGCTTAGACCCCAAAATAACATTTGCATCTAAACAATTATTATCACAAATTCCAAATTGATTTAGCTCAAATATGTTTAGTTTTCGCGATATTTTGGATCAACACCAACTCCTCCAAGATCTGAAAATTCGGATTCAAAATTATTGAATCAGCTTTTGCGACTTTGCAATGAAATCTCCGAAAATCTTGGAAAAGTTAGAGAAAGTGTAGAACGAGTAGATGCTGGTAAGGCAGTGCTAAGAAATTCAATTGAGAATCTCAGCGAACGTCTTAGCACGATCGAATCTAAATTAGATCGTATCAACCGTTCAATGGTGCCCGCCGATGGTATATTTTCCGATCAAATGATTGAGGACGCAAGAGATCAATTGGGACTTGACCTAAGAACTGAACTGGTAAGTTATTTTTTAATTTTGAATTTTTAGACCACATTAATTATATTTTTTTTTTAAGGTTTACAACGGACACCATCTATTGAATACTCCATTCCAACACACAAACATCACTTTTCGGAACAAGACTCTTGGACATCTTGTTTACTAAGGATGAGCAAAGAAAAGCTTCGGTTGAGCCAGTTAAGAAAACAACGAAGTCTCTAGATCAGACTCGTGTTGACTTGTTTAAAAGTAAGTTTTTGTTTTGTATTTCCTAACTGTTTTTGGTAGTATAATTAGTTTTTTTAATTTAAGACTGCTACATTAAGAAACTCAAGACAATCGAAGCATTCAACGACTATTGGCCGTCGATTGTTAGATCTTTGCGACACAAATGCCTCGATGCCAGGAGATTCATTAAGAAAAGTAATTGATAAGAAAAGTATAAAAAGATAATCAATTACTAATTTTTTACTCTTTTTTAGGCGGTGATGCGGAAGAAGCCGATGGTTATGATGAAGGCGACCGTCCGACGAAAGCGTCCAACGAAAGCTAACAAGCCAACATGATGAATATGATGATGATATTAATGACTATCATGATGAAGAATCGGATCAAGATGATCACCAATATAGAAGACCAATACCAAGAGACGTCACCATGAATAGTTTAAATTAAAACAATAAAAATTATAAAAGATTTATTGATTTTAATTAATATAATAAAAATAAAATTTGTAAAAAAAATAATTTTTTCTTTTTCTAATCTTAAACCTAATCCTAAAAATAAAAAAAAATAAGATAAATTCTGGCTAAAAAAAAACCTACTTGATTCTCCATACTTGCTTAAACTTCCTCATACTTACTTGATCTTATCCTTAACTTTCTTGAACCCTTGAATACAAATTGAAAAAAACTTTATCTTGATTGAAACTTAAAAAAAAAAATTCTTAAAAATTTTGCATCTTTATTTTACTTAAAGAATCTTATTAGTTCTTTTACTGAAATTGAAAAATTCGTATACTGAACTAATAAGTTTCTTGAAATGTTTCGCTACACGAACTACCAAAGTTACGGGCAAAGATCTTGTTTAAGATCTTGAATAGAATAGCGACCTGGGAAGTCCATCTTCCAGTCTTTTGTCCAGTTGAGTATTACGTTGATATTAGATTGGAATTCTTCTCGATCTTTAAGGTTTCTTATTACGCTTATTAATTTACTATCATCAGCAAAAAGTTTACATAGGATCGATATTCTTTTGGAAGGTCGTTAATGAAAATAATGAACAATCCTGATCCTTGAGGTACGCCACTCAAGACGTCATTCCACTAAGATGAGATACCATCGAGTACAACTCTTTGCTTTTTACATGAGAGGAATTCTTTGAGCCAACTCAGTAGTTTACCTTTGAACCCAGATGATTGCAATTTGACCATTAGTTCAGCATGAGGTACTAGGTCGAAGGCTTTTAAAAATTCGAGTTAATAGTACAAATAGTAAAATTAACTGCACCCTCAACAATGTTCATGTGAACTCAAGGCTACTTTTCTTCGCCAGCCATTTGTCAAGTTTCGACATAAAACTATTCAGGTTCTCTGCTTCTAAACTTAACCAAATAAAATGTATTGAAAGATGATACTGTTGGTTAATGCTTAAAAGCTTATGGACCACCACTTACAGGTCGAAGCAAGAGTCCGATCACCCACCTTCCTCTTTCTTGCAGAGCACCTAGCTTTAGGACCTTCGCTTCGGGCTACACTTTGACCCGAAGGGTGTAAACCCCATAAAAAAAGTGACGGGCCACCATTTTTTTTCAAACCAAAAGTCAAGTTATTTCCGAACAACGCTTTTCTTATAGCATTTTCTGCGAGCTTCAAATGCGTTCAAAGGGCAAATACAGAAAAATCAATAAGAAAATCGAAATTATCATAATTTCTTCTTTTTATATTTCTGCCAAGCCCAAAAGTCACATAATAAAGAGCAATCAAACGTTATCGAGTATTTATGAAGGAAATAACCACTTAAAATCTAGTACTTGTCGTCAATTTCAAAAGACCTGGACATTTGACTCAAGAATTTAAACGAAAACCCATGGGTCTGTAAATTCTACCAAGGTTCACTGATTCACTTATTCACTTAACTTTGCAAAGTTAAGAGAATCAGTCAGAATCAAATAATGTTGTCACTTCGATTGATCCCTAAACTCTGACTAGGATAAATAGCTGTAAAAGATATTGTTTTACCCAGATGTACCATCTCTGAGGAACTAGGAAATGATTGTAACGCTTCTTGATCTTAGAGCAATTCAAAACAATTTTTTATTAAAGAATTTTATTTTTTCATTTTATTTGAATTTCAATTCGGCTTTCTAGTGTTGCAGAAACACTTAGGTCAATAAACTTGACCCACCGAATCTGTTTATTAAAATAACAAAAAAGTAATTCAAAAAAGTTAGAAAGAAAAGATAGAAAAAATTTATTTTTCACTGGAATATATCATTTACCTATTTAGGTTTTTTTTTGCGAGTTTAGCACGAATAATTAAACGTGATAAATAGCTTGTAATTTTTTTTTCATCCATTCAGTTTTTATCATTATCATTTTTATCATCTCGATCGCCTATATCACTTCAATGTTTCGACGCTTTATATCTCTGGATTATTTTGCTTTTTGTTTTTTGTTGAGTGAAAAGCTCAATATTAATCGAACAAGTTTAACATTCGATAACAGAAGCTGTTTTATAAACTGTTTGTTTGGCCTCTGGATTCGAGTTAATTGAAACAGAAAGCTCTTGTCATTAAATTTTAACACAAAACTTCGGTAGTAAGAGGCTGAATCTGGATGTGAAAGACCAAACAAACTTAGAACGGCAACCTTTAACTGTCAATAAGACCATTTGAACCCTTGAAGACCACGTTTTCTGGCTGATTCTAAGCAACCGTTGAAATGCTAAAGATTTGAGATTGGTCAAAAAACTACACCAAGTGTAACGTCTTCATTAGTCTTCCATTTATGTTTTTGGTTACAAAAGCTGTGAAACACTTAAGTCGGCGGTATTTTGGCACATCCCATAATTAAATCATTGACAAATCTGTTTCCAAGAATACAATAAATATGTTTGTTAACCTCTGTGGTTCTCATAAAAACCCAAATAATGAAAAGCTACGTTTATCATTTATAGTTCATAATTATAATTAATGTGTTTGACAAAACGAATTCGAAATAATTAAATAATTTAAACAAGAAATTTTTAGATTTTTAGAATAAAAATTTTTGAACTTCAAGAACATTAATATATGTTTTGCATGAAAAATAGAATCAAAAAATTGCGAGCTTAATTTACATTTGCAATTTTTAACATTTTTAAATATTGAATAGAGGAAAAGACGAAATGATGAATCGAGGGATTTCACGACTTTGCCAAAAAAATGATTTTAATCCATATTTCGCTTCCAAAGTTTCTTCTTATTTTCTTCTTTAAAAGCAGGGTTTAATCTCATGTTTGACTGGAAAGTTGAACTCATCTTCCAATATTTGAAAAGGTCTTTCAAATTGAGACAAAATAAATTCATTATCGAAATACCCTTTAACACCTGAAATGTATGAGTACATTTTCGTGGTAAGTAACTGACATTGTTTGCTTTTAAAAGTGAAGGAAAGCTTGCGACTACTTTTGCCCATTGGTCTTCTGATAGCTCAAAAAAGGACAACTCGGGTAGGAACCAGACTCGGTTAGGTGAGCACATATAACTCTTTCATATCCTATTGAATGACCAAAAAATCATTTAATAAATGATTTTTGTTTTATTTGGCTAACCCTTTGCTTAAAAATGGCTCTAAACCATCTTTTAAATCTTTTATATCGTGAATTTGATTGTTCAGGACTTCTGAATGTGAACTCATCATGAAATATTAAACGAACTGTTTTTTTGCGGGACTTTTCTAATGATTGTCGGCCGCAACAATATAATAATGTTCGAGTGGTAAACAAAATTTTTCTCAAAGCTCCTTCGAATCATCCCTTTCATGACTTACGAAGTATGGTCGTTTGAATTATTTTTATACCTTAAGCCACATGAACGAAGATCCATGCCTAACGAAGCCTCGGATCGAGGAACTTGGCTTTTTTCTTTTTTAAAATCTGAAATTTCGCAATACTTTGAGGTAGCGAATTTCCCAAGGGTCAAAATATTTAAAGAACAATCTTTCTTAACGACTTCCTATTCAACATATTATTTAGCATTGTGAAGTTTCGTTCAAAAAGTTCAAAAAGATCAGAAAAAAAATAAAAAAGCTGAATAATTTTTGATAGGAAGTGATGATGGGTATAAAAAATATACCAAAAGGTGTAACAAAAATTGTTACATGACTAAGAATAAAGAAAAATCAAAAACAAAATTTGATCAATCGATTATTGATTTTTGAAAAAAAACGAGTGTTTTGTTAAGTTTATAATGTCATCATGAGATAAAAATTCAAAACTATCCCTTTATGATTTTTCAAGAAAATCGTAAAATATTCAACGCCGTAAGCGAGAGTTATTGCGATTTTATTGAAATAGTCCTAATTAATCATCTAATTATCACTTAATGTTTGTGGATAGGGTGTTGTACAAAACAAAATATAACTGTAATCTAAAGGTCTTGGGTTCGATCCCCGCTCAAACTTTAGAGGAGAGTGTTCAAACATTTTTTTTGTTCCATTATTTCGGCTCTGAATAGGCAATTTTTCTATAGCTTAAGTATGGAATGGGTTTTGTTGGACACTGGATTCAATAATTCGAACAATTTTTGGCATATAATCGATTATTTAAATTTTTTATCTCATGATGACATAATAAACTTAACAAAACACTCGTTTTTTTTCAAAAATCAATAATCGATTGATCAAATTTTGTTTTTGATTTTTCTTTATTCTTAGTCATGTAACAATTTTTGTTACACCTTTTGGTACATTTTTTATACCCATCATCACTTCCTATCAAAAATTATTCAGCTTTTTTATTTTTTTTCTGATCTTTTTGAACTTTTTGAACGAAACTTCACAATGCTATATTATTTGGCTTCTAATTTTAGCTCGTAAAATTAGGAAAATACTTATATAAATAAGATATATGTTTTCCCTTTTTAAATTAAAAAAATTTAACAAGTTTTAATAAAATATATTTCTGAGTTAACTAAAACCCTCCGCTATGCAACATTTATTCCTTTTTTTAGCTTCCTGTTTGCGCTTTTAGAGTGTTGTGAAGTCTCGTTCAAATGGTTCAAAAAGTTCAGTAGAAAATTTAAAAAATTTAATAAATTTTTTGAGGAAATGAAGATGTATTATGAAATGGTATAACAATATGAAGCAAAAAATTTTACACAACTGGCATAAAAAAAGGATTATAATAAAATTTAATCAATCGATTATTGATTTTCGTATAAAAAGATGTAATGTTAAGTTTATTTTCCACTTTATGTGATAAAAACTTCAAATATTCTATTATTCCCCAAGAATTGTTCGTAATATCGAAGTCAGTGTCCCATTCCATAATTAAATAAAAATTTATCTGTTTTTAAGCGCTGAAATTATGGAACCAATGATTAAACTCTCTCCTCTAAAGTTTGACTGGGAATCGAACCCGAGATGTTTTGATCACATTTAGATTAACCCTTCGTTTTGTACAAGACCCTAACCCCAAACATTTAAGTTATAATAAAGGGAATGATTAGAAAAATATTAAGAAAACCGCTATAAAACTCAGTTAAGGCGTTAAGAATTAAGACACGGATCGATCGTTTGGAAATATGCCATTTAGACTGAAATCAACAATTTCTGAAATAATGTCAAGATAAACATATGAAATCACAATATCGTTTTTGTAATCTCATCTGATTCACCCTCCTCGTAAAGACAATATTCGTCAATAAACTCTCTTCGAATTCAATTTCATCTCTCTCCAAATGTTGTTCATTGTGAGGTTCTCTTATCACTTTGTCATTTGATATTTCTTGGTTTAACAATTGTCTTTACTTTTTGTTAAATTATTTTGCCAGCAACAAAAAAGGTGATTTACAAATAATGTTTAAAAAAATTGCTTAATGTAATTATAGAGGCATATCAGTTCTTCCTCCATTGAACAAAGTCTTAGAAAGAATTTTTTCCGATCAAATCAAGAACTTTTTTGTATCGAATAAACTTTTTAACACCAACCAACACGGTTTTAGAGCTCTACACTCATGTGAATCGGCTCTTCATGAAATTATTTCCCAAGTGTTCAAAAATTTAGACTCAAAAATGATAAATTGTCTTTTTTTAATTGATTTTAAGAAAGCGTTCGATATGATTGACATAAGTTTGCTGATTTATAAGCTGATTAATTATGGTTTTGACAATAGAGCCATAAAGCTAATCAGAAATTTCTTCAATGAACGTCAACAGTATGTTAAATTTGAAGATTGAGACTTTTTAAATGAGTTTATTCTTAAACTCTTTGCAGATGATACGTCGATCCTTTTATTTGACGAGTCCTTAGATGGTCTAAACCGTAAGATCAACCAATCAATCCGACAACTTGATGATTGGTGTAAACATAATAGATTGTATGTGAACTGGGACAAAACGTTTATTATGTTTATTAAGAATAAACTAATTACGACTCCAGATTTTGTAGATATTGATGGGACGAAAATCAAAACTGTGAACAAATTTAAACTTCTCGGGGTAACCATCGATGATAACTTAAGTTTTGGAGATTTTGTAGCAGAACAATGTCTAGCTATAAACAGAAGACTATACTCGATAAAACGGTTAATCTACCTTCCATTTAGCGTAAAGCTTCTTTTTTTCAAAGCATTTATCCTCCCGTGTTTTGATTTTTGTGCGTCTTTGAGCTTGTACTTCAACAAAAAATCACTTCAAAAACTAAATCGACTCTATTTTACCGTACTTTACAAATTACTCGGCTTTAAATTTGATGGTTTTTCGGATACAAACATAAACTTAAGACTTGAAGCTTATGGGTTACAAGTATTTAGATATCGTCTTATAACAAGAATTCTGAATTTTTTCGGTAAGATAATAAGTCTCGAGTTTACACCGATTAACCTCAAAAACGAACTGCTCACTACTGCGATCGAGAATGTTTACTATGGTTTAAGAAGCAACAAGAAAGTTCTTGTAATGCCATCATTTACAAGACAAAGTATGGTGATTTGGTTTTTAAAAATATTGGTGCTAAGATTATAAATAATCCGCACTGTATTTTGGACTTTTACAATGATTTTATAATCTTTAAAAAAGACCTTTTTATCTTTCAAGATCAAATTGTGAATATTTTTTTAAAAAATTTTCCTAAATTTGAACTTGATCATAATTTTTTACCTACGTGAAGAAAAATCTCAGTTCTCAGATATTCTCGGTTCTTAGAAACATCTGAGAACGAAAACTTTTTCTGTTCTCAGTTGTTCTCAGACGTTCTCACTTATTCTTAGTTGTTCTAAGATATTCTTAGAAGATGAGCCTTTGAGAGTGAATGTTCTTTCTTATTTTTAAAGTTTTTGCAATCGATTAAATAGTCAATCTAAGATCATTCTTTCTTTCCAAGAATTAAACAAAGAAAAAAATCTAATTTTTGGCGCAAAATTATGGTTAAATATTTTTGAGCTTCTAACATTCGATCATTTTTAACTCAATTGTGTGTCTTTAGATGGATTAAGGAATAACCAAATGATTCTATGAAGTTAAAAATTTATCTAGAGTCCTGGGTATCTGTTTTTTTGGTTTCTCTGGTGTCCTTTCTATGATGGACAAAAGTGTGATCATTTAAAAAGAATCAAGAATTTAACATTAAAAATATTACGTTAAAGTCTTATTACAGAAGTCATCCATTGAAAAGTCAATTTAGGCGCGAGAAATTACATTTTTTTCTTAGTTTAATTCTTGGACAGAAAGATCTTAGATTGACTATTTAATCGATTGTTCTCAAAGGTTCATCTTCTAAGAATATCTTAGAACAGCTAAGAATAAGTGAGAACGTCTGAGAACAACTGAGAACAGAAAAAGTTTTCGTTCTCAGATGTTTCTAAGAACCGAGAATATCTGAGAACTGAGATTTTTCTTCACGTAGGTTAATTTTTTTACTATTGAATTTATTTTATTTTTGTTGTTTTTCTTTGCTTATTAAATTTTAAATTATTATTTTAAATCATAATGCAAATTATGATTAACTATGGACTTATGTACCATAGTTGAACTAACTCATTTACTCTCGGATAGGTCTTGCCTTTTAGTAAATGAGTGGACCTAAGCATTCAATTTTTAAATTAAATAAATAAATGTATTTTTAGACTTTTATTAAAAAATATTGAATCCATTAAAAAGAATAAAAGATTCTTTTTCAATTTTTAATTGTTTTATTTGTTTTGAATATCTGCATTATTATTCTCAAAATTTTCTAAAAATTTCTTTGTATCTATAATAATAGAAATAAAAATATCCTTTAGATTAAGATAAACTATTAAAATGAATTTTGGACTTTATCGAGAATAAATAAATGTACTTGATCGAAATATGCATTCTAGTGAAGCCCCTAAATGTCTTATATACTTTTTTATATTCAAGTAAGTGTGACTTTTGTTTTATGTCATGAAAATTTTTTTTTAAGTAGGTAAATGGAATTGGAATCTTGTTTGTGATTCCTCCCTAATGGCTACAATCTCCAATTTAATGGCTTCTTCAGACATAAAAGCACTAAAGACACTTGAAGAAGTTTTTGTGTTATAGAAAAGACTGGTTGAAAATACTTCGACTGATAAAAGTACTTCATTAAGCATTATCAAAAGATCTTTTGATAACTTAAAAAAATTTTTTTACCAGAAGCAGAATCGTAAATTTTTGTTCCCAAATTCAAAAGAACTGAAATCAAACTTCTAAATTTTTTTAAGGCTGCAACATTCGAAGGACTCTTTTATATAAATAGACTAAAATTTTTGTAAAGTTTATTGGACGAGTCTTAAGAATTTTAAACACATTTGAAATATATAAGGGGAATCATATAATCAGTCGATCTAAAATGATTTTTAGAATGCCCTAGATTTTTACCGTCGTGACACTGTTAATTCAAAGCCCGTTTATAAAAAGCAAAGGCTAAACATCTGTTTTCTAGACAATATTTTTGCTTTTTTTTCAGCCTATTTTTACTTAAAACATCTATCTAATACGCTGATCAGACGCTGAGTATTCGCTTGATGCCCTTTTTTGTATTATTTTAAAACTAAACGAAGACTGGATAAAATATACACTGTATAATCAGGCAAGAATATAATATAATAGTATTTATTCGAAATTCCGAAACGATATCAAACAAAAATATAAAAACGACGTATTTCTCAGAATCCTTTTTTGACTTTTTTAAAACATTAAAGCGAGTCCCTATTAAATATTTTATACATATCTTCATGTTTCTTACGAAATCGAATCAAACAAAACATAACGTGCGTTTCATGTCTAAGATTTTAATACAAATTTAGAACCCTAAATAAAAAAATATTTAGATATTTTATTTTAAATTGGAAAGGACCAATTCGTTGGTAGTTTTGGAAAAATGAAAACCTTATTAAAATACAATACAAGTAACATTGAGCTAAATAATAACTAAACAAAAACAGAAGGAGTTTTTCTTTGTGTTTACAATTGCAACATAATCGAATTCTTGTTGATAGATTACATTTTTAACAAACATCCCAGAAATAACCGATTCTATGTCGATAACTGTGATGTTAACCATATCGAAGAACTGATTGGAGTGAATACATTAAGTTGCGAAGAAAAAAATTTCTGGTTTTCGAAGTAAAAAAATAAACATAAATACATGAATCATTAAAATCTCTAAAATATACGATGAAAACAATTATGTTAATCTTATCTAAAAATTTAATAAACATATGCTAAAACTAAACATTTTTTTTTGGTTCTAAAATTGACATAATCTTTTTGTAAACTGCTTTGCAAAATAAATTAAAAATTTACAAAAAGTAGTAATAATTTTAAAGATTAAGTATCGTCTTTGCTTGTCCTTAAATCAAAAGGGACTAAGAGACACTTAAAGATAAAATAAATTTTGATGTTTTATTTAATAACATTTTCCACCTTAGAAATAATAAAGAGTAAATAAAGAAATTAAAAATCTCGAAACTAAATTATATTAAAATAAACATTGTGATTTTATAAAATCTTTACAGCCATAGACTGTTTAGCTTTCAAGTATAAACACAGCTAAAATTCATTCTCATTTAGAAAGTAGTTGAAGTCATTATGAGGACTACAACAATTATTATATCTGAAAAACCCCAAGTGACAATTATGTGATATCCAAATGGAAAGCTATGAATACATGTATGTAACATACATTTATTCGATCAAACAGATCAAATGATGTATTACAACTTTTGGAGAGAATTTTATGCTGCCATTTTATGTCAATCTGTGTATAACAAAATTTTCATCGTCACGCCAACCGTTTTGATTTGATGTTTTTAAACGAATTATTCTTGAATATACAAAACTCAGAGTCCGGAAAATCATAATCATTTACACTTTCATATATAACTAATAAATTTTTGACTTTAAGTTTTTCCATATATCAGGTGTATTGTAATAGAGAAGGGAAAATTTTTCACAATTTAAGTAAGAACTCATGACTGGAAAAAGCTATTGACGGCCTAAAGACATGGTTTTAAAGCTAAAAAGCATTGACGCTGGGACTGAAATCGGTCGAGAAAATTTTTTTCCGAAAAACGTATTCGGGTGATAAAGTTAAAAAACTAAGCATTTTTTAGTAAAATTGTATCTTGTCCAAGGTGACCACCCAAACCCATATTTTTCTGCAACTGATAAGACTAGAGACGATTCTGCATAAAACCAAGGAGCTACTTTTTCTTATTTTTTTTCATTGTGTACAAGATTACGAAAATCGGACATTTTTTGTTTGTTTCGATATCATATCGATACCTAGGTATCGAAATTAACAACAGACTTGACTGGGGTCAGCAGTGGGAGCATATCGAAAAGAACACGAGTCACATCCCATTTTTGATAAAACAACTCAAGCGTCTTGGATTCAATAAAGAAATTTTGGTGACTGTTTACAAAAGCCTTGTAGTAAGCCATCTCGATTACAATAGCCCTGTGCTCTCTATGGCAATTAAAGGAATCAAAACAGAAATATGTGACTTACAGAAACGAATCCTGAGAATAATTGGTATCAATAAAAACGAGGCACTTGGTAAATACAATCTAGTTGATGCTGTTGAACGAATCGAAACAATGAGCCTTAAAAAAGTATCAAAGCTCCTTCTCGACCCAAATAACGAAGTTTCCATAAAATATCGTAACACTGACAGATCTTACTCTGATTTTTGCTTTAAAACAAAACCGGCTAAAACGAACACATACAACTATAGTATAGTAGAAAAGAGTATCCGTATCCTAAGAGATGACGAAAGCAAGAAAAATTTATTTAATTTTGCAAAAACAAACAACGATACAAAAGTTCTCAAAACGTCAATTAAACCTATCAGAGTGCACCAGTTGTGGTAAATATTTTGAAGCTAAGATTGGTATCAAAACACATATGAGATCATGCCATGTTCCAAAAATATAACCTTTACATAATACAATTCCTTTTGTTTTATTCTATTTTATCTTTTTCAACTTCACACTTATTTTATTTTTTATTTTTAATTTAAAGTTTTTTACCATTGTAAACTAATATAAAGTAATTCACAGATACAACACTTATGAGTGTGTAACAATTATTGTGCCATTTTATATGAATTAAATAAACTATAAACTATAAAATGAGTTTAAAACTGAAATTTTTTAAATTTCTATTTGAAATTCTTAATTCGAAAATATTCTATATAGTTTTAAGTGTATATTTTTATTACTGAAGTTCTCTCTTGATGCAATTACTAAATTTTTCATTTTTACAAAAGTCTGATTGTCAAAAGTTAGTTTATATGAAGACCAGTGGAAGCGAGCTAATGAGAATTATCCGTCCCTTTTGAAGATTTCTGGTATAAATATCGAAATTTTAACGTGTACATGGTCAATTATTCCTCTACTGACTTGGCAATCTGATAGTGTGGAAGTTTTGTTCCGCGCACACCTTAAAATTTTTTCTTATTGAGTTATTTTTTAACTTAATCAATTCAATTTTTAATTCAAGTAAAAAATTCGATCCAGTAAGCTTGTTTTATTTTAAAAAATAATTAATTAAAAAAAAGTTAAAAAATATTTTTCCATATTACCACTGTTCCACTTCCATCACCACTTGCAATTTCATTATTCGAAATTAACTCAAGTGTTTTGACATATGTATTATCAACTTTTAAGACAATATCTAGTTGCGTGCCATTTTCATTCCAAAATTTTATTTCTCCATTAATTGCTCCTGCTGCAAAATTACCATTTGGAAAAGCTATTAATTTTTGATAAATTGTACTTGAATCAATAATTTTGATCATACTCCAATCACTAGTACTCCATAATTTCAATTTCATATCTAAACTACAGCTAATTAAATTTCTGTTCTCTAATACAGCTAACGATTTTATTTCTGAATTATGAGCATTTACTTCTTTTTTGTCGTCGAAATTATTTTTATTCCAAATTAAAATTTTTCCATACAATGAACCACCAACAAGATTTCCATTTTTTAACAAAACAAAATTCTTTATATAAAAATTCAATTTCTCATGTACATTAGTGAAATCAATTTTTGACCAGGTTTTTAAAGATGCTGCTCCACTTGCTAGATCTCCAATACCCAAGGTAATTATTGCATCCACAGAAACATAATGAGCTTTGGTTATTGTTTTATGAATGGTCATATTGGCAATATTCCAAAATTCTATATCTCCTGAAAACTTTCCACAAGCAAACAAGGTTTCAGTGTACTTTGTTAAACAATTTACTTTGTTTGTCAATGTGATTTTTTGAATTAATTTTGATGTTTCAAGATTCCAAACATTCATATTTAGGTCTAATGAAACACTTATCAGTTTGTTATTTGGTAAAATTAGTAATGAAGTAACCTCTAATGTATGATTTACTAATTTCTCATAGAAAATTGTACAACTAAAATTTAGAAATTCTAAAATAAGTATTTTATATCTTTAATTAACAAGCTTACTTTATTCCTGTAAAATTTGGTTTACATGAGCAAGTAAAGTTAAACACTCCTGTTTTGGAACATATTTGATTCTCATTGCATATATCGCAAAGGTTAATATTTTTGTGGTAAGTTGTCATTTGATTATTGGTCAAATAAATAAGTTCAGACTCTTTGAAAAGTCTGCACTCAGACTGATACAGGGTGACAAAAGCACAAATGTTATTTCTTGAACACTTTTCAATACAATGAAATTTGTTTGATAATTTGTAATCAGCCAAACTTGCAGTGTTACTTGGAACACCTTTGTTTAAGCTTCGGTCATATTTTATTTGAGAGGCGAAACTCAAATAAAAATGAACTGTAAAAAAAAGTGTTGAGCTTAGGGTTTTCATTAATTTTAAAATTTAATGGAAATTTTTTTGGTATTTTTTAATCAAGACATTTAAAAAATCATTTAAAATAAAGCTTGGAGCAAGTCTTAATAGGTTTCTTTCCATTTGAGAAAAAATAGTGTTTTGAGTTCCGGAAGAATGTTACACAAAACATCCATAATTACATAAATAAAAGCTCATTTTACCTCAATCCAGAAATCCTGTGTAAAAAATATTTGTATTGGAATTCTTTAATTTGAAAAAAAAATTAAGTTCAGTCTTTACTTAATCAAATAATAGACTTAGAAAAATAGCTTAGAGAAAAATTTTCAAAACTCTTGCTTAAAATGACAACGCTTTCATCGTACCGATCGATAAAATAAGAAAAAAAAGTATGAGGCAACCTGAAGTTTTGTAGGTTTGTTCTGTACGATTATGAAAAAAATAGTCCATTTTAAGTCCTAAAATGATAATATACCTTTAAAAAATGTACCAAAAGGTGTAACAAAAATTGTTACATGACTAAGAATAAAGAAAAATCAAAAACAAAATTTGATCAATCGATTATTGATTTTTGAAAAAAAACGAGTGTTTTGTTAAGTTTATTATGTCATCATGAGATAAAAATTCAAAACTATCCCTTAATGATTTTTCAAGAAAATCGTAAAATATTCAACGCTGTAAGCGAGAGTTATTGCGATTTTATTGAAATAGTCCTAATTAATCATCTAATTATCACTTAATGTTTGTGGATAGGGTGTTATACAAAACAAAATATAACTGTAATCTAAAGGTCTTGGGTTCGATCCCCGCTCAAACTTTAGAGGAGAGTGTTCAAACATTTTTTTGTTCCATTATTTCGGCTCTGAATAGGCAATTTTTCTATAGCTTAAGTATGGAATGGGTTTTGTTGGACACTGGATTCAATAATTCGAACAATTTTTGGCATATAATCGATTATTTAAAATTTTTATCTCATGATGACATAATAAACTTAACAAGACATTCGTTTTTTTTCAAAAATCAATAACCGATTGATCAAATTTTGTTTTTGATTTTTCTTTATTCTTAGTCATGTAACAATTTTTGTTACACCTTTTGGTACATTTTTTAAACCCATCATCACTTCCTATCAAAAATTATTCAGCTTTTTTATTTTTTTTCTGATCTTTTGGAACTTTTTGAACGACTTCACAATGCTAAGAAGATTTTATGTTTCCAGTAAATTTGCTCAATTGTTTCCACTTTGATGGCCTCTAACATTGGTCTGAATCTTGAAAATTTCTTGATACCGAGAGCTCTTTTTAAGAGCAAATTCTGTCTTGTTTCGAATTCACTGAGTTTATCAGCACCAATCCAAACCGTATCAAGATGATATCTGAATATTGATTGGCAAAATTGTTTGTACAAGAAGCCCACTAAATCGGGGCTTGTCATTTTTGGCTTGCAACCCAGTCCATAGAGTGAGTAGAAGCTCTTCTCTACGTTTATCCATTTTTCTTCAACAAAATCATTAACAAATTTCCCATCACCAATTGGGAGCCCTAAATATTCAATGTTCTCAGATTGAGAAATTGGCAAATCATTTAATATCAGTTCAGGCTTATCTTTAATTTTCCCTTTTTGAAAAGTAATCGCTGCAGACTTACTTGGATTAAAGTCGATTTTCCACATTGTAGAGAAGTTTGAACACACATTCAAAAGAGTTTGACAATGCCCAAAAGATGGGGCAATAATTACAATGTCGTCACAATTCGATATAATTGATAAATTAATACCATTTACAGCTGCACCAATCTTCAACTCAGTGCATTCGTTTAAGAGATCGTTTATGAAATAATTGAACAAAAAAGGAGATAGAATACCGCCTTGTTTGACACCCTCTGTCGTTTCTATCATACCACTAGTTACACCTTCATGCTTAATTAAAATCTTGGAGATACTGTAATACTTGTACAATACTCGCCATAATATAATAAATTTATTTCGAACTTGATATTTTACCTGTACTCAGGTTTTTGCTCAAATGATAATTTTTTTTGACAAATTTATTTTAATAATCGCTAATTTGACTGGACCCCCAGCTACTCTTATGGCTCTGAGGAAAAATTTTGATAGAAATATCTAATAAAAGAAGGAATTTTAGCAGTGAAAACTTATTCAAAAAGTCGAAGACTTATACCTCTTGGATGCAAATGAGCGATTCAATTTTTAAATATTAATCATTTTAATTTACTTTTAATTAAATACAGTTTTATATTTTATAATGAAAGCGTCTCATCCTGAAAACCAGATGTCGTTTAGACTTAATGAGTTACAGAGATGGGGCTTTGTGAATTGTTCAGACAAAAATACAAATTGTACAAAAAATAATTACATCCTAGCCTTTAATCTTCTTTCTGATCATATTTATGAGTTGAAATTTTATAAAAATGTGGTACAATTATTGTATCACCTGATGGCTTTTTTTAAATTCTGATAAACCTAATGGCTTTGGAATTATTTGGAAAAAAACCTTTTCTAATTAGTACATGCATTTGCATTGCATAAAAATGCTTAAAAAGCTTTACTTTTTATCTGGTTTTGTTTAAGTTTGTTTTGATATTTATTTATTTTTTTGCTATTCATGTACAAATCAACTTTATCATTTAATGCGGATTTTTCTTAAACGATTCCACTTCCGCTTAAAAGGAAATTACCTTCAGGTGATACAAAAGTTGTATCACATTTTCATTAAATTTTAACTCAAAATATTATCTGTAAGAAAAATTAACACTTTTTTAAAATTATTTTTTGTACAAATTGTTTTTTGTTCAAAAATTCACAAAGCCCAGAGATGGAACGTATCTACCCTTTAAATAGAATCATTATTGAAATAAAAAACAAAATATATAAAAAACAATTAAGTATCTTTTTCTAAAAATTTTAATAACAATTTGCGACATTTCGGTAAAACGAGGTTACGATTGTCAAGGTAAACTCGTTTTACCGAAACGAGGTTTACGAGATTTTTATTTACTTAATATTCCATCTAAAGGAAATGGAATACAAGGGATTTTTAAAAAATTGAAAATATTTTTGAAAGAAAATTATAATATTTACTACACTTCCACCGAATTAAATGCTTTCCGTACCCGTACTGTACCGGATCTTACTAAAAGCGTACCCGCACCATACCCGAACCGTACTCATACCGTACCCGTACTCGTACCGTACCATACCATCCAACCATACCGAACCGTACCATCTTACTGTACCGAAAAATAAAGTTAAAAAAATTAAGGTCTTTCATTTTTTGTAAAATCTGCCATGACCAGTCCAAAGTCGGGATGCGGAAAATGGTAGGAACGACTCCTTGTTCATTTTAAAGTTTACTCATTTACTCGGCCAAGAAAATTTTCAACAATTTAATCAAATTATCAAATAGTTCTCGGTTATTAATAAAACAAAAAAAAATTTATCAACAAAAAAATATTTCTTGTTGATTTAATCCAGATATTGATTTCAAAAAAACAATTAGATCATGACCAGACCTAAAGAAAAAATATATAACAAAAATTTTTCTCATTTGGTTTTTTAAAAATTGAAAACTTTTATCAAAATGTCCTCAAATAATCGATTTCCATTTATTCAGAATCCTTCTGAATATCAAGATTTCGATGCAATCAACAAACTCGCATCGTTTCAAAATTTTAACAACATAAATTGGAATCCGACTCGACTTAGCATTGCATGGCATCGATTAATATCCAGTTTAAGCTTTATATTAACGACAAGAAAACCAATTGTACGCGAATTTCTAGCCGAAGTATTTGGTACATTTTTTTTCGTCTCATTCGGACTCGGATCAGTCGCTCAATTTGTTTTCAGTGGTCAAAAAAGTTTTTTAACAGTGAATTTATCGTTTGGTCTTGGCTTAGCACTAGCGATTCTAGTAGTCGGACGTATATCCGGTGGACATTTGAATCCAGCAGTATCGTTAAGCATGCTTCTCCTCGGTCGTATATCATTTAAAAAGTTTGTTCTTTTTTTTGTAAGTCAGTTTATAGGTTCATTTATGGCGGCAGCTATGGTTTTTTTGGTCTATTACGGTCATTTTGAAAACTATCCAAACGGGTTCACTTCAGTCAAGACAGCCGGTATATTTGCAACTTACCCTAGTGATCTCAACTCGAAAAGCATAAACATGTTTTTGGATCAATTTTTTTCAACTTCATTATTCATTATAACAATCTTGGGAGTGACTGATAAACGTAACAATGATCTAGCTAATGAGCATTCGGCTTTTTTGATAGGGCTAAGTCTAACAGCAGTTGGTATGGCGTTTGGTTTGAATTGTGGATTTGCAGTTAATCCGACAAGAGACTTGGCGCCAAGGATTTTTACGGCTATGGCTGGATGGGGTTCAATGCCTTTTTTAGCTGGTAATAGTTTTTTTTGGATACCAATTGTTGCTCCATTTGTTGGGTCTATTTTTGGCACGTTACTCTATTCTTTGTTCATTTCAAATCACTGGCCTGAAGAACAATATTAAATTTTTTAATAAAAATTTGACTTAAAAAATCGATTCGGTCATTTAAATCAGTCCACTATCCAAAATCAGGCCTGTTAAAGTCTTTGCTAAAATATGACACAAAAGTCTTAAATACAAACTTATTGAAAACATAATTCCTAACTACATAATTTTCTTCATCTTTTCCCATTCTAGCTAGAATTCCTCAAGGATCAGTTCGATCCAATATATTTATGAACCAAATTCCGCGAGTGATTGGAAATTCCCATTCATCTCCAACAAATTTCTCAATGGCTGGTAGGGTCTTTAGCTCGCTTCGCTCGTATTGATGCAGCTTCGTGTGGGGTAGTGGAGTATATAGCATGTTCGACTCTTTTTCAATTGGTCTAAGCTTCGATCTCATGTGAAGCTATATAGAAGAGAGAGCAATCATCTCTTAACATGCTTTGCAAGGCTCATAAGACGCTTCATTTGTAGAAGATAGCTTCTGCTTTTTGACTTTGGCGAGATTAACCCCCTCTATTATTGATTACTATCGCTGCTATAATATCGATGAAAATAAGTTCAAACTAGTCAAACCATTTATATTTTCTAAATATTGTCAAGGTTCTCAGTGAGATCAGAACCCAGGAATTGATTCTTAAAAAATGTCCTATCAAGTTCTTGACACGGTTTTTGCAAGTTCAAGAACTTGATAGGACATTTTTTAAGAATAAATTCCTGGGTAATGAGTCCGTATTTTAGAATCACGAAATTCCAGGTCTGACAGTCCATGTTTTAGAGACAGCCTTTTACAGTCGAAAATCTCTAATCCGGACTTCGTTGATCCCGTAATTTCCATTATCCGGTAAAATTTGCTCTTCCCGATTAGGCTGGAGTACCCAGATTCGACTGGGTTAACTTAAATAGACTTTCAAGAATTTCCTGACTCATCTTATTTTTAGGTTAAAAGATACTCCGTGCCACCTTAATCTAAACAGTATTTTTTACTGCTTGTCATATCTCCATCGCAACCCTGATTGCCGAAAACATTAATTGTTGTTCTTACGCTTTATTAAATCGTTATTAGTAAGAAAATATTAAATTTTTTACCTTTTTAAAATATTTTAATAAGAAGGGTCTTTAATGAACTTTAATTTGACTGGCTAATGGAACTGGTCAAAAATGAACGGGTTAATTCGTATTTTTTTATGTAAAATTTAACTACGCAATCTTTCAAAAAATCTCCAATCAAAAAAAAGAAAAACATTCCACACTGGTAAAATAAACTTACGTTTATTATGTTCTAAAAATAAAATTTTTGTTAAACATTTTAATAAAAAATTAATATATTTTCATCAAATGCATAAATTAAAACTATTTTTATTAATCAATTTTATTAAATTATGTTCATTAAGCACACCAATTGTATTATGGCATGGTATGGGCGATTACGCTTCTAATCCAAACTCGATTGGTTATTTAAAAAAATTAATCGAAACAACAATACCAGGTGTTTATATTTATTCAATTCAAATCGGTGAAAGTGACTTAGAAGATTCGATTAGTGGATTTTGGGCTAATGTTAACAAAAAAATTGATTCTGTTTGCCAAAATATAAAATCAAATCCTCGTCTTTATGATGGGTATCACTCTATTGGTTTTTCACAAGGCTCACAATTTTTACGAGCACTTGCCCAGCGATGTCCAGATCCTCAGATGAAGAGTCTTGTCTCAATCGGAGGTCAACATCAAGGTGTCTACGGACTACCAGGTTGTTTTCATTTCGGATTTTTTTGTAAACTTGTATCCAAAATAATAAGTTTTTTTGCGTATTTGAATCTCATACAGACAAACAGTGTACAAGCAGCCTACTGGCACGATCCGTTTAATGAACACGATTACAAAAATTATAATCTCTTCTTAGCGGATATTAATCAAGAGAAAGAGTTCAAATTGGAGTATAAAATGAACTTGATAAAACTAAACAAATTGGTTCTAGTTAAGTTTGAAAAAGATGAAATGGTAATTCCGAATGAAAGCCAGGTACGTTTTAATCAACCTAATCATGTTCTTACAAGTTAATTCTAAAATTTTTAAAGTGGTTTGGATTTTTTGAAGCGAACAACTTGGATAAAATTATCCCAATGGAACAATCGAAGCTATACATAAACGTAATTGAATCAAATTTTTAGGTCTTTTTAAACTACAGCAGTATCTAAATATGTGATTTTCTAGATGAGGATCACGAATTTATGGCCAAAAAAGAAGAAATTGAGCTCAACATTTTTTTCAGAATTTAGTCTAGTTTTCGAATCTGTTTAGGTAAATGGGGGTTAGGGGTTTGAATTAGGGACTAGATACAAAAAAATTATCTTTGAGGGTGGGGTACCCAAAAAAAAATTTTTTTACCACCCCTAAGAAATTGGCTTTCCTAGGTTTTCATAAATGCAGATTATGAATTTGAGGTCGAAAATTACAGATACTGTTGCAGTTTTGACCGGCGCGAACTTTAGTTTTATGAAATTTTGTTTAAAAGGACACGCTTGGATTGAAGACGCTGAATGAACAAGGAAAAATATACAAACTATCTCTTCCAACACGACATTTAAAATTCACTGCAAATTGGTTTATTGAGACAATAGTCAAACGTTTTTTAATGGATTAAAATTTTTGTAAATAAATTTTTTTATGACGTGATTTACTTCTTGAAGTGAATCAAAATTTTTAACTGAAAAATTTATTGTGAATCTTAAAATAGCAAAAGTATTTTATTTCTCATTATTAAAGCTTAAATATAAATGAGTAACAAACATAATTTTTATTAAATTACAAAATTAATAAAGCAAGTTAGTTTCTAAGTTACATAGTCAAATATATTTTTGTGGTATTTATCTTCTGAATTTTTTCCAAATTAATAATCTTAGTCTCTCTAAAAAAAATTTAAAAACTTTTTCACTGTTTTTTTTATTACTGATATGACATTGATAAAAGACTCGGAAAGATATTTCTGTTACTTAACCGGCACTAATAAATGACCTAACGTAATTGCTCGAATTTAATGACATGTCATATAAATAGAGTACTCTATTTATATGACATGTCATTAACAAACGAACACTGGTTTTTAAAAATTGAAATATTCGCTTTGTATGACATGTCGTATAAATTGAATACATAGAAAAATTGTAATTTTTTGATATATATTCAGTTTATACGACATGTCATATAAAGCGAATATTTCAATTTCAAAAATAAGTGTTCGTTTGTTAATGACATGTCATTAATTTATTTAGTGACATGTCATTAAATTCGAGCAATTACGTTAATATGGTAAGATTAGTACAAGACTTTAACGTTCCAGCAAAAACCATGAAATCGGTTGGTTGAATTTTCGAGATATGAAATACTTGCGTGATCAAATTTCGAGCATAAAATACCGTGGGTTAATTATTTTTGTTGTTATATAAGGGAAAATTTTGTTCTTATGGGTGTTCTAAAACGGTTGTCGCCATTTTTGATTCGAAAAAAATCAACAAAATTATGTACACTTGTACCTTTCCCTTTCTGGTTTAGAAAAAAAGGGTTAGCTTCTCAATGTACTATTCTCTTCAAGGGTAAACGTGACCCCACCCAAAACACATGGGTGTCCTTGGCTAATTCTCGAATTGGACTTTTTTTTTTGCCAATATTAAGAAAAATTAAGATTTTTAGTTAAGGTGCGCGCGTAGCAAAACTTCCACTATATCTGAATTAGTCATTTTCGACATCATAGCTGTAATCTACAACCCAAAAAAAACACAAAATATCAATTTTTCGATGGGGGTGAAAAATCAAGAATTTACCCCTACCCCTCCGCTTTTGGTACCAAGTGTAAAAGTGCTATATTTAAACAGTGCTATATTTAAAGATCTCATGAATGGTAAAAGATATTCTAGCCCTGAAGCTACAAAACGAAAGCTAAAAAGCTACAATTGATGCTAGGACCAAACTCCTTCCGGTAAAAAAATTCCGTAAAATTAAAATCGGGTAAAAACGGTAAAAAACAGCATTTTTTCAGTTAAATCGTATCTAGTCCAAGGAAACCCCCGATACCCGTATTTTTCTACAATCTAGTATGAACAAGAGACGATTCTGCATAAATCTATAGGGCTACTTTTGCAATTTTTTTTTCAATTTTGGTTCAATTTTAAAAAATAGATAAATGTCTTTCATTTTTTTGATTATTTTTTAAATTTTTTTGGATATGGTGCATTGTTAAATCTTGAAAATACATGTTTAAGGCAGGCACTGCAAATCGAACACACTATAACATGGGATCGATGGTAACAAGTGCCTGCTCTATTAGTTTTTGATTTTTAGTTCAGCGATAAAAATCAAATATTTACGGTACTAATATTAAAGCATCTTCTAATTTTTCTTGTCCCTCGAGTTTAAAGCAGAAAGACTATTTTTAAACATTTGACTTCAAATTTCTGATCATTTTTGTCCCATGTTTCTGAAGATCCAAATCATTTTTACCCCTGGTTCTCCCATTAATGGCACTATAAAGTTTTTATTCTAAATTTAAGTTTAGGAGGATTAAAAAATTGATATCTAATGCTTAAACTTTCATTTAATTCAGATTTTACTGAAAAGAATGTCCTTTAATTCAGATGACGCGTCCCATAAATAATTTCTTAAAAAAAATCTTATTAAGGCAGTGACTAGATCTTGTTCAAGAACAGTATAGGATATTGACTTTTCCTAAATTGAGATAAGATTCTTGATTTTTTCTAGTCAAATCTTAACTTTAATAAATTTATAGGCATAAGATCTTATAGGAACCTATAATTTAAATTTCAAATCTTAAAAATAAGAACATTTATGATCTTAACGGGTCTTAAAAGATCTTATTCCTAACGTAATTGTTCGATTTTAGTGACATGTCACTATAGTAGGGTATTCGGTTATAGTGACATGTGACAAGTTTAAAAAGGGAAATTTCTTCGGCATCTTGATGGACTCCTAAAGGGTCTCACATTTAGTTCTTAAATATTATCATTCAGCTCAAAATCGTCTGTCTTTCAAGTGTGTTTCATATAGTTGCATATTTTTTAACATTAAATGGGTAAAAAATTTACTCAAAGATAAACACGTTCTCTCAGCCAAAACCGTTAGTGACATGTCACTGTAAATACAGTGACATGTCACTAAAATCGAGCAATTACGTTAAAAATTTATTGAAGTTAAGATTTGACTAGAAAAAATCAGGAATCTTATCTCAATTTAGGAATAGTCAATATCCTATACTGTTCTTGAACAAGATCTAGTCACTGCCTTAATAAGATTTTTTTTAAGAAATTATTTATGGGGTAAATGCCCCTGGTCTCTGACTAATTCTAACTTGAGCTAAAAAGAGTCAAAAAATTGGGCTCAAAAACATATTAGACCCAGACATCAAAAACGGTTTTCCACTTCTAGCCAGGGGTAATTTGCGAGCGTTAACGGTAAATAGAATAGACAATGGTTAATAAATAAAGACAGAAATTACCAAATTTATCTCTTTTTATATGCAAATTTTAACAAATTTTGCATAGGTGGTAACATTATCTCATTGTTTTTTAATCTTATTTTTTGTATCAATTAAAGCTTAATTTTATGTCAATTCCAGTAAATAAGATAAATTTTTGTAATTTTTTTTTTCAACTTGAGCCCCCCTATTGGAAAAAGTCTGACTACGCCCTTGACAGATGGTATTAAAGAATGATCTTGATCTAAAATTAGAAATTTATTATTAAAATTATTTCATAATTATCAGTAAAATGACAAGTTTTTAACAAATCTAGTGAACAGCTTGTAATAAAATTTACTAGTTTTGGTAACGAATGTAACAGGAAGAATGATGTGGCAAATTAGAAGACAACTATTAAGTCATTGTTGTCGATCATCAAACCATGAAATGCCAATCTTTAAATTAAAATTTCTAATTGGAAAAATCTGCAGTAAATGAGCAATTATAATTTTTTGCTTGAGTTACTATTTCAAAAAACACCTTTATAAAAAATTTTTCAAAACTCTAAGGTACACTTTTGTTTGTAACAATAAAAAAAAAAGTCTCCGATTACATAAGTATCCATGACAATGAAGAAATCGATTTTTTTTTATTATTCTCTCTATCATATTGTTTGCACTTAAAATATTTATTGGGCCCAAAAGTAGTCAAATTAAAAATTCAACTCATACCTGACGTGGTTTTTATTTTATAGAAAAAAAAATTTCTTTTTTTTTTCTACTCAGCATATTATAATTTTTTTCTCACGAAAATATTTTTTTTCATTTTGAGTTTTTTTTTTTCTAGAAAAAAATGAAGGGGTTTATATTTTTACTATTAATTGGTATATGTCGATGTCAAAATCAATCCCAACCGGTCCAAACCATACGACGTAATCTCCATTCGACATTACACGAATCGGACGAATGTCATGACGATATTGACCGATTGTGTTCCAAAGAAAACCCTAAAAGGGTCTTGTCGAACATTCAAGTCCTTCAGTGTGTCCATAACAATGTACAAGACTACAACACTATTAACAAAAAGTGTCAAAATGTAATCTTAAAATAAATTTTTTTTCCACTTGAGTACCCTTTTAAATGGTTTACTTTTAAAGCTCTTGTACGATGCAAAAAAAAATTTGACTATTAATCTAAAACTAGACAGTAGCGCCTTATCGATCTGTAAAGATGATTTACAAAAATTGACCGAATGTCAATCAGCAACGGACGCAAATGGACACTTGACATCGTGTCTAATAGAAAACAGAGAGAATATAACGAACTCAAATTGTCAACAATTTATCAAATCAGTAGCAGCGTTGGTATTCAGTGATTACAGACTTATATACAAATTTGTGTCTAATTGTGAGAACGATATAAAAAAGTTTTCGTGTGGTCGTTTAGAAAAAGAGGATGATGATGAACCAACACAACAAGGTAAAACAATTGAATGTTTGTCTTATAAAATAACTCAATTGGAACCGGAGTGTAAAAAACAAATTTTAAGAGTAACTGAATTGCAATCGAATGATTTTCATCTTGATCGTCCATTGTATTTTTCATGTCGTGAGGATAGAGAAAGATTTTGTGACCGGATCGAAAGTGGGCAAGGTCGTGTCTTAGACTGTTTATTCCGTAACAAATTCAATTCATTAATGAGTAAAGAATGTCGTGAACAATTGACTAGACGACAACAAATAATAGCCGAAGACTTCACTGTAGACAGAGGGTTAGTTCTAGCTTGTCGCCGGGATATAATGGAATATAAATGCCGTGGTGAGTTGAGAGGCAACAGCTCAAATTCAGCTAAACTCGCAAGTTTGATCCTTTGTTTAGAAGGCGCTATTCGAGACGGTGAAAAAATCGACTCAAATTGTCGCACAAAATTGGTGCAATATCGTAGAACATTAATGAGTGATTACAGAATTAGTCCTGATATTGTTAAAAATTGTGACAATGAAGTCAAAACTTATTGTGGTAATGGCATCGAAAGAGATGGAAAGACCCTAAAATGTTTAATCAGTAACGCTAAGGTATCGTTGACTAAAAAATCGGATAAGGTCATATTTTCGAACGCATGTGTTGGTGAATTGAGAACCCTTCTCAAAGTAACCGATGTTTCCGAAGATATTTCAATTGACCCTGATTTGCAAGAGGCGTGTGAAAACTTGTTGAATAACCAGTGTAAGAATGTTCGATCAGGCGATGGTCGAGTTATAAATTGTTTAATGAGTTTTTTGAATAAACCAGAGATGAATGGGGATTGTGAAGAAAGGTTATTGGATATTCAATTTTTTGTCTCTAGGGATTGGAAATTGAGCCCGGCTTTGTACAAGGCATGCAAAGAAGACGCTATTAAAAATTGTAATGCTAAACCCCAATGGCAAGATTGGACCACTGATGTTGATAATGGACCTCTTGTTTTACCTTGTTTGTACCATTTAATCCATGACGATGATGATGACAGTAAGGAAGATAAAAAGAGTGAAGAGGATGATAAAGCTAAGATAAGTAAAGAATGTCAAATTCAAGTTAAAAAAGTAATGGACAACAGAGCCGAGTCGATTGATTTAATGCCAGAAATTCAAGATAAATGTTCAAATGACCTAGCTGCTGTATGCTCTAAAGTAAATGTTAAATCAAAAGGCGAAGAACTAATTTGTTTACAAAAGAATATAAAAAATCTTGAAGAGGATTGTCGTGAGACCATTTTGAAACTAACAGCCCGTCAGAACGAAGATATTTCATTGGACAAAATTTTAATGAAAGCATGCCTACCAACTGTCAATGAGTTTTGTTCGGACAAAAAAGAGGAAAAAAATGGACTACTCCAATGTTTAATAAAACAAAAAAACAATGGTAAAATTGATGAAAAGTGTCGTATTGGTATTGAACATCATCAATTATTGAACATGGATTTTGTTCAATTGAATTTAAAATTCATTCGTGAGTGTAAAAGTGAGATAAGTGAACATTGTGCGAATAAAAAATCAAAATTAGAAGTAATTCAATGTTTAAGTGAGATTGTATTGAACGATACTTTATTGGAAGATGATCACAGAATTGGTGAAAAATGTCGAGTACAGCTACGTTTTGAACTATTACAATTGAATGAAAATATTAAACTTGACCCTGGTTTGTACAGTGTTTGTAAAGACGATGCGCAAATTTTGTGTAAAGACACTAAACCAGGAAAGGGTGCGGTTTTGGAATGTTTAAGAACAAATCAAAAAGATTTGAGTAAAGAATGTAAGGCTCAATTATTCAAGCGTGATAAAATAAACGTTGTCGAACAAGGAGCCGATTATGTTTTACAATCAAAGTGTAAAGGAACAATTGAAAGATTTTGTCAAGCTATTACAGATGATGTCATAGGTTGTTTAAGAAAGAATTTAGTCAATCCAGGATTTGATTTGACCTGTCGTTTAGTTGTTATTAACCGGATAATGACTCAGAATAGTGATATAAGACTTAATCCAACATTGTGGAAAGCGTGTTCAAAAGACGTTGTCGAAATGTGTAATTACGAATTTTCGAACACTAAAACTTCCTCTGAATTATTGAAAGGAAAAGTTATTACTTGTTTGAAGAAACAGTTTACAAAAGATACTCTTTCACAAAGTTGTAGTTTGGAAATTGAACAAATAATGAGAGAAGCAGCCACTATTGATTATAGATTAGATCCACTTTTAGCAGAAGGTAAGTCTTTTTAAATTAATTTAAGTCGCCCTCCCATTTTCTCATCCGGGCTTGGGACCGGCCATGGCATGGTTTCGACTATGTCACTGCCTTCCACCCTAGTGACTGTGGGACGTTCATCATAAACAGTGTCACTCATCCGAGTCTAAGACTGCGAACTCGACGACTATTTAGACTTAGCTTGGAACCACAAACCAAGCGTATTCTTCTATTGAAGAATACTTAACTTTGTCACTAGGGCTACACCTATTACTAAATGGGTCTGCTGTAAAACAAGTTCTTGTACCCGTTCCCAGGCTTCTATACGTTGTTATGGCCAAAGCCAGCGGCACACCAATACAACAAGATTCGAACACGATCCTTAGCAGTGGCGGATCCAGGAATTGTTGAGAGGTATGGCGAAAAATGTTTTTTGTATGTGGAGGGGGGTATTGAAGGAGGGGTATTTTTAAGTTTAAAAAAACTACATTTTCAAAAATGGTTCTTATTCCTGAAAACTCTTGCTAAATTTTGCAAACAGATATATTTAACTACTGACTACTACTTGTTCGGGTGGTTGAAGATCTCTTGTAGGAAAAAGATGCGAAAATTCAGATTAACAGAAAATATGTCGCCCATGATGATCTCAAATCAGCAAGTTTGTAATAGATAGGTAGTAGTAGGAGTAGTAAAAAATAACTGCGACCCGACTTAGTCGAGTAAAGCCGTGAGGCTGTGCCTTAGTACCATTTGACCGTTTATTTGTTCTGTACCAGTCCTCAAGTTTCGCTTTGAATGAATTTAATCAAGTTGTGTCCACAAAATTCTTCAAGAAACTGTTCTAATCATTGACTACTCTGTTTGTAATGTAATTGTATCGTATTGATAAGCTCTCTTCAAACTAGGAGTGATCTACTAACATTGGAGTGATTCTTTAAATTATAATTTTTCTTTGCTGAACTATACCTGATACCATTCATTAAGTTGACATCCTTCCTTGTTAACCGTTATTCCTTTTCAATTTATCATACCCAGTATCTTGCTTGCTCTGCCTGAGGAGTTATCAAATTGTGCTTTCCATTTAAGGTCACTCTGAAATTACACACCCAAGATCCCTTTCTAAACTAGCTGTATTTAAAGGCTCAGTTCCGTATTTATTGAAGATTGTGTAATCGAACATTTTTCGAAAGACAGAGTGATATTTTTATTGACGACTGACTGACTAATAATTTAGTACCCAGAATACAAGGGACTTTGATCCCTTTGAGCTCTACAAGAAAAACAAACAGAACAAGGTAAAAATAAAATAAAAAGTAAAAAAGCTTATGGCGACAGAATCTTTATTTTATTTCTTGTATAAAAAAGGAAAAAAATCTCTCTTTTGAAAAAAAATAGAATAAAATCAATTGATTGGCTATAAAACTTAAAGGATGAATTGCCGGTGACATCTCATTTCAGAACACTCTCATTTTAGATGTTGCATTTTAGAACACAACAAAACAGTACACATACAAATCAGAACATCGCATTTTATAATGTCTCATAATAAAGCACATCTCAAATTTGAACATCTCGATTAAGAACATTCATTTATTTTAAGCTTACAAGATATAGTTAAGAAACTTCTAGAAGATTGCAACTTTTTTTTCTATTTTATCTTATATTTTTCAAAACATGGAAGATTTTGATCTTAACTTTGAAAATTTTGATATTGAATCAAATAATGAGAGCGATGAAGAATATGATTCTTCAATAAATAATTTTGATCCAACAACTGATTATGAAATAGTAAACGATGTCGAAATCGAGTATGTTTATACTGGTACATATTAAGTTTCAACGTACTACTAAAGATGGTTCAAACTATTACATTTATTATTTACGAAACAAATCAAGTTGCAATTGTAGTCTGACAATAGAAGATCATAAAATTAAAAGAGAAAATATCGATCATCAACATTAAAACTTTAATTAATTGATTTAAATTTTTTTACACTAATATTTTGTCACATATTATTTTGAGATACTCTTTTTTGCGATAATCTGAAATGCTACACGTTCTATTTTTTTAATGTATACTTTTGCGATAAATAAATATGTTCTAAAATGAGTAGAGATAAGATGAGTAGGGTAGTTTTTATACATAAACAAAAGAGTTTCAAGTTTTATTTTCTCTCATGACCATAGTTTACTAAATTTTTCTTTTGATTTTTAAGAAAAGCGGTGTTTAACAACTAAATTATGAATGAAATCATAACTAGCCTTTTTCCAAATTATTATTTCAGAAACGTTTTTTTTTTTTTTGAAGTATGGCGATCGCCTGAGTTCGCCATACCGCGGATCCGCCACTGATCCTTAGACCCACATACCCGTAATACAGCACATTAAGAACGGTGTTAGAATGACAGGCCCTCCCATTTTCACATCCAGGCTTGGGACTGGCCAAGACATGGTTACAACGTTTAAATAAAATTGAACTTGTTTTTTTAAGACTCAAACCTATAAAAATGACACAATTTAATTTTTGACTCGTTTTTTTTAGGTTGTTTAAATGAGATTGAAATTTATTGTGCTGGAGCTTCAAATGATAAAAAAGAAGACTGTTTACGTTTGTCATTCCAAAAGGGTAAAATTCAAAGAGGTACTGGTTGTTTTGAAGAAGTTCGCCGTATTATAATCGAAGGTGCAGCGGATGTTTTTGTTGATCGTGAACTTTCGAACTTTTGTGCCACTGATTTGAATCGTTTTTGTAGTGATATTGCCCCAGGATCTTCTCAACGTAAGTTCAAATCTATTCACACTTTTTCCTTAATAAAATTTTTTTTTGTTTTAAAAGAGTTGAAGTGTTTGTTGAATCGTAGAGAAGGTAAAAAAGAAAGAATCTCAGCTATATGTGCCGAAAAGTTGTCGAGTCGTCAAGAACTTTGGAATTTAGCCGAAGTACCAGATACTTTGACAAGCTTTAAAGAATTGGCCCAATATATTAACAAATCAGAGCATCGATCATATTTTTTATTTATATTATTTATTTTAATAGTTACTATTTTTATGTTAGGCTTTTTTTGCCGTCCGTCTGTATCTCAATATAGACATACAAAACTTAAATAAGTAATCGTTTTTTTTTATAATTTTTTTTTTATTTAAAAAATTTTAAGAGAGCTTTTAAAATTGATAATTTTTGACTAATAAAGATTTTTATCACCGTTTAAAAATGTAAATTTTAGTTCATGAGAATATAATGGAAAAGTGAAGAAGCTGCACTATGTGTCACAGAATGAAATGACAAGTGTACAAATAGTGTCGTATTTGATGAATGATCATACTAATTTAGGCCAATACTTTCAATATGTTCTTTACTAAAATTCGATTGAGCTCCTTTAAAAGCGATGATGACTGTTCTATATTTATTAGTGATAGATTTAGGTGTCTTAAGAGAGAAAACTTTTGATGAAAATTTTGAAATTTTGGTGCTGTAACATCATTATTGGAAGAAAGGATTCGCAGCAACAGCAGCAATCCACGAAATATGTCAATTAGAAAGTAAGAATGTACTTAAATTAAGAAAGGCACAAGCTTGGTTCGCTAAGTTTAACAGATGGGATGCAAACCTTCGAAGGAAAAAAGGGGTTCTGGAAGACCAGTGAATTTCGACCAGCAATCGCTGCGTATGGTGGTAGAGAGGAAACCCGGATTAGTACTTGCGAATTATCAAGTGACGTTAACACTTCACAGTCGACCATATTTCGTCACCTTAAATTGATCCATAAAGTTAATAGACGCTGTCGAGTTGTTCCACACGATTTGACACCTTTTTGATATTCAACGTCGTATCGAAATCAAATCAAAAATCCTCTTGATGAACGATTTTTCATAATGGTATTTACTTGCGACAAAAAATGGATCTATTTTCAAAATACTGATCACAACCAGCCCTACAAGTCGTTAAAAGAGGACGTTTTGAAAAGGAGGTAATGTTGTGTGTTTGGTGGAATTTCCAAGGGGTAATACACTTTGAACTGGTCCCTAATGGTCGTACAATAGAACGAATGTATACTTCACTTCAAGCAAAATACTCTTCTTTGATCAACCGAAAGCTTGTTTTGTTTCTTCAAGATAACACAAAACCGCATACCGCGCAAAAAAACATGGGAAAATTGAAGAGCTCGAAGGGATTGAACTTCTCCCTCATCCAGCATATAGTCCAGACCTTTCCCCTTCTGATTATCATCTTTTTCACTCTATGGCTCATTTCCTTAGAGGACGGAATTTTACTTGAACTTTGGAAGATTTGAGTTTTTTAGCTCAAAAAGACAGGAATGGTACAAGAGAGGTATCGAATAGCTCGCTAATAGATGTCTAAAGACCATAAAGCATAATTTTGTATATTTTGAAGATTAGATGTTTCTCGTAATTTGATTAAAATAAAAAATTTAAAAAAAAACGCGAAATTTTATGAATCACCCTAATATTAACAGCTATATGGGTATTGTGATACAGCCACATCTCGCCGATATCACTGGTTAAGTTAATTAACTTTAATTCAGAAAGTTGAGTTAATTTGAGCAAAAAAGTATGCTCTAAGACGTCTAACGAGAGCATCGGATAAACGAGCCCAAAGGTACTAATGTACAATATATTAGTTCTAACCCCAATACCCAAGCAATCGTATTTTTCTTGGAAAACCCAAAAACATTTTTAAACACTTGAAAACTCTTGAAATCGATCTTGAAAAAAAAAAAAATTTTAGACTTTCCAAGAAATTTTCAAGATGAATTGAAATTTTACAGTACTGCTACGATTTTGTGTTTTTAGTAATTTTTACGTGAATTTACGTGATTTTACGAAAATTCACGTAAAAACATGTAATTTTACGTAAAATTACATTTGTAAAAAACGGTAAATTTACCTTTATTTACCGGATTTTACGCAAATTTACCTGAAATTACGTAAATTCTCGTAAAAAGTAAAAATTCCATCTCTTTTTCTGATGCTTTTAACAAAAGCGCTCTGAATAATCCTAAATTTTTATTTTTTTGTGATATCAAATCTATTGGAGAATACTTCGTAATCTTTGAGACACAGTTAAGATGGATTTCAGTATTTTTGAATATTTTTTTGATGACTTTTTCGATGTCAAAGTTCAACAATCTAGAAAACAAGTGGAATTTTTACTTTTTACGAGAATTTACGTAATTTCAGGTAAATTTGCGTAAAATCCGGTAAATAAAGGTAAATTTACCGTTTTTTACAAATGTAATTTTACGTAAAATTACATGTTTTTACGTGAATTTTCGTAAAATCACGTAAATTCACGTAAAAATTACTAAAAACACAAAATCGTAGCAGTACTGTATTGGAAATTTTTTAGTTTCAAGAAATTTCTAAGGGACAATTTCAAGAATTTTTTTTTATATTTTCTTGGAAATTATTTTATTTCAACACATTTTCAAGAGACAAAAAAAAAAATTTGATTTTTTTGGAAATTTTTTTATTTCAAGAAAGATTTAAGAAAAAAAAGTATGAGAAATATTAAAAAAATTAACAATCAATTAAACATTTTATCAAAAAAAATAAAATTAGTTTTCAGTATTTCCATAAGGTGAACCATCTGAAGTGCTATCATTATCGCAATTTTGATTTGAATATAAATTAAAAATGTAACTAAAAAAAATTCAATAATTTAGGTAAATTTTAGCAAAATCCTCTTATCAAAACACCACTTTATTAATAGAATTAACTCGGAATTTAAAATAAATCTAAATTTTAATTGTTTTTAATATTTGAAGTTAACTCCGCAATTTTTTTGATTTTTTTTAATTTTCTTTAGAGTAAAAGCGGATATTTCGCTAGAATAAAAGGCAACTTTGGTTTTTACTCTAAGTATAAAGACAGGATCTTACCATTGTTCTAGAATAAAATAAAAAATTGTTATAACATGGTTTCGATGGGATTAAAGCCCTATAGAGCAAACCCAAATTTAGACTTAGCTCTTAGAGTAGTGGCCCAGTCAAGACAGTTTCGATGCAGCATCGCTGAAAATGTGATGAGAAAAACGATGATTCAACGATGCGATCGGGCCGATTTCCTCGGATTTCGACGTCGACATTTCAATGAAAAGTGTCGAATTTCTCAAAAAATTTTCTTTTCAATTAAAAGCATTCCTGAAATAAAGCTATAGAAAAAGCTGTTATTTGGTGATCAGATCGTCGAGTACGATACCTATAAGATCTTTTGAGTTAACTAAACATGGCCCAGGTTCCGAAAGCTTTCTAATAAAAACCTATAAAGATGGCGAGAAGATCCACTCAGCCCAGTCTCGGGTAACTCCCTTAACTCAGTATCTTGACATTTAAATATTTAGGAGATTATTGATTAATAATCAGTAATCGGTGCTAGAAAAGGTCCCCATTACGGAATTGGTTACCATTCAATACACACAGCATTGAGTATATATGTGTTTTTTTACATATCTCATTGTCTTTATGGACTCAAGTCCAAGTCTTTATCTTGTTGTAAAATCGACTAGGACTCAAAGTCTGAGTCTTTTAAAATAAGATAAGATTATATCAAGTCAATTCAAAGTCTGAGTCTTTTAAAATTTATCGACTCACACTCGAGTCCGAGTCTCAGAGATATAGTAAAAGACTTGCGTCTTTGAATTGACTTGATATAATCTTATTTTATGGTTAGAAAAAAAAAAATCTGATGCCGGTTTGAAAAAAATTATGACAAATAAGGCTCACTCCCCACTAAAATATCAAAGACCTATCATTTTTGGGATGGAGATTTATTAAATTTCTTTTTCACACAAGCAAAAAAAAACACAAGCGGTTTATCAAAATCAATTAAAATAAAAAAGAAGCAATCGAAATATTTTTTTCTAATAGCCGTTTTCTTATTCTTGTCGGCTGTTCTTTTTTAAAAATTTATCAAATATTAAGTCAAGAAACTTTAGAGTTCAATGTCTCCACCGCTTTATGACATAATTCTTTATTTTTTAAGTTTTTCTTCATTTAGACATCCATCATTATCTTTTGAGTACTATTTCACGGTCATAGTCGCCCTACTGGTTTAGCGGTTAGAACGTGTGATGGTGAATATAGGGACACTAGTTCAGGCAAAATAAAAAAAATTTCTTATCAGAATTTTCGACCCTTAACTCGTCCGAGTCTTATGAAAAATAACGAGTCCCTATGTCTGCTCAGAGGCAACTATTAAAATTTTGAAAGCTCCAGCTTTTAGATAAGTTTAAAAATACAAAAATTATGAAAAATTCTAACTGATAAAAAAAAATGTCGATTGCAACTTGTTATATATGTATCACATGTAACGTATATTAAATTATTGAATGACCTTTTCACCGTTAATATATTATAATTAATTTATGGGAGGAGTCAAAAACGCAAATAAAAATCTAATTGGCGATTGTGTTGAAATTTCGAGGAAAACAAACAAAATTTTACTAAAAATTTAAATTAAAAAAAGTTCATCGTAATATGCTCTATTTTTTCAAAAATTCGACGATGATCATCGTTAATTCAGCAACAACGTCTTGACTGGGGGTCGCGAGATTACGGTATTATTTTGTTCGACATTTTGAGTATAAATTTGAGATTGAAAATTATGATTTTGATAACTCGGTCTGGACTCAAGCTGATGATAACTTGGATCAAAGGACGTTTGATGATGGTGAAATTGTTTTAATCTTCTGAATGACTGCGATTGTAATAAGATGGTAACAGTGATCATTTTTTAGGTAAAACCAACAACTACACTTACTAGTTATGAATTAAACTCAATGATTTTGACTTTCTCACAGTGATCAAACAAAGAATTAAAGTCCTATTTAGATCGATAACAAACTAGGTCGAATCAAACATTATCTAAAAATTAGATGAAAAGTAATACTTTATAATGTTAACAAATATTTTTGGGTTAACAAATATTTTTGGGTTAACAAATATTTTTGGGTTAACAAATATTTTTAGGTTAACAAATATTTTTGGGTATTTTAATTAAAATACCGGATTCATTTAACGGTTTAAAAATTTTGTCAGATTATTTAAAGTAATCAAACTTGATAGTTGAAATTAAGTTTGATTACTTTAAATAATCTGACATTGTGACGTGCGTCCATTAAAAAAAGCAGTTAAATAACCAGCGGCTAGTTCCTCTTTGGATATTTCATGGTTTACAAAAACATCTTGTAGATCTTCTACCAAATTATCATCCGAAAAGTCGTCCATTAAGTCTTGATAATATTGAATTGATCTTGTTTGCTCATCGTCTCTGTCATCACACGAATATTCACTTGAAACGCTATTTTGTTGTTCAATTTCGATTGAAAAATCGTCGTTAGTTCGATACAAGTTTGGATTTGATGAATAATCGTTTGAAGATAAGATCATTTTCTGCCGATTAATTGAATGAGATCGAGTCGTATACTGAGTTTGAAAATGAATCGAATTTCGAATAGTTCTAGTGAAATTACCTTTTTTGAGATTTGGGTAATAGGTTGACTTGGGTACTCTTTTAGTGGGATCATCGCGATATTGCTTGTAAGGCCCTCGTTTTTTTATTATTTTAGTAGACATTTGTATTGAAAGTTTTAGAATAAAGTTAAAAATGAAGTGAGATGAGATGAGAATAAAACTAGATAACGACAATTTGTTGAGAATTTTCTCTTTTTCAATAGATTCCAATATTTTTTTCAAGTTTTTTTTTACAATATTATTTTCCAAGACATTTCAACAATTTTTCAATTTATATTGGAGGGCCAATAAGTTCCAAGAGATTTCCAAGAAATTTCCAAGTAATTTTTTCTTAAAAATAACTTCGATATTGAAATTTATGTCTTTTTCAAACATTTTCAATATATTTTCAATAAAACTTGAGATTTTATTTGATTCCAAGTAAAATCAAGACTTTTCAAGAAAAATTGAGAGTCCAAGAATTTTCAAGGGTTTTCTAAGAAAATCACGATTGCTTGGGTAGCTAAAATATTTGAGAAATTACTTGCGAAACAGATCACGAGTTCTCTAAAGACAATTTATTGTCAAAAATTTGACATGGGTTAACATTTTTTAATAGACAACATGGTTTCAGAAAAGGCCTCCCTTTCTTTTTCGTTACATGGTTTGATGCAGTACGAGGTCCTCCAGGGGAAACCATTTAACGACTCCCATCTCAGAATTGTTTTTTCATTAAAACTTATGATTGCCAAATCATAATTTACCACTTTTCGGGAATTTTTTAGAAACATTAAACTGTTGTTCTTCACGAAATTAAAAAAAATGCAATCGCGAAATAGAATGGGAGGATAGATTTAAAAAATTTGAACACAAAAAAGTTTAAATGAGAATCCTTTAAAAGTTTAATTACGAACACTTTTAAATTCGTTATTAAATCAAATTAAAACAGAACAAAAAATTTCATTTAATCAAAATTTTAATTTGACTTATAAGCCTAACAATAATGGAACATAACATTTTTCATAAAGTAATCCTTTACTCAATTATTTTGACACAAATTGACCTTTATTTTAACCAGCTTTATGGCAGAACTCCTTCAGTTTCAAGTGGTTCGTTCCAAAACGAAGGATCAACTCTCTTTTTAGATGTAAGCCCTCATTTAACTTTACATCAAAAGCCTCAAACAATTTTTTTTCCAAAAGCTGTTTGATTACAAAGCCCCGAGGTCCGATTATACCAACTTGAATTATGGATCCCCAACTTATGACTCTGTTCGCTTCAATGAACCCTCGAATTTCGATTATCAGAGTCAATCATATTCTCCGTATGACGTCCCTCATGATATCAATCAAAGAAGTTTTTATGAATATTGGAGTCGTCCAGGAACAATTTCTTTGTCAAGTAGCAGATCTTCATCAATTCGTTCCGTTAGAGAATCACAGCCAAGATTCGTTAACAAGACACCGATAAGAGGTGATATTAAAAAAAGGACAGAGTATCCTTTAAAGCTAATTCCTTCTTTACAAAATTCGTTTAACCCTCAAGAGTCTATAAAAAAGACCGAGTATCCTTTAAAAGTAATGACATTTTTAGAACAATCGTTAAATGATTCAATCCCAGAAGAGTCTAAAGATAATGAGCCTACTGAACAAGATTCGGGGTTTTCTTCAAACAGTTCGTTAGAGAATATTGAAGAGACGGAAGAACCTTTAAGTATTGATAACAGTGAAGAAATCAAAACAGAGGAGATTATTGACAAGAATTTAATTATTTCAACGGTATTTTATTAAATTAGGCTCAAGCACCAGAAGTTTAAGATATTTATTTTTAAGAGGGAGTTGACAAAGATTTCTTTAAAGCGAGAATTGACAAAGATATCGACGAAGGAAACAAAGGAGGATACTTTAAATGAAAATAAACATGATTCAATTGCAGATTTTCCTAAGGAAGAGGAGCCTCTGCCAGGTAAACCAGATGAAAAAGATTCGAAAAAAGATGATGAAAATGATGATGATAAAAAAAAGAGAAGGCGAAAAAGAATATTAGTTTTACTATCCCTAATATGCTGCATCTCTTTAATAGTCGTTATGATAGCATTGGGATTGGCGATTTTACTCTATTATATTTTTTCAGGTAAGATTTAACTAAGGTGTTTAGAAATTTGAATTTTGAGTCTGATTATCTTTTAGCGAGTGTCTCGATAAACGTTCCTGAATACTCTACAACACAAACAAGTGTTATAATTGCTGTCTTGACTACGACTAGTACTAGTACTACAACAACCACAACGACAGCTACTACTACAGCAACTACTACTACAACAACAATTTATAGTACTACCACTACAGCAACTACAGAAAGTACAACAACCAATACAGATCCAACAACCACAACAACTTCTACAACAACAACAACTGTAACTGTAACAACAGGAACAACTTCGTGTAACGTAGGCAACGGAAATAATGGTCAAGGTGTAGGAGGCGCTGGAAATTGTTAAAGCTAAGGTTACGGTAATTCAAAACTTCCACGCTATCAAATCTTTTCAATTTCAGATTCGGAATCTGTGTCACAAAAAACTCCAAAAAATGTATTTTTTAAATTTTCGGAAAAAATTTTTTTTCTGAAACTAGACTCAATTCTGAACAAAATGGGATTAGTTTATTTGTTTACGTTTTACTTTTTGTACAGTAAAGGTCGGAAAAATTCACAAAAATCGCTAATATGAGGGAATTTGGGAATTTTTGACTTGTGCATGAAAACCTCAAAAAACATATTTCTCTTAACTAAGAGCTTGTTCCTGTAAAAAGTCGATTTTAGGCGCTGAAAAAGGCACCATTTTGGAAAATTTTGAAGATCTTTCTCTAAAAAATTTATGCATCTTTTTTAAGGTTTTCATGCAGAAGGATTTCGAATTTTTGGTCAAAAATCTAATATCGAAATTGAAAAGTTTTGATAGCGTGGAAGTTTTGAATTGCCGGAACCTTACACTCTAAAAAAACTTAAAATGTTTTTTTTTTTTTATTTTAAAAGACGTTTATTAACTCTTTTCTATTTTTGATCATTGATTTTGTGATAGAAAAAACTAGATGCATTGTGAAGTTTCGTTCAAAAAGTTCGGTCGAGGCGAATAACCGAAAATTCGAAAAAAAAAATTTTATCACATGATGTCTAAATAAACTTAATAAAAAAGCCGTCAAAAATAGACTTCTTGACAGCTTGGCTTCAAAATATTTACCACAATATTTTGTTAAAGAAATGATTTTGTTAATTCAAAGTTTTGTTAACAATTTCAGACAGACCTTTCCCCTTTTGATTATCATCTTTTCCGCTCTTTGACTCATTTCTTTAGAGGACGGAATTTTACTAACCAAGATCAAGTTGAAGCTGGGTGCCTTGAGTTTTTTAGCTCAAAAAGCCAGGAATGGTACAGAGAGGTATCGAATAGCTCGCTGATTGATGGCTAAAGACCATAGAGCAAAATGGTGTACGATCTTTAGTAAAAATAAAATTCCATTTATTCAAGATTGGCTAAATTTAGGCACCCCTGGGTAAAAATTTAAATTTTTGACATTTTTTTGTACTGTTCTGGTCATTCACATATTCCTCTTGTTAACTCCCCTAGTCAGCTCAAATAACAATTAGTCACAAATGAGTCACGAAAAATCGGGTACGACTAAAAAAATAAAAGTGAATTAATGGTGCCTAACTCGCCCTCTAAGAAAATGAGCCAAAGAGCGGAAAAGATGATAATCAGAAGGGGAAAATTCTGGACTGTATGCTGGATGAGGGAGAAGTTCAATCCCTTCCAGCTCTTAAATTTTTTCCATGGTTTTTCGGGCGGTTTTGCGTCATTTTAAAGAAACAAACCAAGCTTTCGGTTGATCAAAGAAGGGTATTTTACTTGAAGTGAAGTATACATTCGTTCTATCGTACGACCATTAGGGACCAGTTCAAAGTGTATTACCCCTTGGTAACTCACAACATTACCTTCTTTTCGAGACGTCCTCTTTTAACGACTGGTAGTGCTGGTTGAGATGGGTCCAACCACTGGTTTCTGTCATGAGTATTTCAAAAATAGATCCATTTCTCATCGCAAGTAATTACCCTACTGTAAAATCGTTGATCAAGAGGATTTTTGATTAGTTTTCTACAGATAAGACGTTGAATTTCAAAAGGTGTCAAATCGTGTGTAACAACTCGGCAGTGTCTATTAACTTTATGGATTAAGTTAAGGTGACGAAATATGTTCGACTGTGAAGGTCAATTTATAATTCGCGAGTATTAACCCGGGGGTTGCTCTCTACCACCGTACGCAGTACTTACTGGTCGAAACTCACTGGTCTTCCAATCCCCTATTTCCTTCGAAGGCTAGTATCACCACTATTAAACTTATTGAAGGACATTCTCACATTCTACTTGACATAATTCGTGGGCTCCTGCTGTTGCTGTGAGGCTTTTTTTCCAAAAATGAGGTAAAAGCACCGAAATTTCAAAGTTTTCATCAAAAGTTTTCAAAATTTTATTGATTCTGATTCTGTGGATCGAAGACTGAAAACAATGCAAGTTTCCTTTTTTTGTTTCAATCTCTTTCAGAAAAAAAAGAAAACTTAAAAAATTAAAATTTTTATTAACTAATATATATTGCTAATCATGATAACAAAAAGCGCCCATTTTTAAGACATCATAACCATTATATTTGTGTTGTGATGAAATGTTTAGTCTGCTATCAAAATATCCCGAATTATTCGGATTTTCTAACGCTTCAATAAAACCTTGATTTTTACCAACTACTCCTTTATAAAATAACCCAATTGCTTGGACTATATTCGATCTATACAACGAATAATCACAATCTTTTTCACATGTTTTACATATAAGTGATGATACATGTTTAATCGCCCAGTCGTCTAAAATATCAGCATGACCGTAATGATCAAAGTGTAAGAACCAAGTTGGACCTGGTAACGAATCATAAAATCTTACGTTTGATACATTTGTCGGTGCACATGGAGGTATTTTACCATTTTTTGAAACAGGGTCAAATTCTGTTTCGACGATAAGAGTTGGAATGACAAACGGCAATTGCTTAGGGGGGTTTGTGATATATATTTTGATGTACCCGAATGGGTCATAACCATCAACTGGGTCTAATAGAACTAAATTTTTGATTAACCCACAAGTTTCGTTTAAGTATGAAACAACAGTGTGTCCAGATGCTGAATGAGCCATCAGTGTGACTGGATTCAACGATGGAAAGACTTTGTTCTTAATAACTTGAGGGGTATTTTTGGAATCAAAAAGACCGTTTAAGTTTTTCAAAGTCCAATCTAATGTTTTAGCAAACAATTTTTCTTCTTTGTCAGGAAATTTTGGGAATTTGATTGAATCGAAAGTGACTATGATAGAATTTGTTTCTAAAACTAGTTTAGTTGAAAAATCTTTGTACATTAAACCTGGTGCAATCCCGTCTAAACCACTCAAGTGTATGAACACTGGGTAAGTACCAGGTGCTGTTGGTGCATAAAATTTAAGATCGAATTCGACTGAAGAATTTTTCGGGTGGATAATAGAACCAAAACTCCATGTAGCAACACGATCGTCTTGTAAAATTCGACCACCAAGGACATTTGTCACGAAAAATAGCAAACCGAAAATCATTAGATTAGACATTTTTAAATGTGAGACAAAAATTTTAAGAATATTTCAAAATTTATAAGGCCTTAATCAACACTTTTTGCTTCTTATCAATTTAGAATAAATTTTTTTGACTTTGATAAAATTCTAGAAATAGTCGGGAGGGTTAAAGATGTTTTTTTTGTCAATAAACATAATTAAATTTCTCATAAGAAATGAAAACAAAATATTTCTTACTTTCAAACATTGTTAGCATATAACTTTCATAATTTTATCTAAATCTAAAATAGAATTTAAGATTTGTCGCTCCTTACTTGTAAACTTTTGAGCTAGTAAAGTATAATGGACAGCCCTAGTATTTGCTCTTGGGGCAAAGGGTAAATCGCTAAAAGCTTAGCATTGTGAAGACTCGTTCAAAAATTTCAGTAAAAAAATTAAAAAATTGAGTAATTTTTTATAAAAAATGATCAATCATTTTATTATTACTTAATGTTTGTGGTTAGAGTCTTGTAGAAAATGAAATCTAAATGTGATCCAAACATCTTGGGTTCGATCCCTGGTCAAATTTTAGAGGAGAGATTTCAAGCATATAAGTGCCATTATTTTGGCGCTTAATAAAACTTATTTTTAATTTTGTTATGGAATGGGCACTGACTTCAATAATCCGAACAATTCTTCGCGAATAATCGATTATTTGAAGTTTGTATCTCATGATATCAAAACTAACATCGATAATCGATCGATCGATGTTCATAAATTAAGCACCAAAAGGTCTTATTGAAGCTTCTTGCACAGCTCAGTAAAGTAGTGGGGTTATTCTTTTTCATCATGTCGAATAACGATGCTCCCAGAGCCGAATCAGTTGAATCGATTTGATAATTTGTTATTTCTTCTTCGATTTCGATAACCTCCTTATCAATTTTATCCAAGTTGAAAAATTGTTGTAAAATTGCGAAAATTTCGAAAAAATTAGGAAAACTTTTAATTTAAAGCCCTACAGTGGTTCTCGCGAAAATCTAACGGAAGGGGGATTCAAAAGGTTTCCGTTCAAAGTAACCGTTACGGACAATCTTCCGTTCCGTTCCAAATAGGGGTTCCGATCAAAAAAAGGGTTCCTTTCCAGATAACCGTTCCGTTCCTAGTAAGGATTATGGGTGTTATCCAAGTATGGGTGTGAACGAACTCTTAGACGCAGACGACACAAAGACGATAAGTGTGGTCGACAGCGAAGGAAAAATTTCACTCTTGCAAAACACATCGATAATTTGTACAAGTGGTCAAAAGAATGGCTAATGGAATTTAATGAGGATAATTGTTTTGTGATGCATTATGGTCCAAACAATCAAAAATGTGAATACTTTTTGGGCTGAGCGGAAAACAGTCACAAGCTAACCGAATCATCTCAAGAACGCGATTTAGGAGTTGTTTTTAGTAACAACTTGAGTAATTCAGCACACATAGGAGTAGCTACTAAAAAAGCGAACCAGGTTCTAGGGTTGATAAAACGCTCATACAATTTACCAAGGGATGTTGTCGAACAAACAACAAAAAAGTGATTTTAAAAACAAACTTGACTCGCACATTAAAAATATAAGAAAAACTTAGCAGGCTAATATAGTGCAACTAATCCTTGCGCTCCGTTAAGGATGATAATCCATCCTTTTCTATACCCTTTATTTTATTATTATTATTATATTATTATTATTACTATAGAATGGGTGGTCCCGAATTGACTGGTGAAACAAAATTTCATCCTATTGTAAGTTTCTAATATGCAATTTTTTCATAAATGAAATTAAACTTTTTTCCCTAAAGTACCATGGTTCGTGGGATAGACATCAAACATATATTATAAATGAATTTATTAATAATATCAAATTTTCATCTTGGTTTAACATTGTAAAAAAATATAATTATCAAGCTTCGTCGTTAAGTCCTAAGTTTTATACAACCGGACATGTTGTTCTTGGTATTAATGTTACTCACTATGATCCAGCCATTTCCATTTTAACACCCTATGAAAAATTCAAAATTTTCACCTCACTTATCAGTAGTGGCAAATTGCCAAACGATCCAAAATCAGTACACAGTCGTCGCTTACTTTTATCACGACACTATTAAATCACTGAAAAATGTACTTCCCAAAATTTTCTAATCTAAATTAATGTAAAGTTAGCTTTGTTATATCACAACCATATATAACAAAATTCAAATATATCCCACGATTTTGAACCAACCACGATTTTGTCGTTAAAGTCGAATATTGTCAAAAAAAGCTGTTTTTTCCAAAAATTAGTGTCAAAATTAACGACATGTCGGTAATTGGGGCACTCATAACATGAGGTATGAAAAAAATGCTTATCAGAATAAGGCTAAGGAGTCAGGTATCAACCAGCAGTCTTGAGGACTCCTTCAAGAACCTCATATTTTTTAAAATTCCTTAATTATCGATGCTATTTTCTTCATAGATGATCTAAGGGTAACAAATAAAAAAATTTCTACTCAAGGCTGGTTCAAAAAAAATTTTAACATAAGAGCCACATCCTTCTGAAAAAAATTCTCAATTAAATCTAAATTTCAACACTCACCCGCTTTCATTTTCAAAGACTCTTTTTTTTTTTGGATGGACATTATTAAATTTTTTTTTCACACAATCGGTTTTATTTATTTCAATTATTCAATTACAATAGGAAAGAAAGAAAGGGATTGTAATATAGAACGATTTCGAAAAAGCGGGTTCATGGGGGTTTGTCCACTTTTGGATTAACACTTGGAAAAAAGTATTTGACGCATAAAAAACAATTAAAATCAGCATATGAAATTTTAATTTAAAGCATAAAGAAATTTTTTAAAGTATCTCAGGATCCAAACGAAATTTGAAGACAGAATAACAATCCAGTGTTAGGACAGTGGTCTTTCTTGGCAACCAACAAATTCCATTAGATTTTCGGTTTCCTATCTAAGAAAAAAGCTTCTTGACCATTTTTGTATTTCATTATAATTTGGGCAAGAAATTAATTTTTTTAGCCTAATAAAATAGAGTTTTTTGAAAAGTTTTTACCTAGATGGATAGCTTTGACACCAATCTGTTACAAGGCGAAAGTTTTTTCATAGACCTTGATTCAAAGTCTGTAATTTTTTGAAAATAAAAATTTTCAAATGCTATAGTTACACAAATTATATGCTGTACTTTTTTTATTTTATGCGATAATTTTAATTTTAATGCGTCAAACACCCTCGTCCTTAACACTTTAAATCGAAAAGATTAGCGTAACTTTTATGGATTCAACGAAAGGTTCACTAAAAATTCAGCGTGAAATCATTATTTATTCATCCCTATATGTGTGAAAGGATTAAAATTACTGCAAATTCCAAAATTATGCAACAATGGATTGCAAAAATTGCAAGAGACTATCTAAATGAGTTTCAGTAAATTAATTATTTGTTAAATGAACACCTATCAATTTCAAAATGATTGAGTTACACTTTAATCAATTTATAAATTGAAACTTAATTAATAAACCAAATAATATAAAAATAGCTAAAAATGCAAAGTAAATAATACAATTAAAAATGCAAAATATAACTTTTATACCTAGCAATAGGGGAAATCCAATGGTTCTCCTGGACAATCAAGTGTTCATCAAATTGGTTACAAGAGACAACGGATCAATATACTTGAAATGCATCTTTCACCGAAAAGCCGATTGCAAAGCAAGCCTCACAACTTCAAGTTTAAACACTGATATCGTCTCATCAAACTTTACACATTCGATTCAAAGAGAATGCTTGTCTTTATCAAATTGGTTTAAAAAAGTAGACATTTTTCAATACGACCTTATATTCGTTCCGATTAACAGCAACAACAATCATTGGATTTTGGCAACAATCGAGAATTTCAAATGAAGTTACTGTTTACGATAGTTTCAACACAAACCAATCGAATGTTTTGCAACAACTTTACGTTTATTTAAACATGAAATACAATCATCAGTATGGAGTAGGCCTAACAAACCATTGGACTTTCATTCTAAATTTCAACATTCCTCAACAAAAAAACAATTATGACTGTGGAGTTTTTTTATGTAAAATTGCTTATTACAAGTCACTAAACTATGATTCTTTCAACTTTTTGTCAAGAGACATGGATTACTATCGAAAAAATATTATGTTATCTATTCTTACAAATCAAATAATTTGAAACTTTAATTTAAAAAAAATTTTAATTCTTTTTTTCATAATTACCTTTTTCTGTTTTCTGGTTGGCTAATATTGACCAATAAAATCCTTTTTTGAAAATTATAATAAAAAAAATATTTTTTTTTGACACTTTCTTATCATTTCACACTTTTTTTTAACACTAAACATTAAAGATATACCAAAGTCGGGTGGACAAACCCCCTGCTCCCGAAAAAGTGATTCTCTTCGCAAGATAATACATTGATCGGGTCAGCTTTGAAACTTTTGACAAGGAATTTTTTTAAATTTCCACGTCGCGGCGTCGTGTAAAGAAAATATGTAAAAATTACCCCCGGACGATCCAAGCAAAGTAAGATGTTTTGAAAATTTCGAAAAAAAAGAAAAAATTTTAATCAATCCTCTGTGAGTAACTAATGTAAGGAACCTCAAATCATACATTTTACTTCTATAATAGGAGATACTGTACATTCACGTGTTCTTCTTTTCAACTTTACAAACTAATGATTTTGAAAAGCTTTCAATGATTTTTTGGATATTAACTGAAAGTTTAATAGGTCAAGTTAAAGCTTGTAAAACTAGCTTTCAGTTGATGTCCATAAATCAATGAAAGCTTTGCCAAATGATTAGTTCATGAAAGTTCACAAGAGGAACAGGGAACGTCTACAACAGTAAATGTCTTTGGATTTTTCTAACAAATCTATCTAGTGATAAGTGAGTGTTTGTCGTTATTCAAATAAGCTCCTGACTTTTTATTAGTTTTAACCATTTTAACTTAAAATTTAGTGAGATCGTCACTTTAGACTTTTTGTAATTTCGAAAGTTACTTATTATTTTAAAAACGCTCACCTATTATTATAAATGAAAAGTTGCTCTGAAAAAATTAAGAGCTTTAGGTCTAATTTGGTGATGGAACCGACAAAAATAAGGTCTCAAAAACAACAAAAAATTAGGATTGATGAACAGGGGCTCCTTACTCGTCAAAATATAAAAAATTAGCCCTTTTAAAAGCTGACTTGTCGCAAAAATGTAAGATGCGATTCCTTTTAATGATTGCAATATGAGACGATCTACAGTCCTGGAAATTAATTTGTCCCATGATATCATATGATATCAGTTGGTATCGACCATTTTTGTATCATCTATTATCAGCTCCGATCAGTTGAAATCATATGATTCCAGATGATATCATTAAGAGAATAACAAACATTAACAATTGCCAACGAATACTGACGGAAACTGATATCAGATTATATCATGGGACAAATTAATTTCCACCACTGTTCTCTTTAGGACACCTGTAGGGGAGCTGGATGGTGGTTAAATTATTTGGAACCTGGATAAATATTTTTCTTGTAGTTGGGTCAAAAAAGTCAAAAAAAAAACTTACCCTAATCATGTTTTGAAATTATTTTTCAAGACACTCAATTTTATAATTTATAATCTATTTTATTAAGTTTTTTTGTAATAATTTGGAATTACCGACATGTCGTTAATTTTGACACTAATTTTTGGAAAAAACAGCTTTTTTTGACCATATTCGACTTTAACGACATGTCGTTAAGTCATTTTGAAAACCACTGTCCACCAATTAACGACATGTCGTTAAATTCGAGCAAATACGTTAATTTAAAACAAAAAAACATTTTAGATTTTATTATATTATGAAAATTACCCGTATACTAAGTTTATTTTTGTATTAGATTATTTTTTGTTGTTAATAAATAAATATTTTATAATATCCCAATTTGTTTATATCACACAATTTTACCTTGACGAAGTCGTCGATATAAACGAGCGACGACTGTACTTATTTCTAAGTTCAGAATATATTAATGTCCAAAATTTTTGTACTCAATTTTGTGGATATTACAGTACTTTCTCTTATAGTGGTATCAATTTTTGTTTGCAGGCAATTAGCTTAATCATGGTCCTGGTACTTGTATTAGACTAATTGGTGGTTTATCAGTTTCCCCAAATGGAAATCCTGGAGTTGATGGAGTGATTAATATGATCGCAAGTGTATTAGTTGAGTCAATGTCAAACCCTCTTTTTAATGCTTGGTCCGATGCTAATAGAAATTCAAATTCTGCTAAATGGTAAGAATTTTGTCAGTTGAAAAAATATTTTTTTATGAGCTTATTACAATATGAAAGTAAATGTTTCTTATTATTTAATCCAACAAAATTGGAATCCTGAAACTCAATCATGTGTAATGATGACCTAAATTATTCAACTTAACGAAAAGTGATATATGGCACTGATCATTCGAGCTCTTAGATTAAGCTCTTCAATTTTATTAATATTTTAGTTTTCTTCTCTTATCTATAAATCAATTGAGACGGACTCTTCACTTTTTTTTTAAATTAGTGCATAGAAAAACATTTCAAGATTTATAGTTAAAAAAGACCATTAAATGAAGTAGTTAGTTAGTTCACACTGCGGTATAGACAAAGTCTATACCAACGCATTTAAGCGTTTAGCCTTTTTAACACTAGAACGCCCGAGTGTTTTTTTAGACCCCTACATCGAAAATTAAGCCCTAATTATTTCCGAGATAAAACTTGAGGATCGACTTGATCTCAGTATATTTGATTCATTTTCGTCCATATTTTCAGGAAATATAGCTAGTTTGTCATCAACTTTAATGGTTCGTGAATAAAACGGAACCATAGTTTTCGGCAAAAATCGACCGGGCGTTCTAGTGTTAAGGCTTTGGAAGTAATTGCTTCGTGACATTCCAAACACTTCTTCATCAATGAAGCCCTTGAAACTATTTGTCAAAGTTGCTGACACTGCATTTACAGATAAACCATTCCAAATTGAGGTTACACGATTTGATAGAAAATTGTAGCGGTATGACCCTTTTTTATTGATCTCACGTACTAATCGTTTGCTGTGCCTTCTTAGATTGATTGTAGTTGTTTTAGCGTAATTAATACCATTTATCAAATTTATTTCTTCAAGGTCATTAACTATTTTGTACATTTGTATCAGATCACCTCTTAGACGTCTGTCTTCTAGGCTAATCAAATTGAGTTCATGAAGACGTAGTTCGTACGGTTTGGTCTTTATCGACTTAACTAACTTGATTGCTCTTCTTTGTACTTTCTCTTAAATTTTTATGTCGGTCTTATAATGTGGACACCACGTACTTACCGCGTATTCCAAATATGGCCTCACTAGGGCTGGGTACAAAGGCTTTTCTGTCTCTTGACCCAAATATCTAAAAGAGCTTTTTATTTGACCCAACACTCTATTTGCCTTTGCAGCAGCAAGAGAACATTGTTTATTCCATTTCATATCATTGGAAACCAGGACTCCAAGATCTCTTTCTTAACCTGATTCACTCAGAACATGATTGACTCTAGAGTTCACCATTACGTATGGGTATCCTTCGTTTCTTTTACCTACATACATGACTTTACACTTAGCCAGGTTCAATTCAGTTGACCATAGGTCAGCCCATTCCATTAGCAAGTTTAAATCCTCTTGCAATTCTAATGACTTGTGATCTTGACTTGAAATTTCAATAAGCTTTAGATCATCTGCATAATCTAAGCCAAAACTTTTAAGCTTTTCCAATAAATAATTGATGTATATAACGAACAAAATCGGTCCAAGGACTGATCCTTGCTGTAACCCACAACTCACTTGTTCCCAATTAGAAAATGTATTCTCTGTCTTCGGCAAATCAAAAACGATTCAAACCATTTTAAAGCTTGTAATACCGTAAGTTTGGATAAAAGTTTTCAGTGATGAACTTTGTCAAATGCTTTTCAAAAATCGGTGTAGATAATGTCTAAAAGGTTTCCATGCTCAATCTCGTATGTGATTTTGACAATAAACTCGATTAAGGTATGGGCAAAATTTTTTTTAATACAATTATTCGAAGCATATTCAGCCTTTGAAACCTTTAACACATTTATACGACAATAATTCAAAAGGCTATTCGGGTTTTCGAATTCCCGTGTCGAAAATGAGTGTCTTTTTATAAAATTTCAATAAAGGATTTGATTATAAATATTTGTTTGTTATTGATTTTAGCTTTTATAAAAGCTTGATACAGCTTGTCCATTCTATCTCCGAAACCTCTAGGTCACTAGGTCCATCAGACATAGCCTTAATTTTATCTAGACCGGGTAGTTAACCTACGTCGACGGTCGATATTTGGATTGGCTGTCAACGCCAGATTTAACTACCTGATATTTCAGCTTGAAGCTGGCTTTTTCAAAGCTTTATAAAGCTTGCCCCCATTAACTTCGAGACCCTCAGGTCACAAGGTCCTAATTGGCCTACAATTTGAAGCTCCTAATTTGAAGCTCTTCATTCCCATCAAACACATTGTCCCTTTTAATACAGAAATAGTTAAAAAATTTTCTCCCCTTGCGGGTATTGAACTACCGACCCTCTACTTACAAGATTAGCTCGCAAACTACTCGGCTATACGAGATTCAAATTTAAAGTTTGATCTCTTTCGTCTTTGTTTCCATTTGCTCGGTCAGATTCGGCACTTGATATTCCTCTGGCTAGACGAAATAAGACGATTGTTAAGCTTAAAAATTTAAAACAACGCAATTTTTTGCTTTCAAAAAAAATTTTAAGACAAATTAATGCCTAGAACTAAAACATTTATTCTACCTTTACATTAAACATACAACTTTGAACTCACAAATATTTTTAATGACATTACATAAGCCTAGTTGTCGAAGCTTCTTTTACAGCATACTATTTCATCTAAACCAAAAGTCAATAATTATTATTTAACATAAAGAAATAAAATCTTAAAAACAAATATTTAATTTTAAAATATTGACTTGAGTATAGACTTTGTCATTCTTTTTTGCAATCAATACATAGCGTTGAATTTGCTTTTTAAGTCGTATAAATACCGTTACATTTTGATCAACTAAATCATCAATTTTTTTCTGAAAAAATGCTTAAAGTAATCATTGTTTCATTAGCCTTGATTCAATTATCAAGTGCTGTTGTAAAAGAATGGGGTCAATGTGGTGGTACTGGTTTTGCTGGTGATACCCAGTGTGATGCCGGTTTGACTTGTTCATACTTCAATGATGGTTTTTGGAGATGTGAAAGATTCAACTATGGCTTCTCTGTTGGTGTACGTCAAATTAAAGATTGTGATGGTAAAGATTTCTTGATCCGTGGTGTAAACAGTGCCAATGCCGATTGGGATAACTACAACAGATTTTATGCCAAAAAAAGTTTCAAATCACTCTCAGCTTTGGGAGCTAACACTGTTAGAATTCAATGGAGAATTGGTGTAACTGGTGGTTTGACAATGAATGATTTAGAAAACGCTATCAAAGACGCTATTAGAAATAAATTAGTTGCTATTGTTCAATTACACGATGCCACTGGTAGTTCAGACTCATCACAAGTATCAAGACTCGCTCAATGGTTCGCTGATAATATTCACGTATTCCAAAGATACCACAGATTCATTATGATCAACATTGCCAACGAATGGAGTCCATTTGGTACCACTGCCCAACAATGGCACGATGCTTACAAACCAGCTATTAGCATCATTAGAAACAAAGGATGGAAAGGTGTTTTAATAGTCGATGCTCCAGCTTATGCTCAAGATCCAACTGCTATTGTTTCACACGGTATGGCTTTGGTAAATCATGATAAAAATTCCCATGCTAATGGTAACATTGTATTCTCAATCCATGCTTATGCTGATTGGAAAATTGGTGGTCGTTACAATTTGGACACTCATGTAACCAACTTGTATAACAGTGGAGTCACATGGATTTTTGGTGAATTCGCTGATAAACATCCAGAACACCCAAGTTGTTCATGGGTTAACATTGATTATGTTAAATTGATGACTTTGTCAAGAGATAAGAGAATTGGTTATTTGGGTTGGTCATGGGCTGGTAATGGTAATGACTGTGGTACTAGTTTGACTCCATTGAACTTGGTAAGTGGTGATCAAAATCAAGAAGGTACATGGTTAAAATCAACCACAAACGATTTAACTGAATGGGGTAAACGTTTGTTCACAACTGCTGGTGTTGGTATTCAAGCCACTAGTGTTAAAGGAGCTTTCTTTCCATAAATTATAGAAAAAAAAAATTTTTTTCTAGATAGATATTATTAGGGGTTTTTATAAATAAATATTTTTGAAAATTCGTTTTCTAGGTTATTTTAAGTTTAATAAAAAATCTCGTCGTAACCATGCCGTGACCAGTCCCAAGCCTGGATGTGAAAATGGGAGGGCGGCGATGCTGCTGTCATTCTAACACCGTTCAAATAGGCTGTATTACGGGTACGTGGGTCTAAGGATCGCGTTCGAATCTTGTCGTATTAGGGTGCCGCTGGCTTTGACCATCACAACGTATAGAAACCTGGAAACGGGTGCGAGAATTTGTTTTACAGCAGACCCATTTAGTAACACGTGTAGGCCTAGTGACAAAGTTAAGTATTCCCCTTCGGGTTAATACGCTTGGTTTGTGGTTCCAAGCTAAGTCTAAATAGTCGTCGAGTTCGCAGTCTTAGACTCGGATGAGTGGCGCTGTTTATGATGAACGTCCCACAGTCACTGGAATGGGTAGCAGTAGAATAGTCGTAACCATGCCATGGCCGGTCCCAAGCCCGGATGAGAAAATGGGAGGGCGACTTTTTACGCCGATAAAATTTAATGATAAAAATAGTTCCTAAAGTAAATAAACCAAAAATAACTTTTTTTTATCGAAATCGTCAAGGTAACAAAATAAAAATTTTACTCGAAAAAAACCAAAAATAAATAATTTTTTATTTTTCTAAAATTTATGTAATGAGTAGACCCAATAAATCAAAAGCAGGTCATGCCTTATTAAAGGAAGATGACAAAAGGATTAATAAAGAAGACGATAATTTGGAGGTTAGTTTTAAAGAATTGGAAACAGTTAATTCAAAATCAGTTGATTTTAAAAACAAAATTAAAAAGAGCTTTTCGAACAAGAAAAAAAATTCGAATAAAAAGGAGAGTTTAGTCGAAGAAGATGAAAGTGAAAATGATGAGAACATTACAATAAATTTTTTAAAACTAACCGATCTACCAAAAGAATTTTTCGAAAATAATCTACTTAAACTTGATACCCTTATTGGTTCTAACGAATTCTCATTTGAGACAGCAAATAGTATTGACTTTACAGGCCTCGAGACTACAACTGACTTGTTACCTTATATGGCTACTTAAATCTCATTTGTTGTCAAATCCGAATTTTAAGGTGGAAAATGTAGACGAATTTTTGTTAAATGGATGCTCGAATATTTCAATTTGGTCTTTACATTATTTGAACATGGTCAAAAAAAAGACACTATTCGACTTATCACCTAAAACAACAGTACACTTTTTTAATCTGGGTAGCATCAATTTTCTTTATACGTTTTTATTTTAAGCTTGATGAAAGATTTGCTTGTTGTCAGCGTATATCTGACACACTGAAGATATCACTTGATTATGAAATGGATAAATTGTTGAAAAACGGTGAGTGCTTTTAAGATTCCAATACCGAAAAACTACTCTTAATAGAATCGCTGTACCTTAGAATGTCCTTTTTATTGATCTTACCTGGCTCTTAAAATTCTAACAGCGAGTCGCCCTCCCATTTTCTCATCCGGGCTTGGGACCGGCTATGGCATGGTTACGACTATGTCACTGCCACCCACTCCAGTGACTGTGGGACGTTCATCATAAACAGCGCCACTCATCCGAGTCTAAGACTGCGAACTCGACGACTATTTAGACTTAGCTTGGAACCACAAACCAAGCGTATTAACCCGAAGGGGAATACTTAACTTTGTCACTAGGCCTACACGTGTTACTAAATGGGTCTGCTGTAAAACAAATTCTCGCACCCGTTTCCAGGTTTCTATACGTTGTGATGGTCAAAGCCAGCGGCACCCTAATACGACAAGATTCGAATGCGATCCTTAGACCCACGTACCCGTAATACAGCACATTTAGAACGGTGTTAGAATGACAGCAACATCGCCGCCCTCCCATTTTCACATCCAGGCTTGGGACTGGTCACGGCATGGTTACGGCGATAAGATCTAATCTTAATATTTTATTCCAAACATTAATTTTTATTCTTTTTAGAGGAAGTTTTCGACCAAGCCAAAGTTGTTATCATAAATTCGAGTTCATTCAACCCGAATTTGATCGATCGGCTATTCCAGTCTATGACTCAACTTCCATCCGAACAATCTAAAAATCAATTCTTCAAATTCATTAAACTTAAAAATTCTAAAAACAAGACTTTAAACATTTACGAATGTTCTCAAGTCATATCCGATATATTCTTGAGTGAAAGAAATCTTGTAGTCTTTACTTACAATACAAGCGAAACCGAAGAAAGTATTAAAAAGTCCGTTATGGAGAGACTCTTATCAGTGATGGTTAAAAACATTTTACCAGTGAAAGTAATGATCATAGGTGTTGGTAAAGGTGATGAAGCACACATTTTAAAAATTCAAGATTTGATTCATTCAGGTCTTTTGAACCTTCAAAAAGACCTTCGCACCTCCATCGAAGTCAAAATAAAGTAATTAGACCTTAAAATGTTTCTTTTACCAATTTTTATGTTTAAATAAAAAAGGTACTTTTCGAAACTTAACTTCCAACATCAACGTGAGTTAAGCAATCAACTAAACCTAGCTGAACAAATTGATATAATTATGAGCTTAATAAATTTTGATTTAATCGATCCGGATAAGAATCAAGACCAATCAGACAAATTGCTAAGTAGCAGAGCCAAAGCAGAAAACGATAAAATTCTTGAAGAAGCGACTGTTTATTTATCCGAAATTCAAAAAACATGTGATGGATTTTCAAAAAGTGATATAGCTGAAGTAAAAGCCTTTAAAGCTCCACCATCATCTGTTGAAATTGTAGCTGAAGCAATGTGTTTGCTTTTTAATAAAAAACCGTCGTATCAAAATTTTGTTAAATTGGTAAATTCGTCTGATTTCATGGGTCTAATGAAAAATTACGAATATGACTCAGTGTCTAAGTATACACGTGATCAACTCAAAAAGTATATTCAAATGGAAAAGTTTAATCCTGATTCGATCAGAATGGTATCACGAGCATCCGCTACTTTTTGCTCATGGATAATTGCAGTTTACAACTATTCAGAAATAATTTCTAATGTAAGTTTTTCTTTTAACCTATTTCACCTTACCATTTTTTAATTGTTTCGGTGTTCTCAACAAATGGTTCTTTAGCAAAAATATGAAAAAAAGTCTCTCCGTCATCCTAGAAGTCTAGATCGGGTCAGTAGCTAATCGCTTTTTTATTATTTTTAAGATTCAATTAAACTCATCAAGCAATGTTGGTTCAACATTAAGAGAATACATGTTCAACAACGCGTATTACATGTTAAAATGGCACTTGTACTACAACGACAAATACCAAGATGATGAAAAAAAAATTGACAAAAAAATCGATGAAATTGTAACAAAAAAAATTGAAACAAAAGTCAATTACATTCTCACTACCGAAGAATTATACGATCTCTTTGACACTGATCTAAATCACTACCAACAAAACCAATACCAAAATTTATCATTAAGATTCGCTATGGCCGAATCGGCAAGAGGAAACTTTTTTCTAAAATCAAAGTTTATTGTAACCGATATAGCTTGGTTAATGAACATAATAGCAGTTTTATCAAGTGGTAGCAGTTTTAATAAACTATTCGGGAACAGTGTACCGATTTGGAGTTTAAGCGATCTGAAAAACAGATTTTTAAAATTTTGCCGTGATGAATCTCTACAAAACCTCATCGATTTTTTAACCGAAACAAATCTAATTATGGTTACTAAAAACGAAACCGTTGTGCCTTTGTTTATGCTAAAAGATGAAAGACAGGTAATTTTTTTATTTGGAAAATTGTAAGGTTCGCGCCATGCAAAACTTCCACGCTATCTGCAAAATCTGACTTGATAACTTTGTTCTCCATATATGAAAACCTAAGAATGCCAAATTTTTAGGGGGGGGGGGGGGGGGGGTCTAAAAAAAAATTTTTGACCTAGAGGGGCCCAACTTTCATGGCTTTTGATTTTTAGCACCTTTCGAGTCACATTGTTTGTATTTTACAGGTAAAAAAATCAAAAATCTAAAACCTAAATTTTGTTCAGAATTTTCTGCTCTACAAGCTGGTTACTAATATAATCTATATTTTGGGGTAATCCTGGGAAGAGATGAAAAAAAACTAGAAAAATACGCCTTTTTTTTGCTTCTTGGCCGAGCTAAATGACATAAAAATTTTTTTTTTTTTAAAAAACCATTAGCGTGTGTAAAATTTTCCGCTCTTTCAGAATCTGTATCAAAAATAATACATATGAGGTTATTTTGGATAGTAACAAGCGAAAAACCAAGAAACACTCCTTCAAAAGCCATGACTAGGCCCCTCTAGGTCAAAAATTTAAGACCTCCCCTAAAAATTTGGCATTCTTAGGTTTTCATATATGGAGAACAAAGTTATCGAGTCAGATTTTGCAAATTCAGATAGCGTGGAAGTTTTGGATGACGCTAACCCCTTCAACTTTTCTAAGCATTTCTTTATACAGAGCAAAGAATGGTCTAAAGACTGCAATGGACTTGAGTATAAAATTACATGGACTATTCACTCGCCTTTACCCAATAACGTATTCTACGAATTCATTAACAATTTTTACAATCAAGAATATTGTGTAGAGATTTGGAAAAATGGATATATATATCAAGATGGCTATTTTGATATACTTGTTAAAGTTACGAACTCAAAACTAAATTTGTCTATTCGAATGATTAACCCGGAAAATTATTTTTCAAATTTAGACGATAAATCTTATTTGGATTATTTCAAATCTGTCTATATGAAACATTATTTGTATCTTAAATATTTATTGGTGAAAAATGATATTCCGTTCGAGGTAAATTTATAACATATTTTTACTGAAAAACTGAAAATTATTTTTTTTAAGATTAATATGGACGAAGGTTTAAGTCATCCTGTTAAACATGACCAGCAAGAGACTATCTTAACTTCTGAGTCAAGTATGACTTTGACTTTAAAAAAGCCTAAAATCTAATTTTCGATTTTTTTAAGGAGATCTGATTTCAATTAATAATCAAATGTGCATAAGCGATGTAAAGTACTTTCAAAATATTCATAATACATTACACGAATTCGAATTAAGCAAACAAAACGTTTTTGAATGTTCCCAATGCATGTTTAAACTAGATAATTTAATTAAACTAAAACATGCTTTAGAGCTCGTTTATCCGAACTTTGAACCGAAAAAGCTCACGAAGCAAATTGGAAATTATAGTAGCCAAGATGGTATAAGTAGACAATACGATTTTTTTGAGCCTATTATTCAATCCGTAAACAAAGAATATTTCGATTTTATCCTTAAATTTCTTGATCACCGTCTTGTTGATAGAAATGAAATTATTCTCAGATTTAACATGTAATTTTTGCCTACAAATCTTTCAATTATATTTATTTAATAGTTCTATAGGGGTCAACCAAGTGATTCTTATTCGATATGGATTGATTTAAAAAAAGGATCGATTAAATTTTCAGATCAAACACCAGGTTTTTTAAAAATCGAAAAATGTCGCTTATTGGAAACATTTGAAGATAGAAATCGAATCGTTTTAGGAAGTGTATTACGGATAGTAAATCAAAAAAAGGTATTTTAATATCACCATTATATCGAAAAAATAGAGAAAACTTGACATTTACAGTTCTAGAAACCATAGAAGTTCTGAAGAAAATCCCAAAAATTCTAGTAAAAATCACAGCGAACAAGATAAAAAGAAGTTAAAGAATCCATTTCTATTAATGGATCTAAGATTAATTTTATATCCGTTATTTAGAAATCAATTATTTACAAACATCCTCTGACAACTGTACAGTTGTTCTTGCGAAAGTGTAACGGTTCGTTTGGAACGCGTCCAGAACGGTCTTAAAAAACAAACCCTTTCGAGTTCATTAGACTTTCAATTCAGGGTTCAGTACCCGTTCTAAGACTGGAGTCGCCCTAAAGAAAATTCTAAGAACAGAACGAGACCTTATTGAAAGTCTTATAAACTCCAATTGGACCGTTTTTTAAGGCCGTTCTGGACGCGTTTTCCGAACGAAACGTTACATTTTCGCACAAATTTTAAGAGGTATTTATCCTCAACTTTCTGTGTAGGGAGAAGACCACTTCTTCATCATTCATTCATCATTCGTAAACAACCAACCTGTTTATATGTAACATACACACACAACTACTGCTAAATCAACCCACACACTATTTGTAATTTCACTTGATGATGATATTACTCATCAATATTATAATCATCACTTGAACTCTCATAATCAATCATTAGAGGAGTAATGTAGAATTGTGAGGGAGCAGAACTGCCTGTCAACATAGTTCTCTATTTGTTGTTATCAATTTCAAAAATAAACTGACTAATTTTAAAAGACAAACGAAGAATATTCAACAAGTGTTTTTTTGGATGATATCATTATATTAAAATTAAGCTATTCACATATTCCAATAGTTCCATCTTTTTCTACCAATCAAATTGACGAAGATGCTTATGATCTTTCAAAATGTATTTCTTATGATTTAATTGCGAGTGATGATGAAAAACTTGTATTTGGTTTAAAGTCGTTAATTGGTTTCAAACTTGAGGCTGTTGATCGCAAAAATCCAAAAATAGTAGCTCCAGCAACAATCAGTAACACGAAATAATTTATACTTTTTTGATTAGATCAATCATTTTATTGTTTTTAGTTGATGCAAACGATAGTCAAGTTTTGATCAACTTTGATGGTTGGACGTCAACCTATGACTATTGGGCTCCTCTAAATGATCCTGACTTTAGACCTATCGGATGGTCCGAATATTTCAAAACTTCAAAATATAATGATGGAACTGTTCGTTTGAATTTTGACTTGCCCAAAGGTATTTAAAAATCAAAAAAGAAGATTCTTCAATAAAACTTAATAAATTTAAGATTACCACAAAAGATTTGGACACGATTTTACATGGGAGACTTATTTAAATGAAACAAATTCAAAAGCAGTACCTTTTGAATCATTCAAACCGGTATGTTTGGGAAATTTATTTTCAGCTTTAACATTTTGATCTATTTTAAAATCTAAAAAGTTAAATCGAAAAACCTCATTTTAGTATAATCACATACGTTTTTTACGCCAGGATCTTAGAGTTTACTGCACCATAAACGTTACTCATATTTAATATATTTTTCTACTTCAACTTCATCTTCATCACCGGACTCATACAAAGGGAGTTCAGTTTTATTCCTATCTACTTCTTCTACATCAAATTCATCGTCACTTTGTTCATCGCCCGTACTCATTTTTGAAAAAACATCCACTAACTCATTTTCTTCACTTTTGGTTGAATATTGATCAGCTATCTCATTTAAAATAACCGTAGCAGCATCACTTCTTGTCTCACACATGTTACGTCTCCAAATATACTCATCAAGATATGACGATAAATTTTTTCGAGGAACTCCTCTCATAGTTTTAATATGAGTCTTACCAGAACACCAAACAGACTCAATTCCATTGGTATGCGTACCGTCCTCAGCATTTACAAAACATAAGCTATGATTGACGGTCTTATGTTAAAATCTTTTATCTAAGTCTCTAATCTTCAAATAGGCTTTCCAACAATCGGAATAAATGATGGTATCGGGTAGAATATACTCGTAGATGACGTTTTACAGGGTATAAGCGTCACGTTTAGGGACAACTATAAATAAACTACGTTTAGTAATAGGTTCATAAATTCCAAATACCCAAATTTGACGACGTCTCAAGTCTTTGCCTTTAAAGTGTTTAACTTTAACAAACAGCGACTCGTCGATTTCAACAATCTTGTTCTCGCCTCCTAATCTAAAATTCGATTTGTTAAGTGCTTTTAATGCAACTATTCGTAGTCGTTGTTGAAACGTAATCATCGTATTTCGGCTGATGCCTAGAAAATCGGCTTGATCAATCTGTCTAGTCTGAATCGACCAAAAAAAAATTAACTTTAAAATCAATTGGAGACATATATTGAATGTACCAGTTCGAATTGAACGTCTAGTTGAACACTTAGAACAACGCCAACCATAACTATCAATTACGTCTTTTCTTGGTTGCAATTTCAAACGATTAGAACATTTAATACAATTTAGTTCGCTAGGAATCAACTTGCGATCTTGCAACCATGAGATACAGTGGTGGAAATTAATTTGTCCCATGATATCATGTGATATCAGCTGACCTCATCTGATGTCATCTGGTATCATCTGATATCAGTTTGCATCAGAATTCGTTGGCAACTTTAATGTTTGTAATTCTCTTACTGATATCATCTGATATCATATGATTTCAACTGATCGGAACTGATGGTAGATGATACAAAAATTGTCATAAAATCTGATACCAACTGATATCAGCTGATATCAAATGATATCATGGGACAAATTAATTTCCAGGACTGTAACTTCTAAGTTATCTTTGGATTCAAAGATTTCATTTATTTTCGGGCAACTTAAATTTTTTTATCAATTTTCTTTTCATATTTTTTTTCTATTCAAAAATTGACCTAAAATGTCTGCAAATGTGGGTTTTTATGAAATAAAATATGGAGCAGAGTGAAACAAAATTTGCTCCATCCATTGGTGAAGTCTGCAAAATCTCTGCAAAACTAATTGCGCATTTAATTTTCATTTTTTTAATGGCGTGCACTGTTTTTAAATGCGCAATTAGTTTTGCAGAGATTTTGCAGACTTCACCAATGGATGGAGCAAATTTTGTTTCACTCTGCTCCATATTTTATTTCATAAAAACCCACATTTGCAGACATTTTAGGTCAATTTTTGAATAGAAAAAAAATATGAAAAGAAAATTGATAAAAAAATTTAAGTTGCCTTATTTTCGGCTAATCTGATGAATTATTCATTTTTAAATTTCTTGTTCTCTAAGTTTCAATTTTTTCTTAATGTAAATAACAAACAAAAAACAGTTGATTGATTGCAAATTTAAGTTACTATTTTTTATTTTAAACGTTGACACTTTTTGTGGCCAATAAAATTTTTTTGTGGCCAGGTAAAAAAAAAGCTGGCCAGGTAAAAAAAGTGACGGCCAATTATACAGGTTAATTGGCCACTAATTGACAAAATGTTAATTGGCCTGGCCAATTGGCCACACAAGCAACAAGACCCATATTTTTTTTGAACCAACAATACAAAATTCTTATGTTTTAAGATGTCAGCTTTCGAATGAGCTATAGATCAACCATACCTATAGTAGGTGCGGGACGGCTCGGGAGGGGTCAAAATAGGGTCACTTTTTAGGGTATTTATGGAAGAAACTTTTTTTTTATAATTCCAACTATTCTGGGGTAATCAGGGTTGTTAAAAATGAATATCAACAAATTTTCAGACGTTTCCGACAATTTTCCGCGGAATTATGCGGAAATACTTTCCCCTAGAGATGAATGTATATTCTTGTAGAGAATTAAATTTAGAAAATTTTGTTCGAGGCCGATTTTTGAAAAAAAGTTTAGTTTTTTTTTAAAACAGCTTAAAAAGATGAAAAAAAAACAAAAATAAAAGTTAAAAAGCTTTTAAATGGTCAATTTTATTAGATAAGACAATTCTATTAGATTATCTCTTTTGGTAGCTAAAGAGTTAGTCGAATCGGGTTCTGAATTAAGGTTTGATGTAGAAAACTTTTCTCCAAGTCCAGTTAGTGCACCAAAGGGTCCTTGCTCAACTGAATATCATTAAGGATAAGCATGTCCAACTCTCAAGCTTACGGGATTTGGAGAATACACAAGAAGAGCAACCGACTGTTGAAGCTGGAAGAAAATACGTAGGGTGATATTCCACACGGAATAGTCCTGGACGAAGATTTGTACACCTCAGACTTTCTTGCTGTAAAGGAACTCCTATTCTCGAAAAAGTAGGTAAAGCCTGGCAACGCTATAGATATGGTTTGTTCCATCGAGACTGGAAATAACCTTCCGTTGAGTTTTTCACCAGGTAGAGAAGGCCCGAGGGAGCGGGAAGTGATCGAGGAAAATGTGAAAGAAACATGAAGGTCATCCAACCTTCAAAAAGTCCTCGGGCTTTGTCTGTAATATTTCTTAATAAATAAGAAGGTTGAATACGATTTTGTATCGATTATCGAGAGTTGAATAAGATCACTAAGAGAGCCTAATGTTTTTAAATCGGTGACGTGAATCTAGTCGACACATTAAATAATGACGCTCTTAAGTGACTAGAATCGGATGATAAAGTCTTCTAGATGGTAGAATAGAGTTCTTCTACAGGATTAGTTTTACCAAAACGTTGTTAATTGTTAATTAAGTTTATACCAAAAATAAGTTTTTCATTAAAATTTTGATTATTTAAGGAGCAAACAAGAGGAATGTCAATGGAACATTTTAAAGGCAAAAATAAAAAAACATGTAAATTCTTATTAAACTATGAGAAGAAACAACAAAATAAGAACGAAAATTTTATGGCCGAAAATTGGAATGAACTAATCGAAAAACAGTTTTTAATGGTCAATCATTCAAAGTCAATACCGTCTAGAGGAATTGTTTTACTCCCTAAAGATTTTAATGACTTAACCAATTTTAGTGGTTTTACAGCTTTGCACAATGTTTACCTACACATGTTTTGTTTTGTTAAAACAAATGACCAGACTGGTTGTTACGCACATTTACTCGATTCAGAGGGAATTATGATTGACCAAAAGTTGTTTGACTCAAGTGATTTGGTTCTAATGTTAGTTTCAGCGTACATTTTGATCAATTCTAAAGTAAGAGATCTTAAATTTTGAGATTTTAAATCAAAATTTTGTATTTTATAGTTACCAACGATAATAAACACGTCGAACACTGTTTTTAAAAATCAAGACCCGTCCATAAACGATGTCAAATTGACCGAACTAATACAACAATATGCGAGAAAAACGTTCAATTTTCTTCGTTTTTTTATAAACGAGAACAATATCTTAAACCGCTACACTTGCAATTTTAAAAAAATCCTAGATCTAATCCCTGCACAACAAACTCAATCCGAAGTCTACAAATTTCAGTCTTACCAAAACCTTGGACGATGCCATTACTGTTCCCTAGCCGATCAGGGTTACAATCCATCGAATTCTAATTTTTCAATGGAAAAAAAAATTAATCAATACTCAAAATTTAGCACTCGTTTTGCATTAATCGGACCTGATAGTATGTTCAACTTAAACTCTGAGTTTGCAAACAAGTTCCCAAATCTTGTCAGTCTCATATTTGTAAACATACCCCTCAGTATAGAAGACGTTAACCTGTTTACTATACTCAAGAATCTAACCGAGATTAAACTCTTGAATAACGATATCAATTCAATACCAGAGCCGATTTTACAAATGAAAAATTTACAATCTTTGGCATTTAACAATCGAAACGATTATTCAAAGACATCGTTTGAGGGTATGACGAATCTCAAGGTATTGGACATCGAGCATGTCGATATCAATGACCGGGTTATGAAACTTCCCCGGACTTTGAAAACTCTTAAAATATCTCGTTCTATCTTCAAAACATTCGCGTTTGATCTTAACCCTGAGAGTCTAATTGAGCTTAGACTCACTGGGATTCCTTGGAAAGACATGGACAAATTCGATAAAATGATAAGTCTCGAAAAAGTTGAACAAGAAGTCAAAAGAAGTAAATTATTAACCCAAGAAATGATTCATAAACTTTTTAAATATTGCGATGCTGATTCAAATGGGTACCTTGAATTGAAAGAGATTAACAAATTTAATGCTTTTATATTCAAAAAATTCATGCGTTTGGAAGGTACCATACCTAGCGTGATATTCCAAATGGTTTATTTAAAACACCTTGATTTGTCTTATCAATCGATTCTACAAGTCCCGGACGAGATTGAAAATTTAAAAAATTTAAAAATTTTGATCTTGAACAATTGTATTTTGTTGACAAAAATAAGTCCAATGCTTTCATTTTTGGATTTGGAGAAGCTTGGACTGAGTAATTGTCAGAGTTGTGATACTGTCAGTATTTTACTGATCAGTATCAGTAAATTTCAGTATTCAGTATTACTGATACTGTTACTGATACTGATTTTAAAAATACTGATACTGAATAGAGTGCAAAATCAGTATTTCAGTAATACTGTTTAATACTGAAAATTTTATTTGTGATACTTTTTTTTATTAATTTCAGCCGAATAAGTAAGATTTTATAGAAAAAAAACTTGGAATATTAAAAAAAATTAATTTGGAGAAACTATTGCTACTATCCCTTGTTTTTTATTCAATTGAAATTTTTTTTACCGCTTGTGTTTGAGAAAATAATTTTTTTGAGGGGTGAGTCTTTTTTTATTTATCGGTCTTCCTTTTAATATTTTCCTTTAATAATCCCTTAATAGAACGAAATGATATATTTTATGTAAATAAATTAACTTAGAATACTATAAAAACAACGTTAAACAAGTTGTGATTAAATTCCTTTCTTATATCAAATCAAGTTTCTGCTTATTTGTTTCCATTTCCTTAAGGGGTTCATTTGAGAGATCTCTGTATACAGTGAAGGTAACATTATATCATGTGTATAATGTTTTTTAACTTAAGGAAATACTGATTGGCTAAATACTGATACTGATTTTCTCGATACTGATTCGGTAAATTAATACTGAATACTGACTGATACTGATGGTCCTAGTACTGATACTGACTGTTACTGATTCCCCTAAATACTGATACTGACTGATACTGATTTTTTCAATACTGATCACAAGTCTGGTAATTGTTTGTCTTTAAAAGACCCGCCGCCCGAGATCGTTAGCCGAGGGAGTTGGGAATCGATAAAAACATTTATGAAACGATCTCTATCTGGATCGGTTGAACTCAAACGGACTAAATTGATGCTCGTTGGTCTCGGTGAAGCTGGTAAAACATCACTATTAAGTGCTTTAAAATCGAGTTATTATGATTATACACCTGAAGTAACAGATGGTATAAGTATAGACGATTGGGTTAATGTTCTAGATGATGGTTCGACTTTGACTTTTTCAATGTGGGATTTTGCCGGTCAAAGTGTTTATTATAATACACATCAGTTTTTTTTGACATCAAGAGGGGTTTATTTGTTGGTATGGAATGTTAGACTTGGAAGTGAATATGCTGGTTTGGAGTTTTGGTTGAGTAGTATTAGTTGTCATGCACCTGGGGCACCGATATTCGTAGTCGGAACTCATATAGATCAAGTAGAAAATCTTTAATTTATGACAAAATTGCTTCATATACGTTTTTTTTCAAGGTTTCGAAGTACTCTTTGGATATGGATGATCTTAAATCGAGGTTTAAACAAATTGTTGGTTTTCATTTTGTGTCGAGTATAGAAGGAGATGGTATTGATGAGCTGAGAAAAAAAATTATCCAAGTCACCTTGAAAGAAAAATATATTTCCGAAAAGATTCCTGTAAGTGTTTAATTTTCGAACTTGTGTGTAAAGTTCTCAAAGATAGGGGGACGAGATGCCATAGGACATTAATATCTAACATATCGTATTTCCTTGCTTACAAGTGCCCCCTTAATACCCCCTTTTTACATACCACTGGAGATCTGATCAATTCTAATCTTGTGATTTTGTAGAAGTAGATCGGACTGAGTTGTTTATAAAACGTCCCAAAAGAACCTCAAATTTTATCCCATAAAGATGCGATTTTTAGTCCAGGAGCTGTTCTATTACATGTGGTATCTAGGGGAATAGAGGGTTACACTGTAGTTTAATGAATTTATCATTAGTTGACCAGCCTTAAGACTGCTACTTGTTTTTTTTTTTTTTATTTAAAAATGTACAAGGCTCTCAGTTGAATAAAACTATTGTATGAGGCCGCTAGTTCAAAAATAAAAAATAAAAAAATTCAAAAATGCAATTTCAAGGATGCGACTCATAAACTATATATGAATTAATGGCTGGCAGTTTACATAGTCACACACGGTATTTTTGATACAATATACCCCCAGATCTCTCTCTATTACTTTGATTGTAAGCCGGATCGACTCGATGGCAATTTGAAGTTCAGTATTTTCGTACTATTCTATTTAAATTAAAAATTTTAAACATTTAGATAGATTAATATAGTGTGCTGACTCTTATCTGAAATGTACATGGCATTTTGCTTATATTCATGTTATGTAATTTTTTAGTATTATCGGTCGAAGAAAAAAATGTGTTTTTTGCTCATTTAATCTCAATCATAGAAAAAATAGATAGAACTATTCGTTGAATAAAGAAAGATTTAATTTGTACACATTTTGTCATTTTCAGAGTCAAAAAATAAATTCCTAAAAATTTTTTTGAAAAAGTATGCTTTTTATTCATTTTAAATATGGCTATGCTAAATTTTAAATCATTCCTCAGTATGATATATAGTGAGTTCGCACTTATATCAGCCATAACTTATCACAATTCAGATATATCCCCGATTTTCTTAAGAACCGATTTCCTCAGATACTTTTACAGCTAAAAAGTGTTGAGTTATTTACCCTTTCGATTTCACATATTTTAAATATATCCCGATTTTTCCGAACTAAATTAAATACAGTCTAGTATAAAATAGTCTCATCTTTATCACAACATAATGCAATTAGTGATGGGACGATATCATATTTTTGTGATATCGATATTATCTGTTTATCGAAATAGAAATATCGATTTTATCGATTTATCGATAAATCTGTCGTCAACGCGACGTGACTAACATCTTTCAACTTCTCTTTCACTTGGGGAGTTGAATTCTTGATGAGAGTTTGGAACCCTTTGTCTTCAACAATTTGGTATGGCTGAGTAACAACGATTATCATCTTAGCGATAAGTTCATCGATTTTTTCTTTTGATAAAGGTTTGTTTGAACGAAATATTGAAAAAGTTGAATCGATTTTTTGATGAATTAGTTCACTTTGACCTTGTATAGTTTTGCTATCTAGAACATGTGGATGATGTTTGACCGCTTAATTTCTTCGGCGTCATTAGAACACAATGTACATTTGGTTAAAGTTGAGTCATTTTTGTTTTTTACAAAATATTTCCAGTAAGGTGATCTTGTCATTTCAAAATTTTTTTATCAGTAGAATAAGAATATGAAAAAGTTATAACTTGGTTATGATTAAATACAAAAATTTTCTTTTACATAAAATCATCAAACAGAGACGTTAAATGTTCAATAAAAAAGTTCAACTAAAGATATGGCGGGTAAAATTACAGTTGAAGGAAAATTTGTAACGTTACAGTTTTAACCTTCAAAGTTAACTGAAAAAACTTCTCTTTACTCAAAAATATCGATATTAGAAAAATCGATACGATATTTTTCGATACTAAGTTTTCGATACGATATATCGATATTTATCGATATCGTCCCATCACTAAATGCAATAAAAAGAAATTATAAAAAAGAGAATAAGTTTTTTCGAATAGAACAAAGACAATACATGCTAATAAATCATACTTTTCTGAACTTTTCGTAAAGAAAATAGAAAAAAAGTACGTGACTAATATCAAAGGTGTACAAATGGGTGGAAAATAAAAAGCTATTATAGTACTGTGAATTTTCCTTGAAATACCTAAAAAATTTCTTGATTACCGTAATCCCCCGCAAGGCTCCCCATGGGGGAAGTCAGGTTTAGACCCTTTGTTTCGGTTTTCGAAAAAGTTCAATTTTTAAAAAAATGATATAAAAAAGCAAATAGTTTTAACTTAACTGTGATAAGTAAGACCTTTTTTTTCTTGTCAAATATTCCCATTTTAATGCTAATGACGTGCATTGGGGAGGGGGGATTGTGCGGGGGATTACGGTAGTGCTTTTTGGATTGTATCGTAATGTTTAAGGGTCCAGTCAAGTTTCATCGTTTAAAGCAAGAATATCTCAATAGCTTTGGAAAAAGTATTTTTAAGACAGTTGAATATCGACAGTTTGAGCTAAAGAAGAATAAAAATAGGACTGTAAATTCATGAATTTAAGAGTTAATGAAGATCAAAAGAGATGAAGGTAGTAATTGAAGATGTTGTCATTTAACCATACTTACACTTCCAGTATTATTTTGCATAACTTTGAAATTTACAATTTTTTTATCTCTTCCTACCTAGAGGGATTAATGAGGTCTCACGGAATTTTTAATGAACCTTTTTTCAAATCAACAAAAGGTACACTAATCTTTTATTAAACCTGGGAACTATCGACCAGCTTCTCTTACGTGTATTCTTTGTTAGAAAGTGTCCTCAAAGATAAAAGCTCACATGTCAAATCTTGAATAGGAAAACTTAAACTTTATTTTATTTAAAGGAAGTCTGGTTAAATTTTGAAAAAGAAATAAAAGAAAAATCAAAAAAAGAGTCTCTAATATCATATTACATAATAAAATCCTTAGCCGAAAAAAGCGGTATTTACGAAAATTCCGAAATATTACAAGCAGTTAAATTCTTAAACGATCTTGGCTCATTACAATATTTTGAAAACCGTAATCTTAAAGACAAAGTAATCATAAACCCTCAATGGATAGTCGACGCTTTTGCCAAAATGGTCTCGGTCAAAGAGACTTGTATAATCGATGGTAAATTTTCACACGAAATTATAAAAGATATATGGAAAGACTATGATGAATCATTACACGAATGGATGTTAAAATTAACCGAAGAATTCGATCTCACATTTTCAGTACCTGAAAAAAATCTAAGCATCGTGCCTTGTTTATTACCAGAGACCGAACCTAAATACGAATGGCCTGAAATTGATCCTAAAAGTTCGATTAAGATCAAACAATTTAAAGTCTCATATAACTTTGAGTACCTCCCAGTTGGTCTTTTCAATCGAATCCAAGTAAGACTATTCCAATACGGAGACAGTTCAATTATATGGAAACGAGGGTCTCTTTTGAACAAAAATTCCCATCTCGCTTTACTAACCCAATCAAAAAACGCTTTATCAATTCAAATCAAAGTTCAAGGTGCTAAACCGGAGAACATTATTTTCGTAATCCACGAAGTCATTGAAACATTAATTAACGATTCATTTAACGGTCTTAAATACGATTTTAGTTTTCCTTGTCCTGAATGTGTCGATTCTCAAACCACAGAACCCCATCTCTTTAGTTCAACACTCTTAAAACGAGCTAGTGAAATGAAAGCACCATTTTTGCAATGTAATAAATATTTTCATGCTGTCTCAATTCAAGAGATGTTCACTATAGTCCCTGTAGATGACTCTACTAACGTTGACTTGAACTTGGAATACTCGATAAGAGACCTGAAGTCGTTAAAAAACAGTTTTAAACACGATATAATGTTCTGGTATTGTAATAAAGACACTGAATTGGACAAGGATAAATCGGTCAATCCAATCAAAGTCGCAAAAGCTATCGAATCCCAAGGGTACAAGGTATGGTACACTTTAGACCCTAATAGTCAAAAATTAGATCATTTGACATCGGTTATAAAACAGTCGAAAATTGTAATTTTCGGCATCTCTGATAATTTTTCCGCGGATGAAAAATGTGTTCAAGTTTTTGAATTAGTCAAAAATTTGATCAAAAAAAATTATTTGCTAATCGAGTTTGGGTTAATTGGCGGACGAAATTGGTTAAAAGAACCTTTATTTGCATCAGCTTGTACCGACTTTCGGGTTATAATCCAAGATCCGAAGAGGTATAAAACAAAACTAGTGGACACATTTGAATCGATTGAAAAATTGATTCAACCGGAAGTAAGGGGGGTTAAAAAAGACCCGGATGTGTTTATAAGTTATTGTTGGGGTAATTCTCATGATGCGGTCAAGAAGGGGTCAAAAGCAGGGAGTCTTGGGTGGTTGGACCCGAGGAGTTTGGTAAAATTTTTTGAGCAAAATGGAATAAACGCGTGGTTGGACATTGATAACTTGGACTCGACGTCACAAATGTTCGGCGAGATTACCAAGGGTATGAATTTAGCTAAGGTCATTGTAGCATGTGTTTCGGACGAGTATGTCGAATCGTTGAATTGTAAGTTAGAGTTTAGGTTTGCGCATATATCGCTTAGAATTCCGATTGTAAAAGCTGTTGTCGGGCTTGGAAACGAATGGAGGAAAAATGAAATCGCGTTTTTGGGAAGTTGTTATCCAGAGGTTAATTTTCAATATGAAACTGAAAGTTAGTTGAAATTACTTTTCAAAATTTCAATCTTAATTTTTTTTTTTAAGAAGCCCATTCAGTTCTATTGAACCACGTGCAGACTGAACTTGAGAAAATAAAATCCCGAAAAGTTGTAACAAACGAAACAAAAACTGAAAATGATTCAAATAATTCAGCTTTTCAAGAACTGTACGAGTTGACTCAACGTAAATTTTTGCGTCAAATAATCCAATTTTCGGACAAGCTATTCACTTCACGTTCATATCCAAGACTTTATTGCATCGATCTAATCGATGAACAAAAATTGGCCAAGTTAAAAGAACTTAAAGAGATTCGTAAAGTTAAAACTGAGCCCAAAAGAGATGAGAGAAACCCAGAGGGAGAAGATCAGACTCGTAAAATATCCGAGACTCCTTCACTCGAATCAACAGAACCATCAAGACTAATCCCATGTATCCGTCCAATGTGTGAAAACGAAGAATCTTGGCATTTATCTGACTTTATTGTAATCCTACCAAAGCTTATGAGCTCATACTCACCGTATTTGGTTCGTATAATGAGTATTTTACGTAACGGTAACTCTTCAAGTGAATTAGCAATATTTTTAACTGAACAAGGCAACAAGTTAATGGGTGAAATTGAAGAAAAAATAGGTCTAGAACAAACAGATTTGAATGAGTCGTATAACAGTTTGAAAAATTTTATCATAACTGAAGTTGAGAATGATAGATTTTATTCGTTGAGTTGGTTAAATGAACAAGAAGGGGATAGTGCATTTAACTTGGACAAATGTGAACTTAAAAATGGTAAAACATTATGGTTGTGTAAAAATCATGTCGAATTGGCTAATGGTAAAATTGTAATAGATCAAAAAAATTCTAATAACAGTCAAATTGATCAAGATAAGACTAAAATGATTGATGAACTTGATCAAATTCAAATTGATATTATTTAAAACAGTGTATTACATTTTTTAACCAAATAAATTTTTTTTAATAAAAAAATAATTTAATGGAATTTATCTTGACTTCTCAAAATTCCAATTAATGATTATGAAAGTGAATTCTCCTCTCAGAGCAAAGCTCGAAAATCGATGAACCGAATAAGACAATTAAATAATTGTAGGCTTTAGTTTTTGAAATTATTACAGTACTATTTAAATAAAACATGAGACTTACAATTAAACATTTTCTTAAACAAAAACTTATAAAAAAAAGGGGACTCGTTGACTCAGTCAAAAATGTAATTCAACAATTAAAGCATGTATTCATACAGAATCACCTATCGCCAAGCGGAGCAAAAAATTCCAGCTTAAACCATTTGAAAACCAGTAGAGAACAAGTAGAAACTTTTTGACAGAGCAAGATGGTTAGACCCTACTTTTTGACCTTTTTGCCTAGGTTTGAGGAATTTTGAGAAAAGACTGGATCAAGAGGGGGGTCCTCTTTTAGACCTTTTTGCCATTGTTTTACATGGAATTCAAAAACCAGTAGACAACCAGTTGAAACCATTTGAAAGTTAGATAAGGGGAGGCCAGTCAGGCCCTACTAATTCAAAAACCAGTAGACAATTAGCTCAACTGGTTGTCAACAGGTTTTTGAATTCCATGTAAAACAATGGCAGAAAGGTCAAAAAGACCAAAAAGTTTTTAGTTTCCATGGCATGTAAAAGGCAATAAAGTTTAAGCAAAAAATGAAAAAAGTGTAAAAGTAAACTCTTATCTCTGGTATTTACCATCAATATTTATTTTTTGCTTAAACTTAATTGTGCTTTTCATGCCATGGAAACTAAAAACAAAAGAGTTAAATTACTGAATGAAATAATAAAATATGATAAGAAAAGAGGAGTTTAAAAAGAGAATTTAGTTTCGAATGTCCTAATTACTGATAACATTGATAAGCTAAATTTGTGTTTAAATTCGATTTACCTTAAAAAAATCGCACTTAGTAGAATTACAAAAAAAATGCATATCTAAAGTCGTCCTCTCATTTTCTCATCCGGGCTTGGAACCGGCCATGGCAAGGTTACGACTATGCTACTGCCATCCATCCCAGTGACTGTGGGACGTTCATCATAAACAGTGCCACTCATCCGAGTCTAAGACTGCGAACTCGACAACTATTTATACTTAGCTTGGAACCACAAACCAAGCGTATTCTCCTATTGAAGAATACTTAACTTTGTCACTAGGGCTACACCTATTGCTAAATGGGTCTGCTGTAAAACAAGTTCTTGCGCCCGTTCATTCAGTCGAACCCTTCTAATCCGGCCTTCGATAATCCGGCAAATTCGGTTGCCGAACGATTTTTTGATTTCCCATTTCCACCTAAATACTTTATCATTGAATAACTTATAGAAATAAGCAGGGCCAACCAAAATATGCTTTCGCATATTTGGTTCAAATTCACATATTTTATGTTTTTTCGCTTTTTCGCATATTTCGCATATTGGGAGCATATTTAGCATATTTTGAGATTTTATTGATGAAAAATTATTTTAAAATAACAAAAAAATTAAATAAGATTTGCAAATATTAATGTTAAAAAAATTTTTTTGTTTAATATTCAAGCAATTTTGAAAAAGTTTGATTCGAAACTCTTCTTTTCATTTTATGTCTCATTTGAATAATGTCATCAAATATTACTCCTCAAAAAAGAGTCAGGGAATACTCTGACAAAGGCTTAATTGTTAACGACAGCAATGAGCTTTATTGCAAAGCTTGTAAAAAGTCAATTGATTACACCAAAAAATCTTCGGTTTCACAACATCTTGAGACAGAGATACACAATAATAATGTGAAAAAATTAAAAACCAATTTGACCATCAATTTCAATAACGAAGAAAGTAGAAACAATTTTCATAACGACTTGATTATTTGGCATTCTGCATCAAATATCCCATTGGATAAACTTGGTAAAAAAACATTTACTAGTTTTTTAAATAATTATCTCCGCCCTGAATTTAAAGTTCCATCCGTATCTACAATACGACGCTCTTTACCAGTTTTATACAAATCAAAAATGAACGAAATGATTGAATATTTTATGAAATCAAAAATTGCTGTGATGTGTGACGAGACAACCGATTCAAGAAGCCGTTACATTTTTCAAATAATATTTATAAAACTCGACATCTTTTCCGAAAACATTCCAAAATTAGTCGAAACAATTTATCTTGACGAAGTTAATCACGAAACAGTTTCCCGTTCGATAATTAATATACTAATACAAATGAAGATCCCATTCGAAAACGTTTCATTTTTTGTATCAGACAATGCGTCATATATGAAAAAAGCGATTGCAGAAGAATGGTCTATCTATTTGAATTTTTGCTCCGAATTAAAACCAATCGACGAAGATTTTGATTTAGAAAAATGGTGGATCAGTATTAAAACCCGAGTTCCAAATCTTTTTAGTTATGCAAGGTGGGTTTTAGCCGATTCTGAAAGAGCTTTATCAAAATATAATATGGTGCTTTCCGATTCAAGACAGAGTTTGACAGAGGAAAACGTCAAAATACACAACTTTTTTTATTTTAATTTTAATCAGCATAATTTGTCCGAAACTAATACCGATGAAAGCTTAGATGATATAATTCCATTTTCCCCATAAAACAAATTAGGCTCATATAATTTTTATTTGATATTTTTATTAAATTAGACTTTTTAAACTAATAAAGTACTGATTTTTGTAAAAAGTTTTTTTAAAATTTGTTCAATAAATTAGAAGACATAATTGAAAAACGCATTTTACTGCATTTTTAGAGCATATTTCGCATTTTTAGAGCATATTTCGCTTTTTTTGAGCATATTTCGCTTTTTTTGAGCAAATTTCGCATTTAAAGAGCATATTTCAAGAGCATTTTCGGCATAAAATTTCACATATTTATCGCATATTTAGACCCCCTTATAAAGCATATTTTGGTTGGCCCTGCAAATTAGACTTATAGAAATAAGCTGAATATTCTAAGCTCTGGTTTAAGGATGCTTTTGAGAATTCTTTTTTGAGGTTTAAAATTTAATTAAAATTAATCAATTCGGATTTGATGAGTTATTCAAAATATTAATAATTTTACAATTCGAATCAACTAGCCGTTTTAAAGGTTAAAATTGCCATGTAAGTTTGAGATGCTCAAACTCTGAGAATTATTCAAAAGGTTTTTCTATTGAAAAAAACAAATTTCGACGCAAGATCTTTTATGAATGTTCTTGATTCACATCAATACAGAAAGATTAAAATAAATGACTTTAAAAAATTTCCTTCTAAATTGTAATTTAAGTTTGTTTGAGACCAACTTTTCAATTTCTTGCATTGGTACTCTTGTAAGTAGAAAAAACAAAAGTTCCAAAATGCTTGAATCGTCAAAGCTGTTAAGCTTCTTTTCACCAATAGTAGTCATACTTAAAGTCGATAAAAAGTACCACTCTTTCTTGGGAATTTGCTACATTAATACGACTAAAATATGACTAAAACATATCAATAGAGCATTAGAGCAATGCTTCGCTTTGAAAAACTCGTGCTGTGATCAGTAAGTAATTTGACAGTACACTTTCGAAGATCACTTAACTTTTTGATTTTTCGTAAAATGAAAAAAATAAAGTTTTGAAATGCATTTAATGAAATATTTTCTAAAATTTAAACATCTCAAAATCGTCAATCTTAGTACATAAAGTATTTCATGATAATGTTTTTATATTTACTGAAAAACAGATGATAGTATGACTGTGATGATTTAATTTTCTAATTTCTTTTTATTTACTTTATTTTGAAATAAACGAATGAAACCTTTTTGTTTTCGAATAAATCATGCTAAAAGAATTTAATGGAATATTGGGAGCTGAAAGGCTAATTATTTTTTAAAAGCAATTGATCGATTTACAAGTTAGCCTTAATAACGTTTATTATATTTAGCCGTAATTTTGTAGATAAAAGCTTTTCAAGGCTTGCTTTTACATAGTAATTTTATTTAAGGAGTTATTTTTAACTTTATTATAACTCTTATTTATTAGAAAGTGTCATACTAAGACAATCCTTAAAGTTAGTAACTTTATTTTATAACTTTTAAAATTTAGTCTAACTTTATTTTATTAGACGATCCCCTTTTTATATATTATATAGACTAGTACATGTTCTCAAAGTAAAGAGAAGCATTTAAGCTCTGAAATCTTTAAAAATTTATTAATAATAATTAAATAAAAAAGCTTTTTGATTCTTGATTTTATTTAAAAAGATTTATTCGAATATTTTTAAAAATTTAGCTAAGACAAAAAAAAAATAAGTTTTTAATGTTTTATCTAATAATAATCAAAATCGTTGTTAATCTGTAAATGTTGTCTAATAAAAACATATCGTTTAAAATTTGAATCAGAATTCAACCAGGTAATATTTCCCAAACGCCACCCTCCAACATTTAAATCAAGATGCCATGAAAGACGTAATGTGTCATTTTGGTAAATTCGATCAGCTTGATACTGTTCAATTTCAGATGTTGGTGAAAAACCAAAACTCTTTGAAGGAGTAAAATACCAATAAGCTGAACCAACCATTTTTGGGATGTTAATTACCGTTTCGTTTAAAATTGATAGACAATCACCACACGCTACTAGATTTAAAATCTCAGAGTCAACTCTTGAACCAGCTGCACACAAGATTGAATCATCATCACAATTCGTTCTTAGATTAAATAATGAACTTGAGTTCAAACTCATACTGTATAAATCTTGATAAACTATTCTAAAACCACTGTTAGTCAATGATCTTAATGAATAATCGTTTGCAAGCTTTGGATAATTATTTTGAAATGTTGTTGTTGAGGTTGTTTGAGTTGTTGTCGTTTTGGTTGATGTTGATGTCGTTGTAGGCTTTACTGTTGTTGATCTAAATGTGGTTCTTGAGCCTGTTGTGGTTGGTTTTTTACTCATTTTTTGATTTCCATTATTATTCGGATTTCCGTTGTTGTTTGGATTTCCATTATTGTTGGAATTTCCATTGTTGTTAGGATTCCCATTATTGGTAGGATTACCATTGTTGTTGGGATTATTATTATTGTTAGTCTGTTGAGCAAGTAGAATAACTACTTGAACAAATATTAATATTAAAGACCACTTTTTGAACATTTTTTTAATTGTGAAAAAAAGACTAAAATGTTCTGCTATTTATCACATGTTGATGGTGAAATTTTATATAATTTCGCTATTTTAAAAATAATTTTTAACGAAAGAAAGTTTTTTGGCTTCACAATAGCGAAATTACATTTAAATATTTTAATTTTTCATGAATTAAATGTGTGAATGTCACATTAAAGATGCTCAACTTTAAAAATTTTCATGATTCTCTGATTCTCTACCTCTAAAAAGTATTTTTTTGTTTCAAATAATTTTGAGAAAAAAACACCTTTAACGCGAAAAAAATTATTTTTAAAATAGCGAAATTATATAAAAATTTCACCATCAACATAAAAAAACACGAGGTGTTTTTTTCTCAAAATTATTTGAAACAAAAAAATACTTTTTAGAGGTAGAGAATCAGAGAATCATGAAAATTTTTAAAGTTGAGCATCTTTAATGTGACATTCACACATTTAATTCATGAAAAATTAAAATATTTAAATGTAATTTCGCTATTGTGAAGCCAAAAAACTTTCTTTCGTTAAAAATTATTTTTAAAATAGCGAAATTATATAAAATTTCACCATCAACATGTGATAAATAGCAGAACATTTTAGTCTTTTTTTCACAATTAAAAAAATGTTCAAAAAGTGGTCTTTAATATTAATATTTGTTCAAGTAGTTATTCTACTTGCTCAACAGACTAACAATAATAATAATCCCAACAACAATGGTAATCCTACCAATAATGGGAATCCTAACAACAATGGAAATTCCAACAATAATGGAAATCCAAACAACAACGGAAATCCGAATAATAATGGAAATCAAAAAATGAGTAAAAAACCAACCACAACAGGCTCAAGAACCACATTTAGATCAACAACAGTAAAGCCTACAACGACATCAACATCAACCAAAACGACAACAACTCAAACAACCTCAACAACAACATTTCAAAATAATTATCCAAAGCTTGCAAACGATTATTCATTAAGATCATTGACTAACAGTGGTTTTAGAATAGTTTATCAAGATTTATACAGTATGAGTTTGAACTCAAGTTCATTATTTAATCTAAGAACGAATTGTGATGATGATTCAATCTTGTGTGCAGCTGGTTCAAGAGTTGACTCTGAGATTTTAAATCTAGTAGCGTGTGGTGATTGTCTATCAATTTTAAACGAAACGGTAATTAACATCCCAAAAATGGTTGGTTCAGCTTATTGGTATTTTACTCCTTCAAAGAGTTTTGGTTTTTCACCAACATCTGAAATTGAACAGTATCAAGCTGATCGAATTTACCAAAATGACACATTACGTCTTTCATGGCATCTTGATTTAAATGTTGGAGGGTGGCGTTTGGGAAATATTACCTGGTTGAATTCTGATTCAAATTTTAAACGATATGTTTTTATTAGACAACATTTACAGATTAACAACGATTTTGATTATTATTAGATAAAACATTAAAAACTTATTTTTTCTTTTGTATTAGCTAAATTTTTAAAAATATTCGAATAAATCTTTTTAAATAAAATCAAGAATCAAAAAGCTTTTTTATTTAATTATTATTAATAAATTTTTAAAGATTTCAGAGCTTAAATGCTTCTCTTTACTTTGAGAACATGTACTAGTCTATATAATATATAAAAAGGGGATCGTCTAATAAAATAAAGTTAGACTAAATTTTAAAAGTTATAAAATAAAGTTACTAACTTTAAGGATTGTCTTAGTATGACACTTTCTAATAAATAAGAGTTATAATAAAGTTAAAAATAACTCCTTAAATAAAATTACTATGTAAAAGCAAGCCTTGAAAAGCTTTTATCTACAAAATTACGGCTAAATATAATAAACGTTATTAAGGCTAACTTGTAAATCGATCAATTGCTTTTAAAAAATAATTAGCCTTTCAGCTCCCAATATTCCATTAAATTCTTTTAGCATGATTTATTCGAAAACAAAAAGGTTTCATTCGTTTATTTCAAAATAAAGTAAATAAAAAGAAATTAGAAAATTAAATCATCACAGTCATACTATCATCTGTTTTTCAGTAAATATAAAAACATTATCATGAAATACTTTATGTACTAAGATTGACGATTTTGAGATGTTTAAATTTTAGAAAATATTTCATTAAATGCATTTCAAAACTTTATTTTTTTCATTTTACGAAAAATCAAAAAGTTAAGTGATCTTCGAAAGTGTACTGTCAAATTACTTACTGATCACAGCACGAGTTTTTCAAAGCGAAGCATTGCTCTAATGCTCTATTGATATGTTTTAGTCATATTTTAGTCGTATTAATGTAGCAAATTCCCAAGAAAGAGTGGTACTTTTTATCGACTTTAAGTATGACTACTATTGGTGAAAAGAAGCTTAACAGCTTTGACGATTCAAGCATTTTGGAACTTTTGTTTTTTCTACTTACAAGAGTACCAATGCAAGAAATTGAAAAGTTGGTCTCAAACAAACTTAAATTACAATTTAGAAGGAAATTTTTTAAAGTCATTTATTTTAATCTTTCTGTATTGATGTGAATCAAGAACATTCATAAAAGATCTTGCGTCGAAATTTGTTTTTTTCAATAGAAAAACCTTTTGAATAATTCTCAGAGTTTGAGCATCTCAAACTTACATGGCAATTTTAACCTTTAAAACGGCTAGTTGATTCGAATTGTAAAATTATTAATATTTTGAATAACTCATCAAATCCGAATTGATTAATTTTAATTAAATTTTAAACCTCAAAAAAGAATTCTCAAAAGCATCCTTAAACCAGAGCTTAGAATATTCAGCTTATTTCTATAAGTCTAATTTGCAGGGCCAACCAAAATATGCTTTATAAGGGGGTCTAAATATGCGATAAATATGTGAAATTTTATGCCGAAAATGCTCTTGAAATATGCTCTTTAAATGCGAAATTTGCTCAAAAAAAGCGAAATATGCTCAAAAAAAGCGAAATATGCTCTAAAAATGCGAAATATGCTCTAAAAATGCAGTAAAATGCGTTTTTCAATTATGTCTTCTAATTTATTGAACAAATTTTAAAAAAACTTTTTACAAAAATCAGTACTTTATTAGTTTAAAAAGTCTAATTTAATAAAAATATCAAATAAAAATTATATGAGCCTAATTTGTTTTATGGGGAAAATGGAATTATATCATCTAAGCTTTCATCGGTATTAGTTTCGGACAAATTATGCTGATTAAAATTAAAATAAAAAAAGTTGTGTATTTTGACGTTTTCCTCTGTCAAACTCTGTCTTGAATCGGAAAGCACCATATTATATTTTGATAAAGCTCTTTCAGAATCGGCTAAAACCCACCTTGCATAACTAAAAAGATTTGGAACTCGGGTTTTAATACTGATCCACCATTTTTCTAAATCAAAATCTTCGTCGATTGGTTTTAATTCGGAGCAAAAATTCAAATAGATAGACCATTCTTCTGCAATCGCTTTTTTCATATATGACGCATTGTCTGATACAAAAAATGAAACGTTTTCGAATGGGATCTTCATTTGTATTAGTATATTAATTATCGAACGGGAAACTGTTTCGTGATTAACTTCGTCAAGATAAATTGTTTCGACTAATTTTGGAATGTTTTCGGAAAAGATGTCGAGTTTTATAAATATTATTTGAAAAATGTAACGGCTTCTTGAATCGGTTGTCTCGTCACACATCACAGCAATTTTTGATTTCATAAAATATTCAATCATTTCGTTCATTTTTGATTTGTATAAAACTGGTAAAGAGCGTCGTATTGTAGATACGGATGGAACTTTAAATTCAGGGCGGAGATAATTATTTAAAAAACTAGTAAATGTTTTTTTACCAAGTTTATCCAATGGGATATTTGATGCAGAATGCCAAATAATCAAGTCGTTATGAAAATTGTTTCTACTTTCTTCGTTATTGAAATTGATGGTCAAATTGGTTTTTAATTTTTTCACATTATTATTGTGTATCTCTGTCTCAAGATGTTGTGAAACCGAAGATTTTTTGGTGTAATCAATTGACTTTTTACAAGCTTTGCAATAAAGCTCATTGCTGTCGTTAACAATTAAGCCTTTGTCAGAGTATTCCCTGACTCTTTTTTGAGGAGTAATATTTGATGACATTATTCAAATGAGACATAAAATGAAAAGAAAAGTTTCGAATCAAACTTTTTCAAAATTGCTTGAATATTAAACAAAAAAATTTTTTTAACATTAATATTTGCAAATCTTATTTAATTTTTTTGTTATTTTAAAATAATTTTTCATCAATAAAATCTCAAAATATGCTAAATATGCTCCCAATATGCGAAATATGCGAAAAAGCGAAAAAACATAAAATATGTGAATTTGAACCAAATATGCGAAAGCATATTTTGGTTGGCCCTGCTTATTTCTATAAGTTATTCAATGATAAAGTATTTAGGTGGAAATGGGAAATCAAAAAATCGTTCGGCAACCGAATTTGCCGGATTATCGAAGGCCGGATTAGAAGGGTTCGACTGAATGAACGGGCGCAAGAACTTGTTTTACAGCAGACCCATTTAGCAATAGGTGTAGCCCTAGTGACAAAGTTAAGTATTCTTCAATAGGAGAATACGCTTGGTTTGTGGTTCCAAGCTAAGTATAAATAGTTGTCGAGTTCGCAGTCTTAGACTCGGATGAGTGGCACTGTTTATGATGAACGTCCCACAGTCACTGGGATGGATGGCAGTAGCATAGTCGTAACCTTGCCATGGCCGGTTCCAAGCCCGGATGAGAAAATGAGAGGACGACTTTAGATATGCATTTTTTTTGTAATTCTACTAAGTGCGATTTTTTTAAGGTAAATCGAATTTAAACACAAATTTAGCTTATCAATGTTATCAGTAATTAGGACATTCGAAACTAAATTCTCTTTTTAAACTCCTCTTTTCTTATCATATTTTATTATTTCATTCAGTAATTTAACTCTTTTGTTTTTAGTTTCCATGGCATGAAAAGCACAATTAAGTTTAAGCAAAAAATAAATATTGATGGTAAATACCAGAGATAAGAGTTTACTTTTACACTTTTTTCATTTTTTGCTTAAACTTTATTGCCTTTTACATGCCATGGAAACTAAAAACTTTTTGGTCTTTTTGACCTTTCTGCCATTGTTTTACATGGAATTCAAAAACCTGTTGACAACCAGTTGAGCTAATTGTCTACTGGTTTTTGAATTAGTAGGGCCTGACTGGCCTCCCCTTATCTAACTTTCAAATGGTTTCAACTGGTTGTCTACTGGTTTTTGAATTCCATGTAAAACAATGGCAAAAAGGTCTAAAAGAGGACCCCCCTCTTGATCCAGTCTTTTCTCAAAATTCCTCAAACCTAGGCAAAAAGGTCAAAAAGTAGGGTCTAACCATCTTGCTCTGTCAAAAAGTTTCTACTTGTTCTCTACTGGTTTTCAAATGGTTTAAGCTGGAATTTTTTGCTCCGCTTGGCGATAGGTGATTCTGTATGTTAATCAATTCGGATTTGATGAGTTATTCAAAATATTAATAATTTTACAATTCGAATCAACTAGCCGTTTTAAAGGTTAAAATTGCCATGTAAGTTTGAGATGCTCAAACTCTGAGAATTATTCAAAAGGTTTTTCTAATGAAAAAAACAAATTTCGACGCAAGATCTTTTATGAATGTTCTTGATTCACATCAATACAGAAAGATTAAAATAAATGGCTTTAAAAAATTTCCTTCTAAATTGTAATTGAAGTGTGTTTGAGACCAACTTTTCAATTTCTTGCATTGGTACTCTTGTAAGTAGAAAAAACAAAAGTTCCAAAATGCTTGAATCGTCAAAGCTGTTAAGCTTTTTTCATTACAATTTAATTTTGAAATTTGATTCTTCGTTCAGCACCATCTATTTGATATACTCCTTGCACATAAGTAACCCAACCTTTGCGTTTTTTTTCACCAATAGTAGTCATACTTAAAGTCGATATAAAGTACCACTCTTTCTTGGGAATTTGCTACATTAATACGACTAAAATATGACTAAAACATATCAATAGAGCATTAGAGCAATACTTCGCTTTGAAAAACTCGTGCTGTGATCAGTAAGTAATTTGACAGTACACTTTCGAAGATCACTTAACTTTTTGATTTTTCGTAAAATGAAAAAAATAAAGTTTTGAAATGCATTTAATGAAATATTTTCTAAAATTTAAACATCTCAAAATCGTCAATCTTAGTACATAAAGTATTTCATGATAATGTTTTTATATTTACTGAAAAACAGATGATAGTATGACTGTGATGATTTAATTTTCTAATTTCTTTTTATTTACTTTATTTTGAAATAAACGAATGAAACCTTTTTGTTTTCGAATAAATCATGCTAAAAGAATTTAATGGAATATTGGGAGCTGAAAGGCTAATTATTTTTTAAAAGCAATTGATCGATTTACAAGTTAGCCTTAATAACGTTTATTATATTTAGCCGTAATTTTGTAGATAAAAGCTTTTCAAGGCTTGCTTTTACATAGTAATTTTATTTAAGGAGTTATTTTTAACTTTATTATAACTCTTATTTATTAGAAAGTGTCATACTAAGACAATCCTTAAAGTTAGTAACTTTATTTTATAACTTTTAAAATTTAGTCTAACTTTATTTTATTAGACGATCCCCTTTTTATATATTATATAGACTAGTACATGTTCTCAAAGTAAAGAGAAGCATTTAAGCTCTGAAATCTTTAAAAATTTATTAATAATAATTAAATAAAAAAGCTTTTTGATTCTTGATTTTATTTAAAAAGATTTATTCGAATATTTTTAAAAATTTAGCTAATACAAAAGAAAAAATAAGTTTTTAATGTTTTATCTAATAATAATCAAAATCGTTGTTAATCTGTAAATGTTGTCTAATAAAAACATATCGTTTAAAATTTGAATCAGAATTCAACCAGGTAATATTTCCCAAACGCCACCCTCCAACATTTAAATCAAGATGCCATGAAAGACGTAATGTGTCATTTTGGTAAATTCGATCAGCTTGATACTGTTCAATTTCAGATGTTGGTGAAAAACCAAAACTCTTTGAAGGAGTAAAATACCAATAAGCTGAACCAACCATTTTTGGGATGTTAATTACCGTTTCGTTTAAAATTGATAGACAATCACCACACGCTACTAGATTTAAAATCTCAGAGTCAACTCTTGAACCAGCTGCACACAAGATTGAATCATCATCACAATTCGTTCTTAGATTAAATAATGAACTTGAGTTCAAACTCATACTGTATAAATCTTGATAAACTATTCTAAAACCACTGTTAGTCAATGATCTTAATGAATAATCGTTTGCAAGCTTTGGATAATTATTTTGAAATGTTGTTGTTGAGGTTGTTTGAGTTGTTGTCGTTTTGGTTGATGTTGATGTCGTTGTAGGCTTTACTGTTGTTGATCTAAATGTGGTTCTTGAGCCTGTTGTGGTTGGTTTTTTACTCATTTTTTGATTTCCATTATTATTCGGATTTCCGTTGTTGTTTGGATTTCCATTATTGTTGGAATTTCCATTGTTGTTAGGATTCCCATTATTGGTAGGATTACCATTGTTGTTGGGATTATTATTATTGTTAGTCTGTTGAGCAAGTAGAATAACTACTTGAACAAATATTAATATTAAAGACCACTTTTTGAACATTTTTTTAATTGTGAAAAAAAGACTAAAATGTTCTGCTATTTATCACATGTTGATGGTGAAATTTTATATAATTTCGCTATTTTAAAAATAATTTTTAACGAAAGAAAGTTTTTTGGCTTCACAATAGCGAAATTACATTTAAATATTTTAATTTTTCATGAATTAAATGTGTGAATGTCACATTAAAGATGCTCAACTTTAAAAATTTTCATGATTCTCTGATTCTCTACCTCTAAAAAGTATTTTTTTGTTTCAAATAATTTTGAGAAAAAAACACCTTTAACGCGAAAAAAATTATTTTTAAAATAGCGAAATTATATAAAAATTTCACCATCAACATAAAGATCATTGACTAACATTAAGATCATTGACTAACAGTGGTTTTAGAATAGTTTATCAAGATTTATACAGTATGAGTTTGAACTCAAGTTCATTATTTAATCTAAGAACGAATTGTGATGATGATTCAATCTTGTGTGCAGCTGGTTCAAGAGTTGACTCTGAGATTTTAAATCTAGTAGCGTGTGGTGATTGTCTATCAATTTTAAACGAAACGGTAATTAACATCCCAAAAATGGTTGGTTCAGCTTATTGGTATTTTACTCCTTCAAAGAGTTTTGGTTTTTCACCAACATCTGAAATTGAACAGTATCAAGCTGATCGAATTTACCAAAATGACACATTACGTCTTTCATGGCATCTTGATTTAAATGTTGGAGGGTGGCGTTTGGGAAATATTACCTGGTTGAATTCTGATTCAAATTTTAAACGATATGTTTTTATTAGACAACATTTACAGATTAACAACGATTTTGATTATTATTAGATAAAACATTAAAAACTTATTTTTTCTTTTGTATTAGCTAAATTTTTAAAAATATTCGAATAAATCTTTTTAAATAAAATCAAGAATCAATAAGCTTTTTTTATTTAATCATTTTTAATAAATTTTAAATTTCTACAAACAAGGTAAGAGTGATATTTTTATAATCAGTCTTGATGCTAGAAAAGCCTTTGATAGGGTATGGCGTGATGGACAAGGGTTTTAAACAAGTTGGTGTTTTATCACCACCTTTGACCCATGAATTCATTCTTATTTAAGATCTTGATAAGTTCTGGTATAGTGGGACATCAAGTTCGGTAAGATCTTAACAAGATCTTTAAAGTTGAATCAAGATTTTAACAGAAATAAGATTCTTGTAATTTTCTTTAAGAATTTTCTGAAGATCTTGTATGAATCTTCAAACAAATGGAAAACATAAGTTTCTTTTCGTGGACTTAAGCCATAAGAATAATGTAAGATCTCAGAAAATTCTTAAAGAAAATTACAAGAATCTTATTTCTGTTAAAATCTTGATTCAACTTTAAAGATCTTGTTAAGATCTTAACCGAACTTGATGTCCCACTATACCAGAACTTATCAAGATCTTAAATAAGAATGAATTCATGGGGATTAACTACTTTGTTAATGAAATGGCTGAGGGATGTGTTGAGTTGGATATTGGTGCAAAGATTAACGGTATACCGTTAAAGTTGATATATCAACTTTTCAATAATAGCATATTGTGATGCCGTGGTATTAATTGCTACTGTTTACAAACATTATGAACTGTTGTTAGCTCAATGTGAAGAGTATGAAAAATAGAGTTAAATGCCTCCAAATCAGCATGTTTTATTGTGGTGAATCGGAAATGTCAGCTTCGAGGCACATTTTGGCTAAATATGCGTGAGATACCTGTGGTTTCAAATATGATCTGCTTAGATTTGCCGATAGGTAATCAAGATTTCGTGTATAATTTAATTGAAGAAAAATTGAAGAAAGTTGAAAGAAGCTTCTATTCTCTTATGGTTTAGGATGCAAATCCAAGTTGATGAATCCTGAATTGATTGGATTTTTGTTCAGGTAATTTGCTCAGTCAATTTTTAGGTACCATTAAACAATTTTTATATTTGTGAGGCGAAACTGAAAGAGTTAGACGTGAGACAAAATTTTTTAATCAAGAGGACTATAGGAATTAAGAAGTTTCGAAGAAGAAGCCCGTTAAATCAGGCTCTTCTACAAGCAGAATCATTCATCATCTTAAACTTGATCATAACTTTATCATTAGAACCCATATTCCAATACAATTGAAAAAAAAAAAATGTTTGAGTTGGTAAACTTTGAGGGTTTCTGGGGTTTCAAAGCATTTTCCTATGAAGTAACCAAGGATATCACCATTAACGGGAGAATCTACCCTACATATTATGATATAGATTGCTCCAGGAAAATATTATTATTGACTTGAACTTGATGATTTACTTTATTCAGTTTTATATATTTAAATGTTGATCACATTTCGGGTGCTAATCTTTGTGGAGCGCCAATACCTTAATAGATTATTGTATACCAAAACCAATGGTATCATCGTTAACTGGAGGTTCTGCTCTACAAGAAAAGCTATACATCATTGGAAAACCAATTTATAAAATTAATAAACATTTACACATTTCTAGTTGTGACTTTTTTTATAAATTTTGATTTTTTTTGGAGTGTGAAACTTTCAGCAACTCTAGAGCTCCCAAGAAGCATCATACACACAAACCAAGGGTATCCGCATCAACCAGAGAGTCTACTCTACAAGTTTATAAATATATCATCAAGTGTTACATTTTTCAAATATGTCAACAAATAAATCTCCATTATTCATTAATTCAATTATTTTCAACTCAACAAAGAGTCTTTTGAGAGGTTTATCTCATCTTGTGAAAGGTATTAAGTCAAGCCTAGGGTATGAATAGAAAGAGGACTCAATTGTCTACAAGATGGTATGTCAAGTTACCAAGTATAAAATTCTGATATTTAAAATTTGAGGTTTCAAGCATTAAATTTATTTTCTTTTATTGCTCAACTTTGAAGAGTGCTATTCTTCTTCAAAAGAGCGTGATACGAGTAAACAATTTTATCTCCATTAATCGAAGAGGCTTCACCACAAGTTAAGCTATTGATCTTTAAATGATAATTTTTTAAACGTTCGGCGGTCAAAATGCCTGAGAGAGTCCGATTTGTTGGGATTTTTCAAAGGTTTTTTTTATTGTTGAAGCTTTTCAACTTTAAGAAGAATCCTTTAAAATTCGACTGTTCTATTTTTGAGGATACGAATTAACTATCGACTAGAACTAATTAGTTTCTAATCATTCAAGCTAATTGCATAATTTCATCAATCATAAGAAAAACATTGAAATTCGATTCTCTCTGATAGATAGAATGAGGTTAAAAAAACAAACAAAAATATTCTATACCCCTCGCAAATTAAAATTTCTTTAACGATAAGTTCAAATAACTAACATATTTTTTCTTTTTGTTACAAGCCTACGAGTCACACACATTAAAAAAAAAAAGAAAAGTATCATGCAAAGACATATGTTTTGGTCGAAATTTAAATCATCTGTAAAAATACAAGAACCGCTAGATGTTAATGATCTTCATCGGGTGGCAAAATTTTTCTAATTCCCAAAAGTCAAAAATGTTTTTACTAAAAATTAAATGAGATAATCAAATATTTGAGACCCTCACTCTTAAAAAATAATTTTTTTTTTTTTTGATTAATCCATTTTTAAAACAATGAAAGACTTAAAAATGTGATGAAATAGAAGCCATTTGAACGCCAAAAAAATTTTAAAAGGCTTTTTTTTTTTTAAAAAAAAAAAGATCTGTAATTAAATTTTTTTTCTGCCACTTAACAAAAAAGTATAAACTCACTTGACAATTTTTTTTTATATACAAACTTGAAATTTCTCTCTTTTGGGTTTCCTCTAAATAAAAAAAAACGTAATTTATTTTTTTTTGTAAGTTTGAAATTGTTATAAATTTTGTATCTTTGAATATAATTGATGTTCTATGCGTTTTGTTGTTTATTTAACCTTATTCTTTTCTCGATTTTTATTATTTTTTTTTGTTTGTTGCTTATAATCATACTTCAAGCTTGCTTTTTAATAATTGATTTGATGATTACGTAAATAACTCTCCTTTTTTTTTAAAGCGTTCCATATATATCCTGAAACTGGAGTTAATTTGTTAAAATTCTAAATACTCTTGATTTCCGTTTGATAACATACACCTACTAACTAAATAGTTGAAGTCTATTCTGTCGAATCTTAATTAAAAAAAACACTTGATAAAATAATGTAAATCTTAATGTTTATATTTTAATAAAGAAAATAACCCAAATAATTATATCTAAACTTGTAGAGGAGACTCTCTGATTGATGCTGGTAACCTTGGATTTTCCGAATCATGTTTCTCTGAAAATATGGAACTGCTCAAAGTTCACAACTACCAAAAAAATGACTTATTAATTAACTTGGTCCATCTATAATAAAAATTGTAGACTTTAAATATGAGGACATTGTATACCATCTTGTAGACAATTGAGTCCTCTTTCTATTCATACCCTAGGCTTGACTTAATACCTTTCACAAGATGAGATAAACCTCTCAAAAGACTCTTTGTTGAGTTGAAAATAATTGAATTAATGAATAATGGAGATTTATTTGTTGACATATTTGAAAAATGTAACACTTGATGATATATTTATAAACTTGTAGAGTAGACTCTCTGGTTGATGCGGATACCCTTGGTTTGTGTGTATGATGCTTCTTGGGAGCTCTAGAGTTGCTGAAAGTTTCACACTCCAAAAAAAATCAAAATTTATAAAAAAAGTCACAACTAGAAATGTGTAAATGTTTATTAATTTTATAAATTGGTTTTCCAATGATGTATAGCTTTTCTTGTAGAGCAGAACCTCCAGTTAACGATGATACCATTGGTTTTGGTATACAATAATCTATTAAGGTATTGGCGCTCCACAAAGATTAGCACCCGAAATGTGATCAACATTTAAATATATAAAACTGAATAAAGTAAATCATCAAGTTCAAGTCAATAATAATATTTTCCTGGAGCAATCTATATCATAATATGTAGGGTAGATTCTCCCGTTAATGGTGATATCCTTGGTTACTTCATAGGAAAATGCTTTGAAACCCCAGAAACCCTCAAAGTTTACCAACTCAAACATTTTTTTTTTTTCAATTGTATTGGAATATGGGTTCTAATGATAAAGTTATGATCAAGTTTAAGATAATTTACGACTCTGCTTGTAGAGGAGATGTTCCCATTAATGCTGGTATCCTTAGTTTATTTTTATGATTTTTTTTGAAAGTTTTCAAAGCTGTCAAAGTTCAAAAAATATTTATTTAACATTCCAAACGAAAAATCAATCATGGGTCTATTTTTCAAGGTCAATATAAACAAACGATCCTTCTAATGAGTCTGACATTTTTTAAACCTTATTTTTATAACCTTTTTTTTCTCAGAATTAAATCTCCGAATCAAAAACAAAAAAATTTCATCTTTAAAAATATTTTATTTTCTTTAATAAAAAAAAAAACTTTAAAAAAACAACAAATAAAATTTTAAATAAAAAAAAATCTCATATTTTTTAAAAAAAAAAGAAAAATTCTAAAAAATTTACAATTGGATTTCGTGTTCTATCTCTCTCTCTCTATTTGTTAAAACTAGTCATAAAATCATATGCATACGGATTTTTAAACGACGATTGTGTTAACTGTCCAATTGATTGAAAACTATCGACTTGATTATACGGATGATGATGATAATACGGATAAGTAGACGTAGTTGTCGCGGTTTGTACATTCGTAACTGTTGCTAATTTTTGTTGTTGCGGACTTTCATTTGTACTCACTGGTGTATTTGAATTAGACGTATTTGGTGTATACCAAGTTTGACCTTGTTTATAATAATTCGAATTTAATTGCGTAGATAATAGACTTGTGTATGTAGGTTCTGTGTATTGTTGATGGAATGTATTTGTTGTTGTAGATGTTGGTGATTTGGGTGAATTCGATGCACATGTTGACGATACGCCGGACGAAGTTGAAACATTAGCTGTCGATTCATTGCTAGTTACAATATTTTCGACTGTAAATGACGAATAATTATCGTTTAATTTTTGTTTTTTTGCCTGAGGTTGGGACGACACAGGCGCTGAATTTTTGTTCTTTTGAGCTTGTTGTTGAGCTGCTCTTTTTTGTGATTCTTTTTTAAATCGTCGTCTACGTCTCAAATAACTTCCATTATCAAACATGTTATAACTCTCTGGATCCAAAGTCCAATAACTACCCTTACCCGGTCTTTTATCATCACGTTGTACTTTACAAAAACAATCATTCAAGCTAAGATTATGACGAATCGAATTCTGCCATCCTTGCTTATTCTCTCTATAATACGGAAACTTGTCCATTATAAACTGATAAATCCCGTTTAAGGTTATTTTTTTATCAGGTATATTTTGGATAGCCATTGCTATTAACGCTATGTAAGAGTACGGGGGTTTGACCATGTCTTTATTCGAAGCAGACGAAGATGATGATGCTGAGTGCTGAGTTGCAGTCGGTGGGACCGGACTAGGCGAGTTTGCGTTCACATTAAGCGGGCCAGTGGCATAACCAGTGGTGACTGAATTAGTCGAAGACGAGCTCGAAGTCGAACTAGTCGAGTACGGGGATGTGTTTTGTATATACTGGTTTAAATAACTTTGTTGGCCATTGTAAGGCGATGGGGTCTGATTGGACAAGTGATAGCTCAAATGAGGTGATGCCGATGAATACGGTGGGTATGTTTGTCCAGGCTGTTGCGCCGCAATAGCAGCAATAGCTCGATAATACGAAGAACTCTCCGAGTAATTAGACGGATAGTTGAGTAAATTTGATCCTTGGCTCATTTTTTTTTACATCAACAAATCTTAAACAAAAAAAAATCATAAAAAAAAGGTGAATAAAAAAAAAAATCTCTATCAAAATATCTCGAATATATTTTTAGTTAAAAAAATAAATATTCGAAAATGAAAACTCAAAAAATAAAAAAAACTCAGCAACAGAAAAAAAATAAAGTTATAAAAACAACTTTTTTTTTTTAGTTGGAATTTTTTTTTGTTAACTGAATGAAAAATAAAAAGTGGAACCCATTATCATTTTTATATTTTTTACGGTATGCAACAGAAAATATGTTTTCAATTCTTAAAAAAAAAAAAAAAAAAAAAAAAAATTTTTTTGAACCAATCAAAATTTTTAACCAATAGAAAAAATTCGTTCGAAACACCGCCTTACTAACTTAAATTTCATTGGTTTATTTAATTGACTTGATCATTTCGATAGGTAAATAAAAATCAATTTATAGCAAAAAATTATTTTTTTTACTGAATTTCTTTAATTAAAAAAACATCAGATTTATATACCCTCAGATTTTTCTAATGGACTTATGACTTTAGGCCATGGAATTTTTATTCAATTTACATAACAAAACAAAACAAAAACGTAAAGTCTCTGTTGGGTTTACATTGAGTAACTTTTTCTTTTGTGTATTGTTGTTGTCATGATTTTTGTTCAAGTGAAAACTTATTTACTAGAAATTAAAATTTATTCACCTAAATTCTTATCAATTCCACTTGAAAACGATTTAAAACGATTAACTTGGCTCATCGATTAATTGACCTTTTTTTTTTGTTAACACTAAAATTCGATTATTGAATTAACCCTTTCCACTTTAAAATTATTAACCTTATAGCTTATCAAAATTTACACGTGATCTTGACTCATTAAAAGGATTCTAAAAAGTGACCTCTTTAAAATTTTTAATGATTTTTAATTTTGATGACGTTCTTAAAAACCCAGTTGATCCTTTATACTAAAACTGGACATCTTACTAATTAGCCCATAGACTGGAGTACATCGTAAATCACCCGGCGATGCACCTAGAGACTCCTAATTTGTACCCTTAATGATCAAAAATCGATTAAAACCAAAAAAACAAAATTATTTTTTGATCTAATTAAAAATTTTTGATTTTGATTTAGTTCTTAAAACTCCATTTGATCCCTTACACTATGAATGGGTATTTTAATGTCTAGTCCACAGGCTGGAGTACACCGTAAGCTATTCGGCGATGCTTTGGGATATTCATATTTTTACTCCGTAATGGTCAAAAACTGATTTAACGCAATAAATCTAACTTTATTTTTGCATTAAAATGTTTGGTGAATCTAATAAAAAAGGGTTTAAGGGCTGATAGTGATGGTTACTTTGTTAAGTAGACACCCGATAAGACTCCCATGGATGATATAAATATAGCCCTAGTTCATTTTTAAGTTGTTCGAGGGTTAAGTAAAAAATAGTTTTTCATAAAGGGCACCCTATTATGAGTCCTAAGATATGCCGTATCAGTGTGCAGTATGAATTTTGTATATTTATATAGTGATACTTAGAATAAGAGCCAATCAAAAATATTCTTTTAAAAATTCAAAAATTTAATATTTGTCGAATTGAAAATTAAAAATCCCGTAAGGTAAGTTAAATATTGACGTTTAGTGATCGCCTAAAAACTTTTCTATTTGATAATCAAAAATGAACACAGATTTTTTAAATAGTCCATTTTTACTTAAAAGCGTATTAAATTAAAAAAACTTATTTTCTCGATAAGGTCTGAAAAATGTTTGTTAATTTTGTTACGCTTTAGAAGTCAAGGGTCTGATGAAAATTAAAAATGATTAAAGTCTAATTAAATATTGTTTTTTTTTGTTGACCCCCCCCCCCTCCCCTTGAACATTCGGATCTGATATAAAAAACTAATTGATTCGATTAAGTAGCGGTTCGTTTTTAAGACTTAAGTAAGTGATTGACGGGAATAATAACGCGAATAAATCCGTAACGTTAAAAAAAAAAATTTTTGCTTTTACCTTTGATTTTTTAATTCCATTGAGCCGATTAGAACCATTTTTTTTTTGAAAATTTTTATTTTTTTTTGAAATCAATGCAACACAAAAAGAAAGATTCAACTCTCTTTTTTATACCAGAATTTTTGTTATTTTTTTTGCAGTTGTTGTTTTTGGATGCTCTAAAACACTTTAATTTCAAAAAAAAAAAAAAATAAATTGGGTTTTAATAAGAAAATAACAAAAAAATTTGTTTTTTAAGTTTTATGGAATTAGTTAGATCCACAAGTTATTATTTTTTTTAGTTTTGTTTTTTGAAATAACATTGTGAAAAAAAAAAAAAAATTTTTTCGTATTTTTGTTTTTTCATTGCATGGTCTTCCCAGTCTTTTATCTGTGTTTATATAGCCACTTGCAATTTTTTGAAATTGAATCCTTTTGTTTGTTTTTTAAGTTTCAAATTATGAATAAAAAATAATCTTGTTTTTATTTCATTAATACAAAAAAAATTTTGGGTGTCATGGATTTTGTTTTAGTCAAAATTTTCAATCATTAGGTGGTGAAGAAGATAAACAATTTTTTGTTTGGGGTCCAACAGCAAGATCTAAGAGCATTAATCATAAACAAATTTGTACGTAGGGGTTTTCGATCAATCAAATTGAAAGGTTTATCCAGAAGAAATTCCGTTTCATAGGCTTCTTTTTGAAAGCAATTAATTATAAATTTACGGTGATTTATTCAAAAAGACTAAATTAAGCGAATAAAATCGATTAATTTGTAATTCAAATGATTACGATACAATGCTGTAAAAACAATAACATATGTTTGTTATATGTATACCGCCGAAAAATCGGGATTATTCATTATCTGTTTTGAGAACAATCAAAAGTGATACAATGAGATTTTAAACAAGTGTTTTTTTTTGTGTCGTTTTTAGCTAAAAAAATAGCTTCAAGTAAGTTTTCTTTTTTTTTTGTTTTCTTAACTAAAAAATATTAACCTTAATTAAGATTTTTTTGTGAATTATTGACTTAACGCTTAAAGGGGAATCTTGGATTAGCATTTTTTTTTTTCAAGAGTTTAGGTCGAAAATTTATTCCGGTGATTTTTTAATTAACTCTTATCACTTCCTCATATTCATTTAGGAATTTAATTAACAATTGAATAACTTTTTTTTTAACAAATCTCTAATGAGATCTATTACTAATTGAATTTTGAATCTTGAGAGAATTATGAATATTGTTATCATGCACTGTGTATTGATAACATGTTTTAATTGAACATAATAATGAATCATTGTTTAAAGACTCAATCAATGTTAATCTATGAAGAGAAAAGTAAAAGAAGGTGGCTGCGTCAAAAAATATTCAATCGAGTCCTTGGTTTTGGTTGAGCGCAACATCCCGGTTCATGCAAAATAATCGACATGTATTGAAACAAAAATTGTCATGTTGCATTTTTAAATTTCTTTATTTTACAGTTAAGCATCATAACATCACATCAAATTAATCTATAAATTTAACTTTAAATAAAACTATTTTAAAATCAAACTCTTTTACTCCTTAACCGGTGGCTAAATGTTGCGGATCCCAGCAACTGAGCTAATGATCCTAGCGGTATAGATGACTTCCCAGATATAGGTTAACTTTTACACAACAGATAAAATTTAAAAATAAAAAGATACGTGACGAGTCACAGTGCTTAAAATAAGGAAGATGCAAACGTAGCGAGTATGAATGTGTTACGGCCTACCCGGTTAAGAAGTCTAATCAGCTTCTGCAGATAATAAAGTCTAGAATTGTTCTACTAGATGTTAGATCTGCACAGAAAAATTACTTCCACTACTACAAGTATATATAAAAAGTTTTCCGAATCAACACTAGCAAGTGAACCCCCGAGTCCTTAGGGTCTACGTAAACTTTACTTATAGCTTTTTATTTAATTAAAAACATAAACGTGCTCGATCGGCTCTGATGTCTTAGCGTCACTAGTCCGTTGATTAAAATGAGAACCTTTTTTGTTATTTAAATTCCTTGATTCAAAGCTTACTTTATTGTGGATCAGTTGTTCTGGGTGAACAATATTTTTTTTTGTAAGCGCTTACTTGAGATCTGAAAAATTTTAGAAAATTTTCTTTTTGCAGGACGGTTAGGACATTTTTAAATCGTTCTTCTACAGCGCCAGTCCGAACTTTTTAACTTTGGAGTCAAAGTCAAGAGTCTGAGCTTGAGCCGAAAATTACGCGACTGTCAATCTAACACAGAGCCTCTTCTCTTCGACTAAAGACCCATAACCTAGACCCCGTCTCAGACTCCGATTCTAAGGTTAAAAAGTTCAGACTGACACTGTATAAATACTATAGCTATAAATTATGGACCCTTGAAAAACATAAAGAGAAGTTTTCCTGCCTGAAATGATTTTTTCATTAAAAAACGCTATTTTTTTTTGTCGATGTGTATCTCAGCTAACCGAGCATCCCAGTTAAAAATGGACTAGACATCTATGTAGATCTCGTTAAGAGCCTTCGATTGATATATTAAAAATAGGAGGTGAATACAACAACTATGGGTGCTGTATGAGGGTCTTTTAAGACTGAAAAGTGAAAAATCAGTGTTCTTCCACAAATAACTTCACTAGGGGTCTAAATATGGTATCATTTCGTAGTCTACCTTGTATGAAATATTTTTTTGCATACCTCACTTTGTGTAAAAGCTCGAATTTTTTTCAACGATTATAATTTTCACACCGCCTTTTTCAGTATATTTAGACTAAAAGTACCGAAAACAGCACTGTCAATCAACAAGGGAATAAATAAACGTGAAGAATTTTTTGAAAAAAATCTCACTAGGCATCGCATGTAATCATTATAAATAAATAAACTTATAAATTAGTCTACAACCAGCTGCGGTTAAAATTTCAAAAAAATTAAAGCTTGGGTTGCAAAATTTTTTTTGAGAGACACTGTTTTAGGGAATATTACTTTATTTATCTTGTACGTATTTGAATAGAGAAGCGATCAAAATTGATACAAAAAAAGAGAAGACTCAAATTTTTAAGATTAATTTAATTAAGATAACATACAATTTTTTAAGACCTAATTTTTTTTTTAAAGAGCAAATACAAATCTATTAGGAATTAAGGTATTCTTTACTTAAAAATTCTGGTAAAGGTAAGGTTTCGATAATAAAATATTGTTTCTCATAAGGTAAATTATAACAAAAAATAAATCTATTAAAAAGTTAGTCAAATGGAAATATTGTTATTTTTTTTCTATTGTTTCAATTTTTGAATATATTTTGTTGTTTTTATTGAATAAGTAAAAAAAAATAATAAAAATAACATAAACAAGAATTTTTTAGTTGTTGTTGTTGTCTGTTAGCTAAATGAGACAAAACAACTTAAAATTTTATTTATTTTTTAGTTAAAAGCTTCAAATCCTGTCTGTTACCCGGTTTGCATCAATCTCAAAAATTACCTGTTGGGGTCCTCAGTAACAACATTCGTCTCCAAAAACTTTTTCTTAAGTCCTTTAACATATTTTACAGCTAGTGGCACTGAGTGATACTAGAACAACTTTGAAAATCATCGTATCGGGACCCACGAGTCACTGATGCAAACCTAGCGAGTATAAAAAATTATGTTGACGCCTAAGGAGCATAGTCAGCTTCTGCAGATCTACTAGATGTTAGCAGAAAAGCTACTATGTTCTAACTTTAATTACATATTTTACAAAAACTTTAAATAAACTTGGCTATTACGTTACCCTTAACACGAAACTCTTTTATTTATAACTTGAGGTAAGCCGGAATCAACATACCACTTTTTTCAGTCTAATTCTCGGGTCGAGCCGTTATGTACATGGTTTTGATCATTGTTTAACATGATGTCTTTTATTTGTAAATGTGAAGTTTTGTTAAATTTTTAAGCTTGCTCTATCCACTTAGCCAGGGGGTATAAGTAAGAAAAATTTTCATGGTATACCCCCTTCCCCCTTGTAAGAAAATTACAGAGGAGCCGAAATTTTGGACCCACTGTAATTCAATTCAACCTTAACCGATGACTCTTTGGATCAAGAGTTGCTGATCCTAGCAACTGAGATTGTGATTCTAGCGGTAAAGGTGAGTTTCTAGATATAGGTTAGCTCTTACCTACGTAAAATTTGAAAAAGAAAAATTCAGCATCATCCCTTGCTAATTGAAACCCGAGTCCAGCTGGCTACACAATTTGATAATTGTTATTACCGTTATGTCAGGCAAAGGTAATTCATATGGTCTAAGATAGCTAAATGAATCATCAGATTGTGATATACGAGTGTATCTGAAGATACGGTCTGACAGCCACCATTGACGCTGTGGTCAATATTAAAGAAGAAGACAATTTTTGAGTCATCACTCAAATTAAAACCATCAGGATGAATGATGGGACGAAATGGGGTTGTGAACCCTGTGTTAAAATACACTGATTGATTGAAACGAGACAGACCACATGTAAACGAATAATGATCTTATCAACTCTAAAGATACACCAAAATTTCAACTTTTAAGATAAAAAAATTTTTTTATTAACTGGAATTTTAATAAAGATTTTTTGACTTGATAAAAAAATTCAATAAAAACCATAATCAAGATAAAAAAAAAATTGTTTATTTTTGTTTCGATTCTTAATGTAAAATATGTATCAAATTAATAACTTATCAATCACACTAATTTTGATTTAAAGGTCATTATGTTGTGTTACAAATGTACGAATTTGATCTAACAGGTCTTTTTTAACATGATCTGGTACTAGTTCACGACTTTTGGGTACTAGCTCAAAGACTAATTCGTCTATTGATATGTTTGAAAGACCTTTTGAGCGTACGATGTGTTCACATTCTTGTTTAACTTGATCTCGCCAACCACATTGGATTAATTTTGTTTGTAACATTTCACGTAGACGATCTTTCTCGCCTGTTTCGATTAATTTAGCGTTTATGGCGGCTCTTGTTTGTTCGTCTTTGTTCATTTTTGTTTAGAACTTGAATGATTTTAAAAATTTTACTTAGTAACAAAAAAAAAATCGATTTTTTATTTTTAAGTTGCTTTCACAAATTATGAAATTCCTTCTCGCAAAATTATTTACTTAAAGAAGATTAAATTACAAATCTTTTTTTTTATGTAATTAAAATTGTTTTTTTAAACTTTAATTCTTTTTTTATAATCACTTGAAATAACTTAAGCTAACCTTAACCAAATCTTTAATACCAATGGATGAATGTTAATTATGTTTGCATTATTTATAATTGAACTAGAACGGACTTTAGACCCAAAATTTCACTGGGACTCAGTCCGTTGATCTGGATACAAGTCTCAGTTACTGAAGTTAAGTATTCTCCTTCGGGTTAATACGCTTGGTTTGTGGTTCCAAGCTAAGTCTAAATAGTCTTCGAGTTCGCAGTCTTAGACTCGGATGAGTGACGCTGTTTATGATGAACGTCCCACAGTAGCTAGAGTCGTAACCATACCCTTTTGGCCGGTTCCAAGTCCGGATGAGAAAATGGGAGGACGACTCAAAAAATTTAAAATTTTAATGTTTATTGTTTGAAAAAAAAGTAATGGAAATTAAATCAAAGACGATGTGCTATCAATCTCGCTTTCGATTTGAATAAGAGCACAACATCCACAAAACGCTGATGCACAAACATCACCACAAATTGAACCCTTTAGGAATTTGGAAATTTGAAATTTTATTCGAAAGGTCCTTTATTTAAGATTTTACTTTGATTCCTCTTTCAGTTCTGACTTTGACTCTTAATGGAACTAAACCACCGACTAAACAATCGCAACAACCCTCACCTGCTTTTGAATAAACTTGACATGTGTAACATGGAAAACAAAAAAGACCACATAAAACTCCTTTGAAATTGTTAAAACAACCAAAAAGTCCGTTTGACCATTCTCGTTTAGTCTGCATTGCAAATGTGTTTTGTCTTTGAACAAAAATGTTTAAATTTATTCTCATTAAGAAGTGATTATGAGTCTTACTGGATCATTGGTGCAACACGATTAGGCTCATTTTGAACTATAAAATTTGAAGTTCTTCTAAAGAAAAATAGATAAATTTTAGTGTAAAAAGTCTCAATTTTAAATTACCTACCCGGCGACTTGAGGGTATAAATTTGAGTTGTTTTGATAAACTGTTTGTCCACCTCTGAATTCGATTTTTCTTTTAAAATTAAAATTTAGAAAAAACGAGTTTTGAAACTCTTTAAAAAATAACCTACTCTTGACTCATCTTTGAATATTTCAAATTTAAGATTTTACATTTTCTAAACCTTTATTTAAACCAAAAGTTTATCTCAATATTTTCCAAATTAGAGTTATCTTTTAGTTATTTTCTAGTTTCCATAGTTCTAAACAAAGTGTTTTTGACTAATCTTACATTAAAGTGTCTGGTTTACTCTTAGAAAAATGATGATATTGATATGCCAAGTTAATCTAAGACCTCGTTAGAACCACTAGCAACAAGTAAATTGTTATTATTACGATAAAAATAACACATTGACTTTTTATGAATAAAGAAAATCTTATCTTTTTTAATTAAAAAACAAATATTTTTTTTTATTATTTGTTAGTGTTAGCAAGTTCATTTGGTAGTCTTTTGAGTCATTCTAAATTTTACTCAAGGCAAAATGTCCAAGCAACGTGTAATCGAATGCGATTTTGTCAAAAATCGAAAAGCGAGAAAATATTGAGAATCGAAGTAATTTGCTTTGTCTGAAAAATCCCGTACAGCTGTATAGCCGATTGGTTTGCGAGCTAGTCTTGCAAGCAGAGGGTCGCAAGTTCAATCCCCGCAAGGGGAGAAAATATTCTGACTGTTTCTGTATTACGGGGCGATACGTTTGATGGGAATGTTAGCTCAGTTGGTATCGTCAGTTGATCAATGCGTCACGAAAGTGTCAGCTCGAATCCCGCTCGGGTTAAATCTGTTTCAAAGAAGCAAAGAAACTAGCAAAAGCATTAAATGCCATTGGTGTAAAATCGAGTAAAACACCGAAGCCTTAGCTCTTAAATAATTTCAATTTACAGGTACAATACTTTGTATGTGCCATTAACTATGCTAACATTAAATAAAGAACTTATAAAGAAAATAAATACTAAAAATAAAGAAAATACTTGAAATTTTTGGAATACCGATAGACAATCATTTTTCGCCAAAAATAAGTTCGTCTGAAAAAAAGCACAAAAAGTTCTACCAGAAAATTGATAACCGTAAACTACCGGACTTTCGGCTCGGTGGAAAAGTGGTGGTCTGTTGAAATTTAATAGTGACTTTATGCTTTGGGCGCTCCTGGAGTCCGAAATTATTTTTGGCAAAAAATTGAAGTATTGATAACAAAAGTATGAAGTTTATTTTGCATTTCAAGAGCCGGTCGAGCCTTACTTCATAAACATTCCACGGTTTCTTCTTTGGCTCTAGTGGTGTCGAAATATAACGATTTGAAATTGTTTGATTGAGTTTGAGGTAGTTTTTTAAGTAAAACCATCAACTACACCTATTAGTTGCCCACTCGTCTGAATTAAGCTCAATTATTTTGCTAAGTATTAAAGTCAAATTTCTTCATCATTTTTCTTTTGAAATCAGTATTTATATACTTTTTATTCCTTCACCAGCATTATCATCATCAAACTAATGAACGGTGTGGCACAACAGTCTCATCTATAAAATTTTCAAACTCAAAATTCCACTCTACAATGTCAAATGGATTGACAGCTTTTTAAAAGAAAGGGGAAGATTATTCTATGTCAAAATCAACAAGTCATGCTCGCCACTCAACAGCATTTTTACTGGCGTTCCACAAGGCTCAGTTCTAAGTCCTATCCTTTTGAGCGTTTACATCAATTATATTCCACTTAAGAACCCATGTGAAGTAATAATCGAAACAAAAAATCTTCACTCCTCTTCGCCGATGATTTGATTTACACACAAATATACAGAAAAAGTGGAATTTTATCTAATTCAATTAACAAGTATCTACGTAGCATAGAAAGTTGACTTAACAATTGGAGACTGAAAATGGCACCAAACAAATGGAACTACATGATTGTTACCAAGCGAATTTATTTACTCGACAAAGCCTTCCAATTTTGAATATACAACAAATCGATCAGCTACATTTGTGAAACAACCTTTTAAGGCATTCGTTTTCATCCCCACTTTAGCTTAGTTAACCAAATAAATTGTTTAATCGAGACTTCAACTAAGCGCCAACTAACATCATTAAGAGTACTGTCCCACAAAAGCTGTAAACTTAATCAATCGACTTTAATCCAAATATACAACTCACAAAAATGTCTTATGAGAAGACAAATACCAATTTGACACAATCTCAGCTATTCTTTAGAGATTTTGTCAGTTATATTTTTGAAATGTTTAGCGATTACAATCAAGATCTCAAACTCGAAAAAACCAAATGCGATGACTGTATTTTTAATGGTCACGTTCAATATTTGTTTTCGTTGTGTGTCTTGTTTTCAAAACGTGACTTTTACAAGGCGATCGTACACAATTTAGAAAGTGGTCGTTTGCCGACTTTTTACGAACCACAATTTAATCAGGTTTTGGATGATCTTGCGAGAAACTTCAAGAAGTTTAGACCAAATCATCTGTCTATTGTATAACAACACATTTTGCCTCAATATCCTCTACATATTATTTCCGGTTTTTCAAATATTGTTGTACAAAATTTTTCTAGTATTTTGTTCTGCAGCAATAGATTTAAACAAAAATACGGAAAATTTAGCCAAGATATTCTGGTATATTTAGAACACCCTCATACTTGCTTTGAAACTGAAATAAACACGTTTAAAAAAAGGACAAGAGGCATCTTTCGGAAACTTGAATAACAAGCAGCGACCTTGAGTAAGATAAAGTATCAACAGAAGTGTACAATCTTTCACCTAAAATTTTTTACCCCTATAAGTAAACAGAAAATGTGAATGTTAACCTAAACGTAACTTGTTCATTTAAAAGAATATAATTTTTACCTAAAATTGTTATGCTTAAATCTGAACTTCCATGAATCCGAGGAATATAAAATAAAGATAATTCTGTTTTTTATAAGTTTTATTTGAACAATACAGAACGTAAAATTAGCATTATAAATCTAGACTAAAGCTAGTAAAAACTACACAGCTATTTATACCCATTCTTCATTACATAATTCTATTACATAACATTTGTAATAAAATCAAGTTACTTAATACCCTAGCGCCTTGAGGTGATTTGATTCTGTATTTAAAATTTGATTTAGAAATTTTAACAGCATAGATTGATTCCATCCAAATGTTAAATGTTGCTCGTTTTCAACTGACCCAGAAGGTTCAACTAGAAACAACAACAAGCTTTCAAGTGAATACGTGTTCAAACAGGAATTACTTTTAAACAAATCGAGTTACAGTGGATTTTGCGAAAATGTAACGTTCCAAAAAAAAGGACGGTCTGAAGGGTTCCGTTCAAGTTCTCAAAGGGTTCTGTTCCACAAGAGTTCTGTTCCCGTTCTTAAAGCGTTCCGTTCCAGTTCTCAAGGGTTCCCATTGTAAAATTTGACATTTTATTTCCAGGGTCTTACTCTGGTTTATTAAACTTTAAAATAAAAATTTTTCCGAATATCTTCAATTTATTTTTTTTTATTTGTGGTTATCAATAAACCTTTTTTTTTTCCTCCTCCCTAAAATAATGCTCCAATACATTTTCCAGTCATCAATGTTCACTCAGTGTCAAATTTGTCTTGAGTTCTAGCAGAACTCTAGTGGAACGGAACCCCTTGAGAACTGGAACGGAACCCTGTTAGAACGGAACCCAGTTAGAACGGGAACCCTTTAGACCGTTCTTTTTTTGGAACGTTCCTGGAACGGAACGTTACATTGTCACAAAATCCACTGTATTCCATATTGGAACAGAAGTGAAAAAAACAATAAACAACAAATGGATTTAAGAACAAATTGGACACACACCTATCAAATGAGAATATCCAGTCCAACATCACATCTGCCGTAGCTAAGCACGATAGTTCTTAGTTACGCGGGGAAACCCGTTGAAGATTATTTTAATAATAATAATAGATGATATATTTATTTATTACATTTGAAAACCCGTAAAATTAATTTTCGGTATTATGAAGAGTTGGGTAGCTCATTTAACCGTTAGCAAAACAGTAAACCTAATTGATTTAAACTTTGGCGAAACTGAAGGAGAAGATGCTGTTATGGCTAAAAATATGGCCAAAAATAAGTTTATTCAATAGACGCAGCAACAATTTATCTAAGTCATTTTTTTCTTTTTCTCAGGTCATTTGTTTTGCCAAGTCTTAGTGCTATAGGAGGTATTGTTTGTGCTGCAAAAGACAGCATATAAAACTCTTGATCGCTCGTGCATAATACAACGCTTTTTCATGTCTCCTTTTTTCCATGAAGGGGCCACGTTTTTTCCCGCTAAATGTAATCTCATCAACAAATTTGATTTTGCAATTGTTGGGTGAAAACAAACGTATAATCAGTGACACAAGTTTAACGGTTAAAATACAAACTGTCTTGTTAATGTTGTAAATTTAGTTTGTCCAGTGTGTTGTTTTGTTGTGTTTAGAGACGCTCTTAATACTTTTAATGTATTTCTGGTTTGAATTTGTGAAATTTTTCTATCTATCTTCGATTTTCAATATTTTCTCGCTTAAATCCTTATTTGATCTTGTTCAGTTTTTGACAAGAGTTGGGCCACAAGAGTGAGGCATCTAAGCTACTTTCATTTTAACAAAATCGCATTCAATTAATCGTTGCTTGGACCTTTTGCCTTTTTATTTAACTTGCTATTAAAAAAAATATTTGTTTTTTAAAAAAGATACGATTTTCTATATCCATAAAAATCAATGTGTTATTTTTATCGTAATAATAACAATTTACTTGTTGCTAGTGGTTCTAACGAGGTCTTAGATTAACTTGGCATATCAATATCATCATTTTTCTAAGAGTAAACCAGACACTTTAATGTAAGATTAGTCAAAAACACTTTGTTTAGAACTATGGAAACTAGAAAATAACTAAAAGATAACTCTAATTTGAAAAATATTGAGATAAACTTTTGGTTTAAATAAAGGTTTAGAAAATGTAAAATCTTAAATTTGAAATATTCAAAGATGAGTCAAGAGTAGGTTATTTTTTAAAGAGTTTTAAAACTCATTTTTTTCTAAATTTTAATTTTAAAAGAAAAATCGAATTCAGAGGTGGACAAACAGTTTATCAAAACAACTCAAATTTATACCCTCAAGTCGCCGGGTAGGTAATTTAAAATTGGGACTTTTTACATTAAAATTTATCTATTTTCTTTAGAAGAACTTCAAATTTTATAGTTCAAAATGAGCCTAATCGTGTTGCACCAATGATCCAGTAAGACTCATAATCACTTCTTAATGAGAATAAATTTAAACATTTTTTTCAAAGACAAAACACATTTGCAATGCAGACTAAACGAGAATGGTCAAACGGACTTTTTGGTTGTTTTAACAATTTCAAAGGAGTTTTATGTGGTCTTTTTTGTTTTCCATGTTATACATGTCAAGTTTATTCAAAAGCAGGTGAGGGTTGTTGTGATTGTTTAGTCGGTGGTTTAGTTCCATTAAGAGTCAAAGTCAGAACTGAAAGAGGAATCAAAGTAAAATCTTAAATAAAGGACCTTTCGAATAAAATTTCAAATTTCCAAATTCCTAAAGGGTTCAATTTGTGGTGATGTTTGTGCATCAGCGTTTTGTGGATGTTGTGCTCTTATTCAAATCGAAAGCGAGATTGATAGCACATCGCCTTTGATTTAATTTCCATTACTTTTTTTTAAACAATAAACATTAAAATTTTAAATTTTTTTTAGTCGTCCTCCCATCTTCTCATCCGGACTTGGAATCGGCCAAAAGGGCTCTAGCTACTGTGGGACGTTCATCATAAACAGCGTCACTCATCCGAGTCTAAGACGGCGAACTCGAAGACTATTTAGACTTAGCTTGGAACCACAAACCAAGCGTATTAACCCGAAGGAGAATACTTAACTTCAGTAACTTAGGATAAAATCAATTTTAATTGACTCATTGCAAATCAAATTAAAAATGTCTAATATCTACTAATTGAAAGTTTATAAGGTTTCTCTAAACTAATCGGTTACATTTTTTGTCGACAAACTTGAAACCTTTGAATCAATTAGTAAAAAACATCAGCGTGTTCTAAACACCTGTCAAGCGTATAATTGGTTACAAATTTTTGCATAATAATATTTCCGAGGACTTTTTCTATTAATTATATTTTGGAAAAATAATAAAAAAATTTTAATGGTTTAAAAAAAATTGTTTTAAAAATTAAAAAATTTGTGAATTTAATTGTTAATTGAGTCGATGGTTGTTTCGACATTCGATTCTAATTTAAACTAGCTAATTAGTGCGTCGTTTTATTAACAAGTTTTTTTCGATCAGAATTGTTTTTTGCTAAAAACATGAATTTTAAAATGTTTAAACAATCAATTTTATTAATAATATTTTTAATCAATTTTTTAAACGGATTTTATGTTACTAAAAACTACTGTAAGCTTTACCCTTCAACTCTTAAACTCACTTTAAACTTATTCAATTTTAAAGTATCTGAGGAAAACCATGAACGGTTTATCCTTCAAGACAATTTTCTTATAATCCCTTCTCGGGCGAACGGAACGAACGGATTTCCAACAAACTTTACCCTCAAATTTACTGGACTTGGACATAAAATTGATGCTTTGTATGTTGAGTCTGGAGATGATTTTTATCAAGATTTGAATGTTTTATATCAAAACAAGACTGGCAATTTAGTAAAACATGAATCAGCATCAACAACTGTAATCTCCCTTTACTTCAATCCTGAACAAAACATAAATAATTTATTTTTACAGAATATGAAACATTATAAAGAAAAAGATGGATGGGGTACTGCAATTTTAATGAAAGACTCAAACAACTCGTTTAGAATGGTAATTTATAAGGCCAACTTTATCAATGATCTAATTTTTTGGTAATAGGTCGGAAGAGTTTTTGTGAATGATTCACGGTCTCATTTTGTAATCATGCCTCATGTTGACAACCAAACTCATTTGATGGTTAAACGAAGTGTAATTTTTGAACCTGGTATCAAGTACGGCAAAGATTATATCGATAAAAATTTAAAAAAACAAAAAAGACGTTCATATAAACGAGCAGTAAATGGAGAACCAGTTATTCTCAACATAGAAGTAACTGCAGTTCTTGATATCAGTATTTACAACGGTCACAAACGAATTCTCGACACCAATGATGATACTGCAATAAGAGAAGCCATTCGAACTTACTATGCCTATGTATTCAGTGGAGTCGATGATAAATTTCAAAGGTCTCTAAGAACTGATCCGGATTTACGAATCAACATAAAGCTTACAAATATACTAATTCTAACAGTAATTTTTGGATTCGTAGAAAATTTGGATCCCAGAAATAAATACATCCGAGTGTAGCTTTTACACAAAATAATTTTCATACAAGGTAGAGTAAATGAAGGGCTACCAAAAGATATCATGTTTAGACCACCAGTGAAGCTATTTGTGGAAGAACAATGATTTTCCACTATTCAGTCTTAAAGGACCCTCAAATACTCATTTTTTTGGATGCTTTTAACACAGTTGTATCTCTATAACCGAGCATCACAGCTAAAAATGAACTAAACATGAATGTAAATCTCGTTGAGAGCTTTCGATTGATATATAAAAAATAGGGGGTGTAAACAACAACTATAGGGGGTATTTAAGGGTCCTTTAAGACTGTAAAGTGAAAAATCAGTGTTCTCCTAAACATGGTATCATTTCGTAGCTCTTCATATACTTTACCTTATATGAAAATAATTTTTTGAATACCTCACCTTGTGTAAAAGTGTATTTTGGGTGTATTTTTTTAAGGGGTCAGAAAATTTTAAATGTTAAAAAATGTTATTTTTAGGACCCAAACGATGTTGCTTGGGCAAGTTCGAGCGTAAACGGATTGTCTGGAGTAGTAAGCTCAAAATCAAAAGAAGTCCTAAATGCTTCACCAACTTTATCCGATTTTAAAACATTTATGAACAGTAAATCATCAAGTGTTAATTATGATCTTGCAATTGGAATTTTTGAGTAAATTCTTAAATAAAAATATCTAAAACAAATTTTTATTCTTCTTTAGTAAAGATATATGGCTTGATTCAATGAATGATATTGTAGGCCTGGCTTACATGGGCAGCATTTGTTCCGATTCAAATTTTGCAATTGTAGAAGATAATTTTTCATTCGATTCAATTTATGTAAATTAAATTTTTCAAGTTTCTTTAAGAAAATTATAATTTAATTGCCTATTTAGACTATTACACACGAAATTGGTCATATTTTAGGTAGCATTCATGATGGTGATCCTGGCGCTGAATTTTGTTATGTAACTGATGAAAATATAATGTCAACCAAACGAACATACGAAAACATGGATAATACAAACCAATTTTCAACTTGCTCAATAGAATTCATGAAAAAGACTCTATTAATTGACAATGGGTATTTTTTGATTACACTCTTAAAAAAAATTTAGTCGTTTTTTTCCTTCATTGAAAGCTTTATATTTGCACACTAGCGGGCGAAAAAAGGCATAAAAATGAAAAGAGACTTCAAATTCTGAAAACATATGAATTTTTATATTTTTAATTTAAAAAAAATAGGCCTTTTTGCACCCTTTTAAGCACCCAAAGCCAATTTTCAAAAATAAAATGTCCACTATCGATATATATATGTTTACTATGGTTTCTCTATACGAGAATTCAGAATTTGAAGTCAAAAATTGTTAAATCCCACTTCTTTTTCGTTTTTCATTTTTATGCCTTTTCTTTTACCGAAAAGCTCCCTTATTTTTACCGTTTTCACCCGTGTATTGCTTTAGGGAATTTTTTTCCTCATCGGTAATGGTTCTAGCGTCAATGGTAGCTTTTTAGCTTTTAGAATATATCTATACATCAATTATAGCTTTTTCCAATAATGTTAACTAAAATGCTTAAATAAAGCACATTGACATTTGGCTGCAAAAAGCTAAGGTAAAATTTTTGATTTTTTACCTTAATGAAAAAAATGATTTTCTGGGGTTTTCGAGGTCGTAGAACACGGTCAAATTCAGATAATGTGGAAATTTTGAATTTAATGAACCTTAGGTGCTTATAATGAGACTTTAAGTCATAAAAGAAGTGACGTCTTATAACCGTCTATTAAAATGGAAAAAAAGCGTCTTAAAATTTTTTAGAGTGTTAAATTAAATAATTTAAGGGCTCCATCGGACAAAGCTTCTTGTTTGCAAAACACAAATTTTGAAATTCCTAGTTATATTGAAGCGGCTAAATATGCTGAAACTGGTAGACTTTACGCTGCAAGCGAACAATGTAAACGAATATACGGACAGTATTCGACTTTTTGTACTGTAAGTTTTTTTTTTCAGGAAAATTCTATTCCTGAAACATTACTGATGATTGTAATTTAAGGATAAAGCAGGTGATGAGATGTGTAGTTTGTTGTATTGTTCAAGTCCAAGTAATATTAGTGAATGTGTAGCTATTGCACCTGCAGTCGAAGGTACACCATGTGCAGCTGGTCAAGTTTGTGTAAATGGATTGTGTGAACCCGATGGTTCTGTTACAACTTGTCTCTTTGGTGATGGTCTAGTCCTAAAAGGATCCATTGAATATAGCTTTGATAGAGATTTTGAAAGTTGTAATGAGGTGATTAAGATTTATCAAGCAAACGGAAAATCAGCAACCGATTTTTGTCAAACAGATGTTGCTAAAGATAAATGTTGTTGGACTTGTCTGAATTTAAAGGAAACTTCATCTTCGACTATTTACAATACCGATTCAACGACTGGGATTAGCTTTTTGGGATCGACAGCCACCTTGACTTCAATAATTTCTGGTACAGACTTAATTGATTCTACCGCAGCTTTATCAGGTTCAAACTCTATTACACCCTATATCACTGATTCTATTCTCTCAACAGGTAATTCTGGATCAACACTTATCAATGGACATGATTCTACAATTAGTTCAAATACAGATCCAACTACTTCAACAATCAATACGGGGTCAACAATGTATGGACATGATTCTACAATAAGTTCAAATACAGATTCAACTACTTCAACAATCAATACGAGGTCAACAATGTATGGACATGATTCTACAATAAGTTTAAATACAGACTTGAATCTTTCATCAAGCCATACCGGTTCAACAGTCTCTATGAATGACCATGTTTCTACAATTAGTTCAAATACCGATCTAACTCTTTCAACAGTGAACTGGCATACTTATTCGAGTGGTTCTGATTCAACTACAGGATCTAGCTCTTTCGAAATCCCAAAAGCGGCTCATTCAACTGTTCCAATTTTCACTCATCAAACGAGTTTAATAATAATAGCAATAACTAGTTCTAATTTAAAGCCGGTTCTTTATACTTCATCGGTTGATACTGCCCGTAAACCAGTTGCTTCACAGACAGACACGTCAAATTCCTCGTCAAAAGATTTGCTTTTTTTATTAATTTTGTTAATAATTCCATTAATATTGTTGTTTCTCTTTATTCTCGATAGAAAGTTTTGTCTGTTTAGACGATTAATATGTTTCTTACAATAACACTTGTTTTTTATTTTTCTATTTTCTAAGAATTTGTTCATTTATTTATAATAAATTTTAATTTAATATTCTCAATATACAGTAGGTCAGTAATTCGCTAGTGGCTGCAAACGTCGATTTAAATTTTTTTCCAAAAAGACTAACCAATCTTCTACAACCAGCAGATAAAGCATTGTTTAGACTTTTAAAAGCTTTGTATCGAAATTTTTGGAATGAATGACTAATACTCTCAGAGAAAACGTACTTATAAGCAAATATTCTTAGACCACCCGGTTATGCACAAATATATTGATGATATGGTAAGTTCTGTAAACTATTAGACCACTTTGTTAGGTTCGTGCAAAAAGCTTTGGAAAACGATAAAAAAAATTCTTTTTTTCTATTGAATAGCTCATAATTTATAATGTAGATTTCCTAATTTTTATAGTTGAAATTCATTAGGTAATTTCACGATTTAAGTTTTATGATTTTTTTTTTAATTAAGAAAAAAAAAAAGACCCACCAAAAATAACTTAAAGACCGTTTAAAAACATATTAAAATGAATTTTAGAATGAAGATTTTTAAGTGTACTAATAGACTAGTGGGTGAGCTGTTGACTTAGAAAAAAAGGTCGGAGGTTCGAGTCTCGCTTCGGTTAAAAATTTTACTAAATTTTTGTCCGACCACAACAAAAAAGCATCGGCCCACTTAGTACTCTAAAATGTTTTTATAACATTTTGAAATTAATTGAACCAAAATAACAGAATTAACTTAAAAAAATAACCGAAGAAATAAAATTAAAAAAAAACTACTTCTATGAGACTCGAACCATCAAAAAACATCTGCCCACAGTAGACAATCACGTTAAAGCATATACACAAAAAATGTCTAATAGTTTACAGAACTTACCATATTAAAGTTATGATGCTCAAAATATCCATGAAAATTGACGATATAGGCATGACAGCAAGAACTAGTGTTAACAAATCTAAAATTGAAACAGAATATTTTTTTTCTTTTTTTTTTATTTTGTTAGAAGCAAAAAATCGAATTAAATCGTTAGTGGCCTTGTCAAATTCAATTTTTTTATTCTTAACCCAGGGCTAATCAGCACTTTTTTTTTAAATCAGTAGTAAAAAACATTACGTTAATTTAGTCTCCCAACATTTTTTATTGAGAAGCCCATGGGGTAGTTTGCAAGGTTTTACACGGCTAGAGATAAGTTTCATATATAAAACTAAAAGTCTCAAATGCGAAACCATGATAGTTTAATATGGCGACGTAATCATATAGTTTTAAATGTGAAACTTTAAAGTTTCAAATCAGACCGGAACAAAAAGTTTCATCAGTTAGACCAATAATTTTTGATATTTCCTTAATTTTGGGCTTGTATATGCTTAAAGTTTCAGTATCCCGAAGGGCAAAATCAAGTTTTTTTTCAATTTTTTCTTTTTTCTTTTTTTTCGATTTCATTTAAAAAAAATTTATTTTTTTTTGCAAAATTATTTTAAATGCAGAAAATTATGTTAATTTTTATTTTCATTTATTTGTGTTTTTGAATTGTTTGTTAGCTGTTGAAAATTTTAAAAAGCTAACATCTTTTAAGACACTTTTTAATAAACAAAAAATTTTTGTTAAAAACTTCTTTTTTAATTTTTAAAATTTAAAAATATTTAAAAAATTAAAATTAAATTAATGAAAAATGTTCCTTTTTTAATTTTAGACTATCGAAACAAATTTATTTGAATAAGAAATTTGATTAAATTGAAATTTAACAAAAGAAAACATTCGGACATCTGTCAACCACGAAAAGAAATGTTTTATCTTGATTTTCGTGTCGTGTTTACTCGTTCTAATTGTTTTTCCAAAAGCTAACCCTTGAAAAATAATTCAAGAAATGAAAACATTCGATAGGTTTATTCACTCATGTTTCTTCCTTATCAAATAATGTATGTATGTTATGTTTAACAAATGTTTTTTTTCAAATGTTGATCCAAAGCGGCTCTTTTGTTAGAAGATTTTCTTTCAAAATTCGACATCAAATCGGGTCCAATGAATATCTGTGGATGTTGACAAGTTTCAAGTTTCAAGTACAAACGAACAGCTAGTGCCAAACCCAGAGGGCCGATTGACTCCATTTATTAAAAAAAAAAGTAAAATTAAAGTTGATCAATTTTTGCTTCAATAGTAAGCGTCAAATCAAAGCAATTTTATTCGAACTTTCAAAAAACTGATTCCAATATTCGACTTAAAAATAAAAGATACATGGAATTGATTCCGCAATTGATTTAGAACGATTCAGTTATTTGTTTTTTTTCAAAATTGATGGTCATTCAATCAAAGCTATGAAATAAGTTAAAATTTTAAAAGAATCAAGGCTAATTTTTAAAAAAATTTTTATAAACTAAAATGGATTTAAACTATCAGCTGAGGGTTGGTCAGTTTTTGACCTTAGTGTTTTTGCAACACGATAAAGCCTTCTCCTGATTTTAATATTTTTTATTTTTTTTACCAAATAAAAATACGAACATTTGAAAATTTTAATTTTTTTTCACTTATTCTTTTTGCTTACCATTCAGCTGTTGGCAAGTGAAAATGGATCTAGAGTGAAATCTAGAAGTCTAGCATCGAAAACTAAAACTTTAATGCAAGAGAAATTGAATGAAAGAAGTTTAATGAATCAAAGAATAATTAGAAATATAGTTAGCAGTGGAGGAGTCAGAGTTCTCAGATGGTGGGGGTGGGAGGCTGAGTCATTATTAGTGTGTATGGGAGGGGGTGTAGGAGGACAGTTTTAATGTAAAAAAACGTATCAAAAACACCCCACCTAATTTTGACTTGAATTTTTAGTGTAGAATTTTATAACTAGGGGTGTTCATTATATTTTACCAGGTGGAATAAAGAATAAAAGCTTATACTTTTAAACTTTTAATACTTTTCTCTAAAACACTTATTTCAGTACAAAATTTATAATTTCAGATGCCTTCCATTGCCAAATTCAATAATTAACCAATTAAAAATTATAAAAGTCTAATTTTTTATAATTTTTACTAGTATAGAAATAAAACCGAATATACTCATTTTCAATACTTTTTACCAGTATAAAATTACAACTCATTTTACTCTTTATACTATTATACTTTTGAGTATAATAATGGTGAATTGATCTAATTTGTGTTAAAAATTAAGGTATAGGCAAATTAAGAACCTTAACAAGCTCGCGAGTCTCTTTTAATCTAAAGTAAGATTCGGTAATTCGGAATAACCAAAAATAAGTCTCGATTTGAGTGCCTTTGATAGACTTCTTGAATATTTCTAGTTAATGTTGGATTCAAATCTAATTAGCATGGATATAGAAAAACTAAACTAAAAATGCATTTTTATTTTGTTTCGGATATTTACTTGAAGACCAGTTATTTTACAAATAGAAATATCTTGTAAATTTAAGGTAGGATGCTCGGGTCATGTCCATTTTGTGATCAAGTGTTCACCAAACTTGTGATCAAGACGATCATGCTGGGTTTGTGAACATTGAACTTTTTTTCTGATCACGTATTCGATGATCACATAATTCGTGATCATTTAATTTTTTACAAAAATTTATGTGAACTTTTTTTTTTTTTTGTGATCATTTTTTATTTTTCGTGATCAATTTTAATAAAATAATTAAGAACTAAAAATACAAAATAATATTAATGTTTCTTCGCCATGTGTAATTTGACTCCCAATTCATTCTTCATTAATTTATTACACACTGGACAAGGGACCGGACTAGAATGTTTACTTAATACCCTTCTAATTTCTTCTTGGGTCTCCTCGGTTACGACTGGAACAGACATAGCAACTTTTTCGTATTGAACAGCTTTATCTTTTACCGTTAAGTTGTTCATTTGAGAACTAATGTCTCCAACAAGATTGGTTTCGAAATCTACCTCTGGCTCACTGTCAGTTAAATCATCACTTTGTCTATTTTGAGTTTTTGTTAAATCATCACTCTGTCTACTTTGGGTTTTTGCCAAAGTAGCATCATCACTGTGTGTATTTTCCAGTTCCGGTTCAGATTCATTGCTATCAACTTCAGAACCTCTATCCGACCCCATCAATGAACCAAATAAAGATTCACCATCCGGGATATCCTCAGTGTCATTGTCCTCAGTGTCATTGATATCATTACTTTCATCCGGTTCGACCAAATGTACAATAGCATCCTCGTTAGAGTCACCGTTTATCGAGGAACTTGAGGACTTGAGGACGCTTTAAATCTTTTCCTTTAAAATGCTTGACTTTTGCATACAGCGATTCGTCGATTTCGACGATCTTTCCTTGACCGCCAATTTTCAAATTGTTTTTATCCAGATCTAATGAGCATATTTGCCGAAGTCGGAAAAAAATAGATGCTACTGTTTCACGGTTAAGTTTGTGGTTGAAGTTTAAATGAATTAACGACACCGTTTTAGATACAGTAATTTGAGAAGCCCAGCATTTAAAAATAGCTAACATAATTCTTAGTGGCTTTTTAAATAACGCAAAAAATGATGAATCGAAAACGGACTTAAAAGTCCCACATGATGAACATCGCCATGTCAACAGTGCGTTTGTAGAATCTTTAGAGCGCTTACGACTCTTTAGAACCATTGATTGGGAGTGTTTTTTACAAGTCTCTTTTCCACACTTTTGAATTGGAAAGATAAGCCCAAGCTTACACAATCTTTCAAATAGCTTAACTTCATCGTCAGATTCCATTTTGTTTAAAATGCTTTTCAAATAAAAATGAAGAGTCAAGTTTTTTACTTTTTATATAAAAAATTGTATTTGATTTACACTCTTTATTAATTGAATAGAAGGAAAATATAATACGAGAGAGAAAAATATTACTGCATGCTTTTTAACACTAAATTTTAGCTTCAATTTTATTTATTGTTTCTATACAGTATTAACAATACTAATAAGCTAAAAAATTATGTGCGCATTTTTTTTTTTTTGTGATCATTTAATTTTTTTTGTGATCATTAAATGATCACGAATTATGTGATCATCGAATACGTGATCAGAAAAAAAGTTCAATGTTCACAAACCCAGCATGATCGTCTTGATCACAAGTTTGGTGAACACTTGATCACAAAATGGACATGACCCGGATGCTCAAGCCCGTAAAACTTTTATTGAAATTAAAGAATAAATTTAAATGATTCTGAAGAGAATTTGTTTTTGTAAATTTACCTATATACCGTATTGCCTCGTTCGATTATGTAGCATCATAACACGAAATCCAAAAGTTTGGGAAGCTATTTCATTTTATTGAATATTTTGATAAAATTTTGCCCCCATGGGCGATTTTTTAAAGTAGCGGTATATGAAAAAATTCTTTACGAAGTTGAATAAATCACGAGCTTCAAAATGTTAATCCATTAAGACTCCGCGTACAGCTATTAGGACTGAAAATTTTCAATTAAGGGTCATAAAAGACACTCAGGCATACCCTATAAAACTCAAAAATCTATCCTGGAAAGATAATTCGCTTCAAGAAGTGACATTCAAAGACGGTTGAGGACCTCATCATTATCATCGAGCTCAGATGAATACCTGTTTTAATTGCATTCCATTCAACTTACTGCACAGATATCATTTAATCAGGCCTTAATTAATTTCTTAAAAATTTTAACTTTTTGATTAAATGGATTTATTATAAATAACATGAGTCTAAGATAAATATAGAACAAAAGAATAAAAAATTTATTTTTTAAAAGGTCCCCCAATACATTTGCATAATTCGTCAAGTTGTCTGCATTTACTACATTTATGCATTCGTCCAATATGAATATTTAAACCAGATGTTTTTTCGAATCCCGATCCACAATATTTACATAAACAAGACTTAGTGATAGTATTCGATCCGGGTTCCTCTTCCTTTTGAATAAAATAATTGAATAATAGTTAAAATTATTAAATAACGAAGTTAAAATTATTTACATCTGACAAAATAACACTTTTTGAATGATAATGATTTTGTTTATAGTCATTTTTTCCACTCATTCTCATAATTTTTGTCAACTCATCTATAAATTGTTGCGATGGAGTGAATTTCTCTGTTTGACTTTTTTGTTAAATAAAGATAAAATTTGAAAAAATAATTAATTTTATTTTAATCACTTTTTTTTGGGAATTTCCGAATGACTTTTCATTTCAACGTCCTTTAAATTTAGTTTTTAAAAGAGGGCTATTTCAAAAATTCTTAATATCTAAAACCAAAAACCAAAGATCTTTAAAAACAGATCGAGGTCGGTGATTTTTAATAAAAATTTAATTTTTAAGGTGGAAGTTAACATAATTAAAAAATACTTTTGAATGTTGATCTCCTATTAAATCCGAATTCTAAAAAGAAAAGTTAATTTAAATGAAAAAGAAAGAATATTTAACGAGTTAATCAAAAACTTTTACTGGTTTGATAAAATTTGTTCCAATTGAAAAGAAATCTGATTTTAGGTTAGACATTTTTGATGAAGTACCAGATGCTGATTGGGTAGAAAAATTGTTTACTGAATTGAAGTTAAGACGGTGATTCATAAGGACATATTCATGGTTTTTCTCATTCAACAAATTGTTTCTCTTATGGATGCAAAGCTAAAAAAGAATTTAAAATAAAAGCAAAAAAAGGATTTGATTTGATCAAACATTTTCATTTGAAAGCCTGTCTATATTCTCTTTAAGAGTTTGAACTTGTTTTTCGTAATAAATAATTTTGAATTGAAAAAGATCAGAAGATTGTTGATATTCTTGAATCATTGATGAAATTTGTTTTTCCAATGAAAAATTTTGTGAGACAAGTTCGTCATTATGTCTAATAATATTCGAATTGGGGTTGAGTTTGTATTCGAGTTCTTTTTTCAACGCAACAATTTCGGAAGCCTTTTGATCTTTTTGGTCTTCCAAACTCTTGACCAAAGAGTTAAGATCCTCTACCGTCTTTGAAGTGTCACCTCTAGACTCAAGTTCTTTTTCAAGGGTAAACTTTTAAGAAAAAAAAAATTAGAAAAAGCGAGCTCATTCAAAAAAATAAAGCAAAAAAAAACTTTTTCTTTTTTCAACGCAACAATTTCGGAAGCCTTTTGATCTTTTTGGTCTTCCAAACTCTTGACCAAAGAGTTAAGATCCTCTACCGTCTTTGAAGTGTCACCTCTAGACTCAAGTTCTTTTTCAAGGGTAAACTTTTAAGAAAAAAAAAATTAGAAAAAGCGAGCTCATTCAAAAAAATAAAGCAAAAAAAAACTTTTTCTTTTTTCAACGCAACAATTTCGGAAGCCTTTTGATCTTTTTGGTCTTCCAAACTCTTGACCAAAGAGTTAAGATCCTCTACCGTCTTTGAAGTGTCACCTCTAGACTCAAGTTCTTTTTCAAGGGTAAACTTTTAAGAAAAAAAAATTAGAAAAAGCGAGCTCATTCATTAAAATAAAGCAAAAAAAAACTTTTTCTTTTTTCAACGCAACAATTTCGGAAGCCTTTTGATCTTTTTGGTCTTCCAAACTCTTGACCAAAGAGTTAAGATCCTCTACCGTCTTTGAAGTGTCACCTCTAGACTCAAGTTCTTTTTCAAGGGTAAACTTTTAAGAAAAAAAAAATTAGAAAAAGCGAGCTCATTCATTAAAATAAAGCAAAAAAAAACTTTTTCTTTTTTCAACGCAACAATTTCGGAAGCCTTTTGATCTTTTTGGTCTTCCAAACTCTTGACCAAAGAGTTAAGATCCTCTACCGTCTTTGAAGTGTCACCTCTAGACTCAAGTTCTTTTTCAAGGGTAAACTTTTAAGAAAAAAAAAATTAGAAAAAGCGAGCTCATTCATTAAAATAAAGCAAAAAAAAACTTTTTCTTTTTTCAACGCAACAATTTCGGAAGCCTTTTGATCTTTTTGGTCTTCCAAACTCTTGACCAAAGAGTTAAGATCCTCTACCGTCTTTGAAGTGTCACCTCTAGACTCAAGTTCTTTTTCAAGGGTAAACTTTTAAGAAAAAAAAAATTAGAAAAAGCGAGCTCATTCAAAAAAATAAAGCAAAAAAAAACTTTTTCTTTTTTCAACGCAACAATTTCGGAAGCCTTTTGATCTTTTTGGTCTTCCAAACTCTTGACCAAAGAGTTAAGATCCTCTACCGTCTTTGAAGTGTCACCTCTAGACTCAAGTTCTTTTTCAAGGGTAAACTTTTAAGAAAAAAAAAATTAGAAAAAGCGAGCTCATTCATTAAAATAAAGCAAAAAAAAACTTTTTCTTTTTTCAACGCAACAATTTCGGAAGCCTTTTGATCTTTTTGGTCTTCCAAACTCTTGACCAAAGAGTTAAGATCCTCTACCGTCTTTGAAGTGTCACCTCTAGACTCAAGTTCTTTTTCAAGGGTAAACTTTTAAGAAAAAAAAAATTAGAAAAAGCGAGCTCATTCATTAAAATAAAGCAAAAAAAAACTTTTTCTTTTTTCAACGCAACAATTTCGGAAGCCTTTTGATCTTTTTGGTCTTCCAAACTCTTGACCAAAGAGTTAAGATCCTCTACCGTCTTTGAAGTGTCACCTCTAGACTCAAGTTCTTTTTCAAGGGTAAACTTTTAAGAAAAAAAAAATTAGAAAAAGCGAGCTCATTCATTAAAATAAAGCAAAAAAAAAACTTTTTCTTTTTTCAACGCAACAATTTCGGAAGCCTTTTGATCTTTTTGGTCTTCCAAACTCTTGACCAAAGAGTTAAGATCCTCTACCGTCTTTGAAGTGTCACCTCTAGACTCAAGTTCTTTTTCAAGGGTAAACTTTTAAGAAAAAAAAAATTAGAAAAAGCGAGCTCATTCATTAAAATAAAGCAAAAAAAAACTTTTTCTTTTTTCAACGCAACAATTTCGGAAGCCTTTTGATCTTTTTGGTCTTCCAAACTCTTGACCAAAGAGTTAAGATCCTCTACCGTCTTTGAAGTGTCACCTCTAGACTCAAGTTCTTTTTCAAGGGTAAACTTTTAAGAAAAAAAAAATTAGAAAAAGCGAGCTCATTCAAAAAAATAAAGCAAAAAAAAACTTTTTCTTTTTTCAACGCAACAATTTCGGAAGCCTTTTGATCTTTTTGGTCTTCCAAACTCTTGACCAAAGAGTTAAGATCCTCTACCGTCTTTGAAGTGTCACCTCTAGACTCAAGTTCTTTTTCAAGGGTAAACTTTTAAGAAAAAAAAATTAGAAAAAGCGAGCTCATTCAAAAAAATAAAGCAAAAAAAAACTTTTTCTTTTTTCAACGCAACAATTTCGGAAGCCTTTTGATCTTTTTGGTCTTCCAAACTCTTGACCAAAGAGTTAAGATCCTCTACCGTCTTTGAAGTGTCACCTCTAGACTCAAGTTCTTTTTCAAGGGTAAACTTTTAAGAAAAAAAAAAATTAGAAAAAGCGAGCTCATTCATTAAAATAAAGCAAAAAAAAACTTTTTCTTTTTTCAACGCAACAATTTCGGAAGCCTTTTGATCTTTTTGGTCTTCCAAACTCTTGACCAAAGAGTTAAGATCCTCTACCGTCTTTGAAGTGTCACCTCTAGACTCAAGTTCTTTTTCAAGGGTAAACTTTTAAGAAAAAAAAAATTAGAAAAAGCGAGCTCATTCATTAAAATAAAGCAAAAAAAAACTTTTTCTTTTTTCAACGCAACAATTTCGGAAGCCTTTTGATCTTTTTGGTCTTCCAAACTCTTGACCAAAGAGTTAAGATCCTCTACCGTCTTTGAAGTGTCACCTCTAGACTCAAGTTCTTTTTCAAGGGTAAACTTTTAAGAAAAAAAAAATTAGAAAAAGCGAGCTCATTCATTAAAATAAAACAAAAAAAAACTTTTTCTTTTCGAATCTCAATAATTTGTTTTTCTAAATTCTTTACCATCGAATTCAGTTCCAATATTTTAAACTTTTTTTCTTCATTTTCTCCTTTTATGATCTTTATTCCCTCTTCAAATTGGTCGAACATTGGACAATTTTTCATGGAATAATGCGTTTGATTATTTGAATTTATGTTCCCATTACCATTACAATTTTTCCATGGGCATTTGTTTCGCTTCATTGCTTCTTTATTTTCTTTTCCAAGTCTATGGACCTCATTCTTTAGATTATCTATTTCTAGTTTTTGGTCGATATTTTCATTTACCAAAGCTTTTAATTTTTTGTCGTTTTCTATTCTGGTTTTGTCTATTTCTTCTTCCATCTTTTTTAGTTCGTCCTGTTCCTTTTCTATTCTTTCTTCATAAGTCCTTTTATCCATTTTCATTCTATCTATATATTTCATCACACTGTCTGTTTCAGCTTGCTTTTTTTAGAGTAAAATTTTTATTTATTTAGTTAAGGCCTCAAGGTTCCATTGCGATATAACGTTAGTTACGTTACTAGCTTGACGAAACCGTCTCATCTCATCGGAAATATCGTTACTTTATATAATGTATGTTGAAGTAACTTGAAGTTAAATTACAATAAGTATACGCTCTGAGACATCTTTTGTTTTATAAAACATTAGTTACATTTTCGTGAGCCTGTCATGTATGGACCATTTCTTACAACAAAGATGCTTTTGGGATACAGTGAATCTTGCGAAAATGTAACGTTCCTTTCGGAACTTGTTCAGAACAGTCTTTAAAAAAGTCCCGTTCTCGTTCGAAGTATTTTAAAAGGGTCAGGGCCTGTTTCTTGTTTTTCCTTAGAAGGAAATGACCCTGGGAACGGAAATGAAACTCTTTTAGAAAACGTTTGGAAAGAGAACTGAACTGTTTTTAAAGATCGTTCTGAACGCGTTCCGAACTGAACGTTACATTTTCGCAAGATTAACTGTATTTAACGACATGCGAAACTTAGATAATGAGTGATTAGATAAGACGGGTCCGGAATATTACTTCGCGATGCAACCTTTACTTCAACAACGAAACGTTATCTAAAAATACTTTCATCTTTTGAATTTCTTCTATCTCTTCTGTTTTTTTTTCCAAGTTACGAATAGCTTGATCTAATTTTCTTTCGGTTTCTTTGGATTCTTCCAATAAGAATGAGTTTTTATCTCTAAGACGAGAAATATAGTGTTTTAAACAAAGAATGTTATCCTTCAATTCTTCAACATTATCGATTTCTTTAAGTATGTTTTCAATTTGAGCTTCGTTCTAATCAAAAAATTTTTAAAATTATTTTTATAAACATGCAAGTTTCAATACAAGGTTTACCAATGATATCTCCATTCTTTCAATAACTTCAGTCTTTTGTTTGATCTCAAAAGGATTCTTTTAATTACAAATTTAAAAAAATTTAAATCGAATTTTAAATTATTCCTTAATTTTTTAATATTGGCTTGCTGAAAGTCGAACGTATGACGTCTGAATAGAAAAGCAACTTTCCTATGTTGTAAGCCAAAAAAAAAACGAATCAATAAAAAAGTTTACGAACTTGATGAATAAAATTGAAATTTGGATCTATAATTGGTTCGGAAAAGCGTCTTGAAAAATCAAAGCAATGAGAACCAATTTTTGGAATTTTCGGAGTTGAAAAATTATTAATGTTAATGTTTTGAATTTTGAAACCAATAATAGCATCATCTTGCTGTTCTTTAAGCACAATGCTGGGTCTTTAATGTTTTTTTTTGAAATAATGTAAAATTAATTTAAAATAAAAATAAAATTACCGCTCAATGCTATTGGTTAAAATAATATTTTTCGTAATATGTGCAATCGCCAAAGAGTCTGGACTTAAATTTTGATTAGAGCCTGGACTTCGATTTTTTTGATGATTTTTCATTATTTTTAGCTTTCTAAATTCAAATGAGATACAAAATAAGAAGTCCGTAATTTTACCTTAAATTTAATCGAAATCGGGAAACGAAGAATAGTTTTCTCTCAGATGCGGTTGAGGCATCTTGACATGAAAATTGATGTGTTTGATGATCATACTTCTTTTTTTTTTTTTTTTTGAATGATGAATGAAAAAAAAAATTTGCCCTTCCCAATTTTTTTAAAAGCATGCGTTTGTTTTTCTTTTTAACTTGCGTTTATTCAATTGCAGCTTTTTCATTGCCTCAGACGCAAATCTGTCTATCGTTTTATACATTGTTAAAAAAAAAGCTTTTTGAAATTATTATAAAACAGAACTTTGAAAAAATTACAACTGAAAAAAATGTCAAAACCTGAGATTACAAAGCTTGTTAAGACAACAATTGAAATTATTACGGAGGATGAAATTGATGATTTGTCGAAAATTGGAATAAACAATAACATTGAAAATGTATGGATGAAAATCGCTTCTAGGTTTTTCGGTTGTGATGAATTTAAAAATGCCATCAATATTTACAGCTGGTGGGATTGTGACACATGGAACTATAGAACAATGGTGAAAAGAAGCTTTGTCAATCATAATAAGTCTATTTTAAGTTCTATACAATTAAAGTTGAGTCCAGATGAATGGAACGTTTGTCAAAATTTCATTTCAGGTCATGGTGAAAGACTACGATTCGTTAGAGGTTTTGATAACTTACTGAGCAAAAAGCTTCAGGATAAAAGCTTTAATTGTTGGCTGGAATCAATCTATAATTATTTTAAGAAAACTAAAAGTCAAAAATCATATTCAGCGTTTTGGCGTGGGACTTTCAGATGTATAAATACAAGGTGTATAAAATATCAGGCTGTTATTAAAAAAGAACCAATAGTTGGTGATGTTGTTGTAATCGAACTTTATCCACTACAACCTTTGGTTAAGCATGAGAAAATGCACAAGATTAAACAGATTCGTGACAAAAATAGAATCGATTTAGCTAAAGAAATTATTTCAGACGGGTTAGATTCAGTCAGATCAAAAATCATTTTAAATAAAGAAGATCAACATTTAGGTGAGATTTAAAAGTTTCAAATGTTAGTTACTTTAAAAATAACGTAATTTTTTTAGGAAAATCATTAAACAAAAGTCTTTTATCAATGGTTAAATATGATTATATTCACCGCAATCGTATCTCAACTGACGTTTTTGCTGACGCTTTTGCGGCAAAAAATATTTTTGACCTCAACTCCTTGATTGTTAATTCCACGAGCAGTCTTACTGGTTTTATTCAAGAAATTTCAATGAATCCGTTTGGTGTTTTATTGGTATCAGATATTCAAGTGATTATTTATAATTTTTTTTGTATATTTCAGATATATATTATCTATTTTAGGTAAAAATGTGGGATGATATTTCCAAGGTAAACGGTATTTGGTTTTTTGACGCAACCGGAAGTATCTATAAAAATATTCCGAATCAAAAAAGACCTTTTTTCTACTCATTGGTTTCACACGATACGAAAAACAAAACAATAATTCCTGTCGCCGAATTTTTGACGACAACTCATAATATTACAAATATTTCAAAATATTTATTATCTATCAAAAACATTTATCGAAAAAATATTCCACAAATAATCGTTACAGACTTTTCTTATGCTTTGATTAACTCGATAATGGATACTTTTAACCATATGAATTTATGTAAATATTTATCATTTTGCTTCGAGCTGTTGGTTAACAATTTTGAGTTCCGCCTTTTTTTAACCAAAGTAACCGTTGTTCATTATTTGTGTTCGACACATATATTAAAATCAGTAATCAAAAAAACAAAAAAATTAAAAGCAAATCCTAAAGCAAGAACAATGTTAATATTTTGTTTCACTCTATTACAAAATAGCGTTTGTATTCAACAGTTTGATCAGAATCTGATCAATATTTTTAACGTTTTTAATACGAAAAACAAGTCTAAAGCTACAATCTATTCGGTAGAAGTTCTCCGTACTCAAATGATTTCAAAAAACCTAAACAAACTTTCGATTGATGAATACAAAACAACTAACCAAAAAGAGAGAGATTTAGACTTTGAATTATTTATGAAAGAAATAGAATGTGAGACTAATGAAGGATTCGATAAAAATATTAAAAAAGACTCACCTTTTTCAAAATATTATAATAATCTAATAAATGAGATCAAACAGTCGATTGAGCCAATAAATGATGAAGAGCTTGATGGTTCTCCGGTAACAAACGAATTTTATTCTCCAGGCCTGTTTCAGATCATTTCAGATAAATTGTATCTTCTACCTTTATGGTCTGGTACTGTTATTAATAAATTTAAGTATTCAAATCCTTCAAAAGTCTCATGTAACCACCTTACTCGTTTAACAAATAATCCGGTCGAAAATTGGTTTGGTCATTTAAAAAATAATTTACTCATGAAAAGAAAGGTTGTCACGAGTGAACTCACAAGTTGTCTTTACTTAAGATTAATGGCCAAGTACGTAAACCTTTATTCCAATGAAGACTTCCAGGTTCCGTTTATTGGAATTAAAACGTCTTTAAAAAAGAAAGAAATCGTTGAAATGTGGGGTGATAAGATAAATAAGTATTTTAGACAGAAAGGAGTATATTTTGATGGTTTGCCAAATTTTTTTTCGGACAATGACAATTTAGAACCAGATAATGAATTTGAAAATTTAGAATTTACTTTGATTTTCGGAAACGCGGTTGAGTCTCTATCAAGTTTCTCAAAATTCAAGGAGCTTTACGAAAATATCACGAATAGCAATATATCGACAATTAGGCATTTTATGAAACAGGAGTCTTTTTTAATAGGAAAGTTAGAATATATATTAAGATCACATGATCAATTCGCGATTTTTCAAAATCAGACAATTGATGAACGTTTCACAAAAATTTTAGAATTAAACTCTTTAGATCAATATTCCAGCGTTTATACATCAAGTGATGGAAATTGCCTTTACAATGCAATATCTTTTATATTTTTTGGAACTGAAAAATTTTTCTTTTTATTTAAATTAGCATCTTTGGCAAGTTTAATTTCAAACGAATTTTTTTTTAGTAATTTGATGAAGGACATGCACAATGAAGAGACTTTTGATCGCTCGATAGAAAATTTTAGTAGAAGATGTGATTGGGGAAATCAGTTTAATATTTTATCATTATCTCTTTTTTTAAACAAAAAAATATTTGTGTATGGCTTTGATGAAGAAACGAAAAGAATTTATAATACTTCGTATGATTTGTGCAAAACAGACGAGAAACCTTTAATGTTAGGTTTTATTTTAAACCATTTTTGTGCAATTTTGCCATTAGAAGAATATCTTCCTAATTTAGAAATGGAAAATGATCTTTACGTCAATTATAGAAGTTTACTTTTTGAACAGTTACAAAACAATTCATAAATAAAATATTATTTAAATTCTGAATCAAAATCTTATTTTTAGCAATAAATCATTTAAATTTTTTAACTTAGTTAAACTAAATATGTTTTTGAATACTTGAGATTTAAACTGGAACCTTACTCAGAACCGTCCTTTAAGCTGGACTCCCTTAAGTTATATTCTGTGAACGCATTGTTTTTGGGAATGTTCTTGGAACGGAACATAACAATTTCGCAAAAACTCCTCATTCGTATAAGATTCTAATAGTTTTCATAAAATTTAAAAGTATAAAATAATTTATGTTTAACAATTTTTAGGGAGTTCAAATATTAGATAGCAAAAAACGATATTATAAAGCCCTTATGTCAATCATCTCACCATTTTCATTATAAATTATAGTTGACCTCTTAAAGAGGAACATCCAAATATAAATTATCTTTATTTTATTTTATTTTAATGTGCTTATGTACACTCAGTTGCTAAAAGGAAAAATTCCCCATCTTTCAAAAATTTGATATCAACTATAATTTATAATGAAAATGGTGAGATGATTAACACCTTAATCAAAAAATATCAAATCAAGATGTGATATTGTATAAATACAACCTATTTTAATCTGGTCAAGGTGTAAATCTTGAAGATTTAGTTACAATCGATATTCTTCAAAACAATTATTCTTGTGCGATTCGCAAATTACATGTACTTGGGATTAAAGAATATAAAACACATGCTCAAAGCCACGTTTAATTATGCAGTATTTCAAAAGAGATAAGAAACAACATGATGACAAAAAACAAATTAATTTAAATTTACTAATTAAATTATCAATAAATTTTAAAAAAAGTTTAGTTTTAGTTCTCGTTTTTAATTTTTGATACTGGTCTTTCAGAATTTCCATTTCTGAACTTCATAAACGTTCATTAACGTTTTTTTGGTTTTTCAAATCAAGTCAGTGAAATATCCCGAAACTTTTTATTTTACTCGTAAGCGCATAGATTAATATTCTCTTTATTAGAAAAATTTGTCAGAAAGAAAAAATATATTGATGAGTACATCTCGTTACGGTTCTGTACGCTTTGGAACATTTAGGATGATAGGATGAAATAAAAACGGTGAATCAAGGGTTAACACTTAAAAGATTGCATTTTTTTCACTAAAATTATACTCTCAAGAAAAAAAAAACTGTTCAAATTTATAAAATTGGTCACAATGTAAAAGAAATCTGGTTTTAAATTAGACATAGATGTTGATTGCGGATAAAATTTGCATTCTGAATAGAGGTTAATACGGTGATTCAAAAGCAAAAATTTATGTTTTTTCTCATTCAACAAATTGCTTCTCTGATATAGGCAAAGCTAAAAAACAATATGAAATAGTATCAATTGATACCTGTTCTCAGTATGGGCAGCGTCCCACCTTTTATATCCAAGCATCTGGGAGCCACTTTATATCACCTTTGGTAGAAAATATACATTCTCTTTTTCACTCTCTTTAGTTGGAGTTTATCAAATAATCATTATCAGTAACATTACCAGGATAAGTAACTTCTAGCCAACTTTGGTCATTACGAAATTTTGAAAAACATATCCTTTTTCTGGCCTCAAATCAATTGGTCTCGTTTCCATTAGAGAAAAAAAATAAAAAAACAAATAACTGAATAGTTCTAAAAGAATAAAAATTGCTGCTTTTTTTCATTAGTATCTTATTATCAAAAAATTTTCTTTTATATTTTAAAAGATGGGACTGATCACATACCCCAACGTCGAGCAGTAAGTCGAGTCAAATGAACTGAAAACTGTGCAAGAAACCGTTTTTCTTTTTCTTGAGAGTGTTTTTTTAGTGCGGATGAACTAGGAAACATTGCTTCTTCTCTTTGAACACAGTGGAAGGATGAGCATCTGGGAGCCAAATTAAATTAACTATAGTAGGACATAAAGCACCAAGGTTCCCTCACTAAGAGACGAGCAAATTTTAAATGTCGTAAATTTCGGGCGAAAAGTTTTCTTAAAATCGATTTTACCTTTGCTTACGATATTGAATGCTAGAATGCTTTGCCTACCATTCGGCTTGCTGATAAAAATGAAAAATAAAGCATCAATTGCGTGATAAACATCCTTGCATCTTTTATTTTTCAATAGAATATAGGAATCTGTTTTTTGAAAGTTCGCGGATAAACCTGATTTGTCGCTTACCATTGAAGCAATACATTGAACCACTTTAATATTAAAATAAATAACATACGCCAACATTCACAGATGATGTCGAATTTTGAAAGAAAAACAGCAATTAAAAGAATCGCTTTAAATCAACTTTTGGAAAATATACATTCTTGACTTCTTTTTCAATGGTTCGCTTTTAGGTAAAACAATTGGACCGAGTTCACAAGAAACATAAACGCGAATAAAAACATATCTTTTCTCTATTTCAGATCATTAATTTAGGATGCCAGATGATCCATAAGATCCATTGTTATTATGTGGTATAAGTCGAAAAATGACGAAATGTTTCTTTCTTTTTATTACGAATTGGCAAAATTAAACAAATTTTAAATTTCTTATACAAAAAAATTTGTTTGTTTCGACAAAAGTTATTATCAATAAAGAATTTTTTTTAATTTAATTTTAATTACTAATATTAATAATTTTTAAATAATAAAAAAAGTAAAAAAAAGTTAAAAAAATATGTTAGTGTTTTCTTTTTAAATTTTCAATAGATCATAAACAATTTTAAAACACATATAAATGAAAATAAAAATTAACATAATTTTCTGCGTTTAAAATAATTTTGCAAAAAAAAATAAATTTTTTTGAAATAAAATCGAAAAAAAAGAAAAAAGAAAAAATTGAAAAAAAACTTGATTTTGCCATCCCGAAGTAGTTATGCTAAAGGACAGGTATTAAAAATAAATAAAAATCTTTAAAGTAAATTTTAATTATTTTATTTTATATTTATTTACAAAATTCAAAACAGGCTAGTCTCCAAGATATTTAGCTAAAAGCTTTTTAGTTGTTGCGAGCGAGGAACGAGCTTAATAAGCAGACACGTAAGTCCGCGTTTGAATTTTATTGGATAATATTTATAAGCTCCTGCTATTACTCCTACTCCAACTCCTACTCCAACTCCTACTAACTTTTTTAGCGTTCTTCTCAGTATAATTTCATACCAAGCCTTTTTAAAATTTGAAACATTAGAAATAAAACACATCTTGAAAGCATGATCCCAGATTAACAACATACAAAATTTGATTTGATTAAGACATATAGAAGTTTAAATATAAAAATTCAAATCTTAGATTCATATTAATATATAGTTTACCAAATGGAGGACTTTGAATTTTTCAACAACTTAAATAAAGTTTCTAACCAAGTGAAAGACTTCGAAGAAAGATTCACTCAATTAGAATATTTGAGAGAAAATATTAAAAGGAGATTGGTTAACATGTTTGATGCTACCGAAGAAGAAGCTGAAGTGATTTTAACTAGTGATCAAGATGGTAGCAAACTAAAGAGTTTTAAAAAAAAAATCGTACATCGTTCAAATATATCTCTAACTATTAATATTTGGACCTCAAAAGGGTTAGTAAACGGCAATTTTGGTATAGTTAGAGATATTGTCTAGGAGAAAGACTGTACAGAAGAAGCACTTCTTTTGGCGATTATTTTAGATTTCCCTAAATACAACGGACCTCAATTCTTTGAAGAGCTAGCGAGAAAAAATTGGCGTAAATCCCAAAACTGCATACAGTAAGTTTTTTGACGCAAGTTGAACACAGTATCCTATTCGCTTAAGTTATGCCTTGACTTTGCGCAAATCCCAAGGTCAAATCCTTCATAAAGCTATTATAGATTTCGGAAAATCAGAAACTTCACTGGGGCTTACTTTTGTGGCCTTGTCTCGGCTAAAAAACATTAACGATTTACAGACATAAATTTTTTATTGAACGTAAACAAAAATTTTAAAATAAAATTTTATTATTAAAAAGGTTATTTAATCTTAGCATACACAATTCTTAAATTAGATTTTAAATGCTTCATTTTTAAATTGGGTGTTTCAAATTTAAATTAACGACTCGTTACTCGCATATAAAAAGCGTTGCTTCACTATCTTTTAAATCTGGGATAAACAGATTTATCTTGAAAATTAATTGATCTAAACAGTTTGCTAGCATTATATTAGTAGAATATATATATATTAGTAGGAATTCCAATAAAGATAAGATGTTATTTGTTCGACAAAACTCTTTATTAATTACAATATATTTCCTAATATTAGTACTTCTCATAACTCTTGGATTTAAAAGATAGGATGAACTAAATGCATTCTAAATAATTAATTAAACTAAATTGAATAAATATAAAAGCTTAGAAACAACCAAGTTAAGTTTATTAATAAAGCAACCAACTAGTTACAAATAGCAACTTGTATGAAAGGTCTTTTAATCATGAGAGTGGTCCGGCTTATGCGCACATAAGCACCCGCTAACACACTCCCCCTGGTTAAGCAGCAATGTCCTTATTGCTGGAGTACCGACTCTCTTTGAAATACGTGGCCACGATTGCCAATATCACCTCAATGTGATATTTTCGGTACTCGAACCTACGGGTATGTCTACCTACGGTGGCATGCCGGCTTCTCTACCGGGTGTTACAGACCGTCCTGGGCCTATATGTGGAAGGCCTTTCCTCACATGGAGGTAGATTGTTCCGATCCACTACCCAGGGCATCCCGTGATCCCTATCCAATTATACCAATAATTAGATCTGCTTTTCCCAGTCCCCTCACAGTGTTGCAAACACTAACCTTTAGTTATTTTATTTCTATGCCCTTTTTTACCCTTATCCGTCCAAAACCGGGTCAAAAATGACCCGAAAAATTGAAAAATAAAAAAAAATAAAAAAATTGAGAAAGTTTAGGAGAGTATTATATGCCGTTAAATTTAAAATATCAATCCCAAAATTACATCAAACGACAGCTGAGAAAACGAAGAATATTAATATGTTCTCAGAATACCGAAAATAAAACATCAAAGTTGAGAAAAATCAAAAAAACAAAACCGGGTCATTTTTGACCCATTTCAGACGTTAACGTGATTTTTTTATATTTCGGACGGATAAGGGTTAATTTGAACAACAATTGTATAAACCTAAAATACATTAACATTTAAGATAAACGTTAATTAATCTTTATAGATCATTTGACTGACTAAGTTTCGAACTTGTAAAGCTTCCAAGTATGTAATTTTCTATCACAGCATTATCACACAATCACTATTAACTTGAGCTTCCACGTATTCTTGGTAATTTAACAGTCCAGCCAACTTTATCTTTTGCGAAATCTTTAAATCCGAATAACCGATTCACTGTACGACATCGTATTCATGTTTTTAAATAACAACTTCACAACACAGTTACTTCGGACTTGAGGTTTGATTTGATAAAAGAAAGGCATTTAATTTCAACTTGTTTAACGTTGTTTTTATACCATTCTATGTTAATTTATATACATAAAATATATCATTTTATTATATTTTATTCGATTAGTAATTAAAAGTGAGTGTTGACTTTAGTTCTAGATTATTGGGTGGTTCAGCTCCGAAACGAAAAGCTTTTGACATAGAAAAAGATTGTAGATATCAAAATCTTATGGACCATTTGAAAAACAATGATATTGACTTAGATCAATTTTTGCGTTTTTGTTCATATTTAGTTAACTTTGATAACATAATGCATTTAATTTAGAGACTTTTTTTTTCATAGAGACCTATTTAATAAAGGCCTAAAATAATAAAATCTTATTTTAATATTATTCATAAAGTCCTAAAAATAATAAAGTCCTAAAATGATAGTAATTCCTTATTCGGCTCAAATTAATTAAAAAGTATGAAAAATTGTGTTTGCGAACAAATGGAAAATTGACTTCAATCCGAATAAATCAGTATGCCTTACAATTCGTAATTCGAATGAAACTTGCCAAGAAGAAATTTGTTTAAATGGAATTAGAATAGTAATGTACGTAACGACATGTCGTTAATTGGTGGACAGTGGTTTTCAAAATGATTTAATGACATGTCGGTAATTCCAAATAATTGCAAAAAAACCTTATAAAATAGATTTATTTAAATTATAAAATTGAGTGTCTTGAAAAATAATTTCAAAACATGATTAGGGTTTATTTTGTTTTGGACTTTCTCGATCCAATCATTTGAATAATATTTTTCCAGATTCCAAATTATTTAACCACTATCCAACTCAAACAATTGCCGGAATCTTACTTTTTATTTATTTCGATACTTTTCCTTATAATGATTACACTAGGCGACGATCTCCTCTTTAGGAAACCTATTTTATTAAAGAAATTTACAGATACTGTTTTTGTCTTTCAAGTGTTCTCTTGTGAACTTTAATGAACTAATGGTTTGGCAAAGCTTTTATTGATTTATGGGCATCTAGTTTTACAACTAAAAGCTAGTTTAACAATCTTTAACTAGAGCTATTTAACTTTTATTTGATACCCAAAAATCAATGAAAGCTTTTTAAAATCATTAGTTCATGAAAATTCAAAAGAAGAACACGTGAAGGTAAAGTATCTCATTGTACTTCTTATATTACAGTGTCAGCTCGAACTTTTTAACGTTGGAGTCAGAGTCGGAGATTACGCGACTGTGTATCTATCACTTAAGGCCCATAACTTAGACTCCGTCTCAGGCTTAGACTCCGACTCTAAGGTTAAAAAGTTCAGACTGACACTGTAGTTACTCATGGAGGATAGATTAAAATTTCTTCATTTTTTTCTAAATTTTTAAAACATCTTACTTTTCTAGGTTTGTGCGGGGATAATTTTTATATATTTTGTAAATACGACGCCGCGATAGGAAAAGGGTGGAAATTTTAAAAATTTCAAATCTTGTCAGATCAGTGCAAAGAAGTGTTTTGCTATATGCGTAATGAGGTGACAAATAAGAAAAATACATCGTTCGGTGCTCAACTTGATCGACTAGAGAAACGACTTTTTATAAATTGTCTAGATTATGACAAAAAAATTGTGAAATCGTTGATTAAATTTAGTTTTAAAGGTGGTAACTTTTCGCTAGCCGTATACGGTACATTTCAATTACATAACATTAAAACGCATAAGAACCAAAACCATACTTAACATACTAATTGTGAGGGTATTAGGGCGCATGTAATCGTTTATTAGGCGATTTTGGCGTGTCACGCATTTCAAAGTAACCCTGCGCCTTACCGGAAGTTGAACAAAAAAAAATCCCATGTTAAAGTATGGGGAAAAAATATTTTCGAAACTTTTCAATATTAATATCTAACATGATAAATGAGAAAGAATGGTATGCTCCTTACCTGGGGTCCTCAAATGAAAATCATGTCTACTAGCGTGTAAAAATTCAAAAAATCACCTTTTTTTCAAATTTTAGGAATTTGTGAACATGGGAGGGTGACGATGTTGCTATCATCGTTCTAAATGTGCTGTATTACGGCTACGTGTGTAAATGGATCGCGTTCGAATCTTGTCCTTATTATGGTGTTTTGGAACCTCAGCTATTATTTTTTACCGGAATCAACTCAAACTTTCTGGGACCATCCCGACTCCTTTGGGTCCAATTATTGGGGGGTGTTTTAAGGCTAGGTGTGAAAAAATATATTTTTTGACTTAATGTCCATTAAAGGGTAATCAGACCTGTTAAAAATGAAAATTTACTTATTTTCAGCCTTTTCCGCTTATTTAAAGTGACATTTTGACAATCTTAAGTCCTTTTTTGAGTATATTTGCGTTTTAAGCGATATAACTGTTTAACCAAGCATCCAATATTAAATATCTTTACAGATTCTTGTAGCGCATAAAATTAAGAACATTTTGGTCTGATCACATTTTTGAATTTTATTTTTCATAATAATCGGGTAAAACAGTTTTTTAAAGGTTCCGGCAATTCAAAACTTCCACACTATCAAAACTTTGCTATTTCGATATCAGATTCGGAATCTGCGCCCAAAAAACCCACAAAATGTATTTTTTTACTTTTCAATAAAAAAAAATTTTGAACCCCCCCTCCCCATGTTTTATAAAACGTAAGTTGGTAATTATTTTATCCTAGTTATTTGACCATGAATCGTATACAATGGGCATATAACACGGAATATTTTTTTTCCGGAACATTTAAGTTTGAGTTGATTCCGGTAAAAAATAAAAGCTGAGGTCCCAAAACATAAGGTTAAAATAGTTTTAGATTAAAAATTTAAAAATTTGAATAGTGGGCGCTTCGACGGTTCATGAGCTTTAGATCACACATTTTGTGAACTTTTTTTTTTTGTGATCTGTAATTAATGTCAGATCACTAATTTTTTTGTGTACATAATTGTGTGAACTGAATTTAGTTCTGCACTTTTTTAACACTTTTTCTTCACTCTCGTTCTTCTCGACAGTCGTATTATCGAAAACGATACTAAATGAGGAAAAATAAGACAACGATATTCATAAGATAGATATTTTTACGATAGACAAAGGCGAGAGTAACATGACAAAATTGTTCTCAATTAAACGTATCTTGATGCTTTAGTTAGATTAACAATAAGGGGCCTATTACTTCAAGTCGAGAAGCCTGTGAAGTGGTCATAGGTTGTTGAATCCAGAGCCTTAGAATTTATCTTTGATCTGCGTACGAAAAGTTTTGAAACAGCTTGGGGTCAAACGGTACATTCAAGCAAAGTTCACAAGAAAAAAAACAAAAAAAAAAGACTAGACATTCATTTTCTAAAATTTTCATTGGATATTATTTGATTAATCAATAAAAAATTATCTCTTTTTTCGTTGAACTAAAAATATATGTCAATTATTTTGTGATCTGAATCAATCAGTTCACCAAGTTTTTTACAGGTAGAAAGATGTGATCTTTTTAATTGGTCAGATCACAAAATTTGTCAGCTCACGAACCGTCGAAGCGCCGAATAGTGTGAACCTTACCATTGAAAAAGATTTAAATAACTACGCAATTAAATTTGCAAAGTTTTGCAGAGCATATTCCAAGAGTGGCTTTTCAATGTTTTTTAGCAATAAAGCACCTCTTCAGAATTTGTTCGGTTTTATTCACTTCAAAAAAATGATTTTAAAAATTGATACGAATGATATTTGATACGAAATTTCACATCGCCCAATTGTTCCATAACTCAGGCTTGTCTCAGCTTCAATATAATGTAATAATATCCTCGGGTTTTTTCAATTATTAGATCAACATTTGAAGAATTAGTTGCTGTAGTCAGCCTCCGAATTCGATCAACATCTTTGACTGACTCTACACCACTCTTGAAACGTTTCGAAGGGACTCAATGGGACTCCCATTGATGCCAAAAGTTCGGAAACTTATCCCTGATCAAAATATAGCTTCTTACGCATAAGCCTTAAAATAAATAAACAAACTAGATTTCAAGCAATTAATCAACTTTTATTTTATTTTCAATCGTAATGATATTGAAGCTTACAAGACTCAACAAAGAAAACCTTTACCATAAAGTTTACCTGAAATTCTTTGATTCTTGTATTTTTTTTAATTAGTTGGCACAATTAGGAATTTGTAAAAAAACCAACAACTGTTTTAAATCAGCGTTGGAAAGAAAGTTTTTTTTTTATTCAATTAATTATTTTATTTAAAACTTAGTAATGTGAATTTAATTGTTAATATACTCATTATCATGATTTTACTTGCCTATTCATTTTAATTAAAGACAACATAGGTGTTCGTTTATTGCAACTTTTTTCAATAAATTTTTTTTTTTTTTCGTGTAAAAACATGAATTTTAAAATGTTTAAACAATCAATTTTATTAATAATATTTTTAATCAATTTTTTAAACGGATTTTATGTTACTAAAAACTACTGTAAGCTTAACCCTGTAACTCTTAAACTCACTTTAAACTTATTCAATTTTAAAGTATCTGAGGAAAACCATGAACGGTTGATCCTTCAAGACAATTTTCTTATAATCCCTTCTCGGGCGAACGGAAATGGATTTCCAACAAACTTTACTCTCAAATTTACTGGACTTGGACATAAAATTGATGCTTTGTATGTTGAGTCTGGAGATGATTTTTATCAAGATTTGAATGTTTTATATCAAAACAAGACTGGCAATTTAGTAAAACATGAATCAGCATCAACAACTGTAATCCCCCTTTACTTCAATCCTGAACAAAACATAAATCATTTATTTTTACAGAATATGAAACATTATAAAGAAAAAGATGGATGGGGTACTGCAATTTTAATGAAAGACTCAAACAACTCGTTTAGAATGGTAATTTATAAGGCCAACTTTATCAATGATCTAATTTTTTGGTAATAGGTCGGAAGAGTTTTTGTGAATGATTCACGGTCTCATTTAGTAATCATGCCTCATGTTGACAACCAAACTCATTTGATGGTTAAACGAAGTGTAATTTTTGAACCTGGTATCAAGTACGGCAAAGATTATATCGATAAAAATTTAAAAAAACGAAAAAGACGTTCATATAAACGAGCAGTAAATGGAGAACCAGTTATTCTCAACATAGAAGTAACTGCAGTTCTTGATATCAGTATTTACAACGGTCACAAACGAATTCTCGACACCAATGATGATACTGCAATAAGAGAAGCCATTCGGACTTACTATGCCTATGTATTCAGTGGAGTCGATGATAAATTTCAAAGGTCTCTAAGAACTGATCCGGATTTACGAATCAACATAAAACTTACAAATATACTAATTCTAACAGTAATTTTTGGATTCGTAGAAAATTTGGATCCCAGAAATAAATACATCCGAGTGTAGCTTTTACACAAAATAATTTTCATACCAAGTAGAGTAAATGAAGGGCTACGAAAAGATACCATGTTTAGACCACTAATGAAGCTATTTGTGGAAGAACAATGATTTTCCACTATTCAGTCTTAAAGGACCCTCAAATACTCATTTTTTTGGATGCTTTTAACACAATTGTATCTCTATAACCGAGCATCACAGCTAAAAATGGACTAAACATGAATGTAAATCTCGTTGAGAGCTTTCGATTGATATATAAAAAATAGGGGGTGTATACAACAACTATAGGGGGTATTTGAGGGTCCTTTAAGACTGTAAAGTGAAAAATCAGTGTTCTCCTAAACATGGTATCATTTTGTAGCCTTTCATTTACTCTACCTTATATGAAAATAATTTTTTGAACACCTCACCTTGTGTAAAAGTGTATTTTGGGTGTATTTTTTTAAGGGGTCAGAAAATTTTAAATGTTAAAAAATGTTATTTTTAGGACCCAAACGATGTTGCTTGGGCAAGTTCGAGCGTAAACGGATTGTCTGGAGTAGTAAGCTCAAAATCAAAAGAAGTCCTAAATGCTTCACCAACTTTATCCGATTTTAAAACATTTATGAACAGTAAATCATCAAGTGTTAATTATGATCTTGCAATTGGAATTTTTGAGTAAATTCTTAAATAAAAATATCTAAAACAAATTTTTATTCTTCTTTAGTAAAGATATATGGCTTGATTCAATGAATGATATTGTAGGCCTGGCTTACATGGGCAGCATTTGTTCCGATTCAAATTTTGCAATTGTAGAAGATAATTTTTCATTCGATTCAATTTATGTAAATTAAATTTTTCAAGTTTCTTTAAGAAAATTATAATTTAATTGTCTATTTAGACTATTACACATGAAATTGGTCATATTTTAGGTAGCATTCATGATGGTGATCCTGGCGCTGAATTTTGTTATGTAACTGATGAAAATATAATGTCAACCAAACGAACATACGAAAACATGGATAATACAAACCAATTTTCAACTTGCTCAATAGAATTCATGAAAAAGACTCTATTAATTGACAATGGGTATTTTTTGATTACACTCTTAAAAAAAATTTAGTCGTTTTTTTCCTTCATTGAAAGCTTTATATTTGCACACTAGCGGACGAAAAAAGGCATAAAAATGAAAAGAGACTTCAAATTCTGAAAACATATGAATTTTTATATTTTTAATTAAAAAAAATAGGTCTTTTTGCACCCTTTTAAGCACCCAAAGCCAATTTTCAAAAATAAAATGTCCACTATCGATATATATATGTTTACTATGGTTTCTCTATACGAGAATTCAGAATTTGAAGTCAAAAATTGTTAAATCCCACTTCTTTTTCGTTTTTCATTTTTATGCCTTTTCTTTTACCGAAAAGCTCCCTTATTTTTACCGTTTTCACCCGTGTATTGCTTTAGGGAATTTTTTTCCTCATCGGTAATGGTTCTAGCGTCAATGGTAGCTTTTTAGCTTTTAGAATATATCTATACATCAATTATAGCTTTTTCCAATAATGTTAACTAAAATGCTTAAATAAAGCACATTGACATTTGGCTGCGAAAAGCTAAGGTAAAATTTTTGATTTTTTACCCCAATGAAAAAAATGATTTTCTGGGGTTTTCGAGGTCGTAGAACACGGTCAAATTCAGATAATGTGGAAATTTTGAATTTAATGAACCTTAGGTGCTTATAATGAGACTTTAAGTCATAAAAGAAGTGACGTCTTATAACCGTCTATTAAAATGGAAAAAAAGCGTCTTAAAATTTTTTAGAGTGTTAAATTAAATTATTTAAGGGCTCCATCGGACAAAGCTTCTTGTTTGCAAAACACAAATTTTGAAATTCCTAGTTATATTGAAGCGGCTAAATATGCTGAAACTGGTAGACTTTACGCTGCAAGCGAACAATGTAAACGAATATACGGACAGTATTCGACTTTTTGTACTGTAAGTTTTTTTTTTCAGGAAAATTCTATTCCTGAAACATTACTGATGATTGTAATTTAAGGATAAAGCAGGTGATGAGATGTGTAGTTTGTTGTATTGTTCAAGTCCAAGTAATATTAGTGAATGTGTAGCTATTGCACCTGCAGTCGAAGGTACACCATGTGCAGCTGGTCAAGTTTGTGTAAATGGATTGTGTGAACCCGATGGTTCTGTTACAACTTGTGTCTTTGGTGATGGTCTAGTCCTAAAAGGATCCATTGAATATAGCTTTGATAGAGATTTTGAAAGTTGTAATGAGGTGATTAAGATTTATCAAGCAAACGGAAAATCAGCAACCGATTTTTGTCAAACAGATGTTGCTAAAGATAAATGTTGTTGGACTTGTCTGAATTTAAAGGAAACTTCATCTTCGACTATTTACAATACAGATTCAACGACTGGGATTAGCTTTTTGGGATCGACAGCCACCTTGACTTCAATAATTTCTGGTACAGACTCAATTGATTCTACCGCAGCTTTTTCAGGTTCAAACTCTATTACACCCTATATCACTGATTCTATTCTCTCAACAGGTAATTCTGGATCAACACTTATCAATGGACATGATTCTACAATTAGTTCAAATACAGATCCAACTACTTCAACAATCAATACGGGGTCAACAATGTATGGACATGATTCTACAATAAGTTCAAATACAGATTCAACTACTTCAACAATCAATACGAGGTCAACAATGTATGGACATGATTCTACAATAAGTTTAAATACAGACTTGAATCTTTCATCAAGCCATACCGGTTCAACAGTCTCTATGAATGACCATGTTTCTACAATTAGTTCAAATACCGATCTAACTCTTTCAACAGTGAACTGGCATACTTATTCGAGTGGTTCTGATTCAACTACAGGATCTAGCTCTTTCGAAATCCCAAAAGCGGCTCATTCAACTGTTCCAATTTTCACTCATCAAACGAGTTTAATAATAATAGCAATAACTAGTTCTAATTTAAAGCCGGTTCTTTATACTTCATCGGTTGATACTGCCCGTAAACCAGTTGCTTCACAGACAGACACGTCAAATTCCTCGTCAAAAGATTTGCTTTTTTTATTAATTTTGTTAATAATTCCATTAATATTGTTGTTTCTCTTTATTCTCGATAGAAAGTTTTGTCTGTTTAGACGATTAATATGTTTCTTACAATAACACTTGTTTTTTATTTTTCTATTTTCTAAGAATTTGTTCATTTATTTATAATAAATTTTAATTTAATATTCTCAATATACAGTAAGTCAGTAATCCAATCTTCTACAACCAGCAGATAAAGCATTGTTTAGACTTTTGAAAGCTTTGTATCGAAATTTTTGGAATGAATGACTAATACTCTCAGAGAAAACGTACTTATAAGCAAATATTCTTAGACCACCCGGTTATGCACAAATATATTGATGATATTGAAGATGATGATGCTCAAAATATCCATGAAAATTGACGATATAGGCATGACAGCAAGAACTAGTGTTAACAAATCTAAAATTGAAGCAGAATATTTTTTTTCTTTTTTTATATTTTGTTAGAAGCAAAAAATCGAATTAAATCGTTAGTAGCCCTGTCAAATTCAATTTTTTTATTCTTAACACAGGGATAGTTTAATATGGCGACGTAATCATATAGTTTTAAATGTGAAACTTTAAAGTTTCAAATCAGACCGGAACAAAAAGTTTCATCAGTTAGACCAATAATATTTGATATTTCCTTAATTTTGGGCTTGTATATGCTTAAAGTTTCAGTATCCCGAAGTAGTTATGCTAAAGGACAGGTATTAAAAATAAATAAAAATCTTTAAAGTAAATTTTAATTATTTTATTTTATATCTATAAAGCCCGTATAGCCGAGTGGTTTGCGAGCTAGTCTTGCAAGCAGAGGGTCGGAAGTTCAATCTCCGCAAGGGGAGAAATTTTCTAACTGTTTCTGTATTACGGGGCGATGTGTTTGATGGGAATGGTTGCTTAGTTGGTATCGTCGGTTGATCAATGCTTCACGAAAGTGTCAGTTCGAATCCCGCTCGGGTCAAATTTGTTTCAAAGAAGCAAAGAAACTAGCAAAAGCTTTTAAATGCCATTGGTGTAAAATCGAGTAAAACACCGAAGCCTTAGCTCTTAAATAATTTCAATCCATAGGTACAATACTTTGTATGTGCCACTAATTGTGCTAACATTATTTAATTAAATAAAGAATCTCATATTTATTTACAAAATTCAAAACAGGCTAGTGTCCAAGATATTTAGCTAAAAGCTTTTTAGTTGTTGCGAGGAACGAGCTTAATAAGCAGACGCGTAAGTCCGCGTTGAAAATCGAGAAATGAATTATATTGGATAATATTAATAAGCTATTTAATTGGATGTTATTCTTACGCAATTCTGTTGGATGAAATAATTATAATCCCACCCTGAATTATGATTTATCAGAGGACAATAAAGTTGATTTGCGTGTCTAAAAAAATGTCGTGTTAATTTCGTCTTAAAAAAAATCAAAAAAATCGCATAAGCATTGCATAAAATTATACACTAAAAAACTAAACTCCTGCTATTACTCATACTCCAACTCCTACTAACTTTTTTAGCGTTCTTCTAAGTATAATTTCATACCAAGCCTTTTTAAAATTTGAAACATTAGAAATAAAACACATCTTGAAAGCATGATCCCAGATTAACAACATACAAAATTTGATTTGATTAAGACATATAGAAGTTTAAATATAAAAATTCAAATCTTTGATTCATATTAAAATATAGTTTACCAAATGGAGGACTTTGAATTTTTCAACAACTTAAATAAAGTTTCTAACCAAGTGAAAGACTTCGAAGAAAGATTCACTCAATTAGAATATTTGAGAGAAAATATTAAAAGAAGATTGGTTAACATGTTTAATGCTACCGAAGAAGAAGCTGAAGTGATTTTAACGAGTGATAAAGATGGTAGCAAACTAAATAGTTTTCAAAAAAAAGTCGTGCATCGTTCAAATATATCTCTAACTATTAATATTTGGACCTCAAAAGGGTTAGTAAATGGCAATTTTGGTATAGTTAGAGATATTGTCTATGAGAAAGACTGTACAGAAGAAGCACTTCTTTTAGCGATTAATTTTAGATTTCCCTAAATACAACGGACCTCAATTCTTTGAAGAGCTAGCGAGAAAAAATTGGCGTAAATCCCAAAACTGCATACAGTAAGTTTTTTGACGCAAGTAGAGCACAGTATCCTTTTCGCTTAAGTTATGCCTTGACTTTTCACAAATCCCAAGGTCAAACCCTTCATAAAGCTATTATAGATTTGGGAAAATCAGAAACTTCACTGGGGCTTACTTTTGTGGCCTTGTCTCGGCTAAAAAACATTAACGATTTACAGAAATAAATTTTTTATTGAACGTATACAAAAATTTTAAAATAAAATTTTATTATTAAAATGGTTATTTTTAATCTTAGCATACACAAATCTTAAATTGACAACTTTTTTTTTTACTTTTAACTTTCAACCTGATTTTTCGAGTAAAAAAAGCCCAAAAATTTTCTGTATTTTAAGAGTACTTTTTGAATAAAAATGTACCTAAAAATCTCTTCAATTATTAATTACAATATAGTTCCTAATATTAGAACTTCTTATAACATTTGGATTTAAAAGATAGAATGAACTAAATGCATTCTAAATAATTAATTAAACTAAATTGAATAAATATAAAAGCTTAGAAACAACCAAGTTAAGTTTATTAATAAAGCAACCAACTAGTTACAAATAGCAACTTGTATGAAAGTCTTTTAATCATGAGAGTGGTCCGGCTTATGCGCACATAAGCACCCGCTAACACACTCCTCCTGGTTAAGCAGCAATGTCCTTACTGCTCGAGTACCGACTCTCTTTGAAATACGTGGCCACGATTGCCAATATCACCTCAATGTGATATTTTCGGTACTCGAACCTACGGGTATGTCTACCTACGGTGGCATGCCGGCTTCTCTACCGGGTGTTACACCGTCCTGGGCCTATATATGGAAGACCTTTCCTCACATGGAGGTAGATTGTTCCGATCCACTACCCAGGGCATCCCGTGATCCCTATCTAATTATACCAATAGTTGGATCTGCTTTTCCCAGTCCCCTCCGGTGTTGCAAACACTAACCTTTAGTTATTTTATTTCTATGCCTTTTTTAACCCTTATCCGTCCAAAACTGGGTCAAAAATGACCCGAAAAATTGAAAAATAAAAAAAAATAAAAAAATTGAGAAAGTTTAGGAGAGTATTATTTACCGTTAAATTTAAAATATCAATCCCAAAATTACATCAAACGACAGCTGAGAAAAAGAAGAATAATATTATGTTCTCAGAATACCGAAAATAAAACATCAAGGTTGAGAAAAATCAAAAAATCAAAACCGTGTCATTTTTGACCCATTTCAGACGTTAACGTGATTTTTTTTATATTTCGGACGGATAAGGGTTAATTTGAACAACAATTGTATAAACCAAAAATACATTAACATTCAAGATAAACGTAAATTAATCTTTAAAGATCATTTGACTGACTAAGTTTCGAACTTGTAAAGCTTCCAAGTATGTAATTTTCTATCACAGCATTATAGAAACACAATCACTAACTTGAGCTTCCACGTATTCTTGGTAATTTAACAGTCTAGCCAACTTTATCTTTAGCGAAATCTTTTAATCCGAATAACCGATTCACTGTACGACATCGTATTCATGTTTTTAAATAACAACTTCACAACACAGTTACTTCGGACTTGAGGTTTGATTTGATAAAAGAAAGGCATTTAATTTCAACTTGTTTAACGTTGTTTTTATGGTATTCTGTAAATTAATGCCAAATGAATTTAATGCCAAAATTTTATTGTTAAAAAAAATAATGCCAAAATATTTTATAGTCAAAAAAAAAATTAGAAAATAATGTCAAAATTATTAATTGTATTTTGTAAAGATAAGAAACCAATGCTATAAAAAATGATGCTAGACTTATTTTAATTCGAAAAATAAAATGACAACAAAAATATTAATTAAGCAGAAATTAGTAAATGACAACAAAAATATTAATTAATTAATCAGAAATTAGTTTGAGTATCACGATTCTTGTTTAAAAACTCAGATGCAAGTTGAACACTTACTCTTTCTTTAACTTGCTTGCGTATATTGATCATAGCAACGTCACGATCTTTTTTAGAAATTAAAGCTGTTGAGATTCTGCGTGTATCTCGGCCAAAAAGGGTGCAATACTTGGCGTTGACCTTATTGGCTGGGCGTTAACTTGTCCAGACTCTAATGATAAATCTGGAAGATTTGTGACAGTTTCCAGTTGAGTATATTCACTGTACTCGTTGTTGTCTATGTTCTGATCATTGTTGATGTCCTCATTGTTGCTGTTGTTATCAGTTATATTTACGTCGATCGAATCGTGAGGATATTGGATAAAATGACAAAGAGCTAGAAGATAGTCTTCGGTATTGGTTGTATCCTTGTATTGAATTTTTAGACTTTGTAGCCTCAACTCTTTGTCTTTAACTTTTTTAGACATTTCTTGTATAGTTTCGCCCATTTTGATTCGAGCATAGTCCATCAACGTACAATCTTGTTGAACTTGTAAGTGTTTGATTAAAAGATAAATGTTAGGATGGTCAGTGTCAATCATCTTGTTTGAATCCATTGACGTTCGAAATAATCGTACAATTGAGAACATTTTGGATCGTCTGGCATAAAAGTTTTGATTATTTGAAACCCGGATATAACTTTATCAATAGGCATCAGCGAAAGCGCTCCGAATAAATTGACAAATTCTTTGTAATCATCTTTGTGATAATGCTGTTTTAGTCCGAATTTTACTGCATTTCTGAAAACAGCCTGGCGGAAGTGAAACCAACAACTCTTCACTGCAATGTTCGGGAAGTGATACTTTATTGCGTTAATGCTTGCTTTTTCGAAATTAGCCATCACTGTTAATGGGTTCAAAATTAGATTTTGTTGGATTGCTAAATCTTTTATTTTACCAAAGATTTCTCTATATGTTTGTTCATCTTTGTGAGATGTTAAATATATGCACACGGCAGTGTTGTGTATTCGTTAGCTCCCTTGATAGAGACATGAATTGTAAAAAGCTGTGACAATTGAATTGGTGACGCTTTAAAAGTTCCATCCATGAACCACTCATCACTCGCGGTCATCATTTTCAAGCACTGGTCGTCTAAAAAGATTATTATTCTACGATCAGAGCTTTTGGGGTGAGGATTGAAAAAACATAAAAAAAGTGAACACCTAAAATTAACACATAAATTTTTTTTTTGATGATAGGGCATAAAGCAAAATTTTTAAATTTTTATTTAAGTTTTAGAAATTAGAAAACCTTTGACTTTTCATGAAGGAAATCTTTAGATAAAAGTCAGAGAGCCTTCTAAAAAGGAAATCGTCAATTTTGAAGCTTAAAAGATGCTAAAATCTTTGAGCAATCTTTTAAATTTAAAAGTCAAAATTGACTAACTTAATTTATGAAAGATTTTAAGTTTTAAAATTTGGGGATTCTTTTGAGCCATGAATTTTGATATTGTCAGCTGCATTTATTCAAACTTTAACTTTTTAAAATTAAATTTTCTCAAAATAAATTTTAAAGATAACTTAAACTTTTAGGTGATCTGAATAGACCAGAATTTTATGTTTTATTCCCATTTCTAGGTTCTCTTATTTTCTAAAAAAAATAATTTATGTGGGATTCACTTTATTTATGTATTTTAATCTTTTTTTATGTTTATTCAATCCTCACCCGAGCTTTTGTTATCATAACGGAGAAATTCTTTTTTTTCGTTGGTCATCGCATAGTCGCCGTTGATTTCGAGGCACGTAAAATCTGATGGTACTGATGGAAGTTTATTTCTACGCTTTTTGTGCATTGTGTTCGAAATTCGTTGGAAAGATGGGAACTTGGCGGCAATTGTTCTCTTTGGTATTTTCGTCTGTATAAGTTTACTTTGCGTGTTGTTGTAGCATTGTTGAATCGACTTGGAAACATCAGTTGATACATCTTTTTTTAACTGCTGTGTTGCTTGGAGTATAACAATCTCAGCATCCGTTTCAGTTTCATGATAATGTTTACCACGTTGTTTTATAAATATGTTGTTTTTGATTCGAAGGCTCGCATAGCATTTAGGATCGCAACAAACATATCTGAAAAATAAATCGTCGTTATCTGTTCTCCACCAATAGCGTTGATTTTGGTATATCACTACAGGATGTGAAGTTTTAACATTACGGATTGCGAAATTAATGTCGACGTAAATGATTTTGTTGTTCATTTTTGGTTTTAAGTGTTGGGTTTTTGAAAGTAACAAATTTATTTATTTATTTAGTAATGTAAGATCCTCTTCGAAGGTGCATTTATAGTCGGTTTTAAAATAGTTGTTGTTCCGAAACTTAATTCAATCAATAAACTCAATCAAACAATATTTAACATTTCTTTTGATCAGCATTAGTTTCTTAATTTACTTTTCGGCATTTATTTCCTTATCAAATTAATATTCATTAGATTCCTTATTTCTTTTTTGACATTAGTTTGTTAATTTCAAAATTGGCATTAGATTTCTTAATTTATTTTTAGGTTTATTTTCTTAATTTGCTATTTTACATTAAATTAATTGGCATTAAATTTTTGGCATAAGATTATTTTGACATTAGACTATAGTAAATCGTTTTTATACCATTCTATGTTAAATTATATACATAAATTATATCATTTTATTCTATTGAGGGATTATTAAAAGAAAATATTAAAAGGAAGACCGATAAATAAAAAAAACTAACCCCTCAAAAAAAAATTTTTCGATTTAGTAGAAAATTCCCCACTTTATTTTTCCCCATCATAACTTTCCCCTCTTTTTTTTTTCCTGTTTGTAAATTTTCCTATGTAGAAAAATCCCCACTTAGTAAAATACACTTTTATAATATGCCCTTGTAGAAAATTTCCCATTCTCAATAATAAAATTATTCAACCAATCAAAATTTACAAGAGAAAAAAATAAATAAATAAACCTAATTACCGAAACCAATGCTGATTAAAATACCTTGACCGCTTCCTTGATTGCTTTAATTCTTTAGCTTCCTGATCAAACTCTTATACTGTTAATACCAAAACACCGCTTTAAAGATAGGCGAAAAAACTTAGAGCTTTCTTTGAAAAATTTCTGATATTAAAGATAACGTAAAGGGGCGATTTCTACGAATTGAAAGAAGAGTATGAAGGTCCCAACATTCACCATTTAAAACACTATAAAACTTTTCTTTGTGCAGTCAAAAATATTTTTTCCTAGACAATTATTAAAAAATTTATTCTATTTTAACTTTAAACTTCATTTTTATTTATTTTTAATTTTTCAGACTTTATTCGATGGCGTTTTTGTTTTTATTTTTGAAATTTTGATTTAAAATTTTTAACCAACATTAACTTTTGGCTATAACAGCTAACGCTGAGGCCAATAAATAAACTAATTAAATAAATCAAAAGCGATTTCTACGACATGTCGTTATAATCGAATTTCGAATTTAACAACATATCGCTCAATGTTAAAACTGGGCATTTTTTTTTTCAATTCGATATTAACAACATGTTACTTACTTAACATAACAGCACTCGAGCAGCTCAGAAACATCGTTTACCATGGATAAAACTGGGTAAAACGATTTTAACAGGTGATGGTCCGTTGGTAATTTACCTTTGTTACTTTAATTTTTTGTTTGAATTATTTTGATTGGATAATAAATTAAAAAAATATAAGTTTTTTTTTAAGCTCCTCCTTTTTGGTGGGGAAAATTTCAAAGAGATGAAACTCTTAGTGGGAAAATTTGTAGGTGTGAAAAAAAAAAAAGGAAAAATTCAAGTGGGGATTTTTCTACAATCATTGAGTGGGGATTTTTCGAATTTACCAATTTTTCTCAACTATTAGCTCAACCACTATCCAACTCAACCAATTGAAGGAACCTTACTTTTTTATTCATTTCGATACTTTTCCTTATAATGATTACACTAGGCGACGATCTACTCTTTAGGAAACCTATTTTATTAAAGAAATTGACTTATGGGCATCTAGTTTTACAACTAAAAGCTAGTTTTACAATCTTTAACTAGAGCTATTTAACTTTTATTTGATACCCAAAAATCAATGAAAGCTTTTCAAAATCATTAGTTCATGAAAATTCAAATGAAGAACACGTGAAGGTAAAGTATCTCATTGTACTTCTTATATTACAGTGTCAGCTAGAAACTTTTTAACGTTGGAGTCAGAGTCGGAGATTACGCGACTGTGTATCTATCACTTAAGGCCCATAACTTAGACTCCGTCTCAGGCTTAGACTCCGACTCTAAGGTTAAAAAGTTCAGACTGACACTGTAGTTACTCATGGAGGATAGATTAAAATTTCTTCATTTTTTTCTAAATTTTTAAAACATCTTACTTTTCTAGGTTTGTCCGGGGATAATTTTTATATATTTTGTAAATACGACGCCGCGATAGGAAAAGGGTGGAAATTTTAAAAATTTCAAATCTTGTCAGATCAATGTATTATCTTGCGAAGTTTTAAAAGAGAAATTACTTTTTCGAATTTCGTTCTTTAATACAATTCCTTTCTTTCTTCTTATTGTAATTGAATAATTGAATTAAATAAAACCGCTTATGTGAAAAAAAAATTTAATAATTTCAATCCCAAAAAAAAGAGTCTTTGAAAATGAAAGCGGGTGAGTGTTGAAAATTTTGATTAAATTGAGAATTATGTGTTAAAATTTTTTTTGACCTAGCCTGGTGAAGAAATTTTAATTGTTACTTGAAATTTTAATTGTATAAGGTGTAATTTAAGGTGTTTCATAGCATGTCAATTTATTTTCATAGCGTCTAAATTTCATCGCAAGGTAAAAAAAAAAGATAAACAAGTTAATTTTTTATACATTATACTGAAGTGGAACTAAATTTGTCCCATGATATCATATGATATAAGCTGACCTCATCTGATGTCATCTGATTTCAGTTTGTATCAGTATTCGTTGACAATTAATAATGTTTGTTATTCTTTTAATGATATCATCTGATACAATACAATTTTAACTGATCGGAGCTAGATGTTGATACAAAAATGAAACCAACTGATATCAGCTGATATGATATGATATCATGGGACAAATTAATTTTCGATGAAAATCAAAATGCTATGAAAAAACAAAGGATCCTATGAAAAATAAGTTGCTATGAAATGTCCCATATCCTTGTATTCTATTTGTTACCCTAGATCGTCTTCGAAAAAAATATTATTGATAATTAAAGAATTTTAAAAAAGAGGTTGTTCTAGAAGGAGTTCCCAAGGCTGCTGGTTGATCCCTGTTAATACCGAATTACCAGTTATAACGACATGTCGTTAAATTCGAGCAAATACGTTACTCATGTTACTCCCCTCTAAGCACTAAACTTAGAATCGGTTAGTGAAATCTATTACAGACTCAAAATGTACTTTTTGGAACAACTGTTACGTTGCCCCTTGTGCAAAGAAGTGTTTTGCTATATGCGTAATGAGGTGACAAATAAGAAAAATACATCGTTCGGTGCTCAACTTGATCGACTAGAGAAACGACTTTTTATAAATTGTCTAGATTATGACAAAAAAATTGTGAAATCGTTGATTAAATTTAGTTTTAAAGGTGGTAACTTTTCGCTAGCCGTAAACGGTACATTTCAATTACATAACATTAAAACGCATAAGAACCAAAACCATACTTAACATACTAATTGTGAGGGTATTAGGGCGCATGTAATCGTTTATTAGGCGATTTTGGCGTGTCACGCATTTCAAAGTAACCCTGCGCCTTACCGGAAGTTGAACAAAAAAAAATCCCATGTTAAAGTATGGGGAAAAATATTTTAAACTTTTCAATATTAATTTCTAACATGATAAATGAGAAAGAATGGTATGCTCCTTACCTGGGGTCCTCATATGAAAATCATGTCTACTAGCGTGTAAAAATTCAAAAAATCACCTTTTTTTCAAATTTTAGGAATTTGTGAACATGGGAGGGTGACGATGTTGCTATCATCGTTCTAAATGTGCTGTATTACGGCTACGTGTGTAAATGGATCGCGTTCGAATCTTGTCCTTATTATGGTGTTTTGGAACCTCAGCTATTATTTTTTACCGGAATCAACTCAAACTTTCTGGGACCATCCCGACTCCTTTGGGTCCAATTATTGGGGTGTGTTTTAAAGCTAGGTGTGAAAAAATATATTTTTTGACTTAATGTCCATTAAAGGGTAATCAGACCTGTTAAAAATGAAAATTTACTTCTCAGCCTTTTCCGCTTATTTAAAGTGACATTTTGACAATCTTAAGTCCTTTTTTGAGTATACTTGTGTTTTAAGCGATATAACTGTTTAACCAAGCATCCAATATTAAATATCTTTACAGATTCTTGTAGCGCATAAAATTAAGAACATTTTGGTCTGATCACATTTTTGAATTTTATTTTTCATAATAATCGGGTAAAACAGTTTTTTAAAGGTTCCGGCAATTCAAAACTTCCACACTATCAAAACTTTGCTATTTCGATATCAGATTCGGAATCTGCGCCCAAAAAACCCACAAAATGTATTTTTTTACTTTTCAATAAAAAAAAATTTTGAACCCCCCCTCCCCATGTTTTATAAAACGTAAGTTGGTAATTATTTTATCCTAGTTATTTGACCATGAATCGTATACAATGGGCATATAACACGGAATATTTTTTTTCCGGAACATTTAAGTTTGAGTTGATTCCGGTAAAAAATAAAAGCTGAGGTCCCAAAACATAAGGTTAAAATAGTTTTAGATTAAAAATTTAAAAATTTGAATAGTGGGCGCTTCGACGGTTCATGAGCTTTAGATCACACATTTTGTGAACTTTTTTTTTTTGTGATCTGTAATTAATGTCAGATCACTAATTTTTTTGTGTACATAATTGTGTGAACTGAATTTAGTTCTGCACTTTTTTAACACTTTTTCTTCACTCTCGTTCTTCTCGACAGTCGTATTATCGAAAACGATACTAAATGAGGAAAAATAAGACAACGATATTCATAAGATAGATATTTTTACGATAGACAAAGGCGAGAGTAACATGACAAAATTGTTCTCAATTAAACGTATCTTGATGCTTTAGTTAGATTAACAATAAGGGGCCTATTACTTCAAGTCGAGAAGCCTGTGAAGTGGTCATAGGTTGTTGAATCCAGAGCCTTAGAATTTATCTTTGATCTGCGTACGAAAAGTTTTGAAACAGCTTGGGGTCAAACGGTACATTCAAGCAAAGTTCACAAGAAAAAAAACAAAAAAAAAAGACTAGACATTCATTTTCTAAAATTTTCATTGGATATTATTTGATTAATCAATAAAAAATTATCTCTTTTTTCGTTGAACTAAAAATATATGTCAATTATTTTGTGATCTGAATCAATCAGTTCACCAAGTTTTTTACAGGTAGAAAGATGTGATCTTTTTAATTGGTCAGATCACAAAATTTGTCAGCTCACGAACCGTCGAAGCGCCGAATAGTGTGAACCTTACCATTGAAAAAGATTTAAATAACTACGCAATTAAATTTGCAAAGTTTTGCAGAGCATATTCCAAGAGTGGCTTTTCAATGTTTTTTAGCAATAAAGCACCTCTTCAGAATTTGTTCGGTTTTATTCACTTCAAAAAAATGATTTTAAAAATTGATACGAATGATATTTGATACGAAATTTCACATCGCCCAATTGTTCCATAACTCAGGCTTGTCTCAGCTTCAATATAATGTAATAATATCCTCGGGTTTTTTCAATTATTAGATCAACATTTGAAGAATTAGTTGCTGTAGTCAGCCTCCGAATTCGATCAACATCTTTGACTGACTCTACACCACTCTTGAAACGTTTCGAAGGGACTCAATGGGACTCCCATTGATGCCAAAAGTTCGGAAACTTATCCCTGATCAAAATATAGCTTCTTACGCATAAGCCTTAAAATAAATAAACAAACTAGATTTCAAGCAATTAATCAACTTTTATTTTATTTTCAATCGTAATGATATTGAAGCTTACAAGACTCAACAAAGAAAACCTTTACCATAAAGTTTACCTGAAATTCTTTGATTCTTGTATTTTTTTTAATTAGTTGGCACAATTAGGAATTTGTAAAAAAACCAACAACTGTTTTAAATCAGCGTTGGAAAGAAAGTTTTTTTTTATTCAATTAATTATTTTATTTAAAACTTAGTAATGTGAATTTAATTGTTAATATACTCATTATCATGATTTTACTTGCCTATTCATTTTAATTAAAGACAACATAGGTGTTCGTTTATTGCAACTTTTTTCAATAAATTTTTTTTTTTTTTCGTGTAAAAACATGAATTTTAAAATGTTTAAACAATCAATTTTATTAATAATATTTTTAATCAATTTTTTAAACGGATTTTATGTTACTAAAAACTACTGTAAGCTTAACCCTGTAACTCTTAAACTCACTTTAAACTTATTCAATTTTAAAGTATCTGAGGAAAACCATGAACGGTTGATCCTTCAAGACAATTTTCTTATAATCCCTTCTCGGGCGAACGGAAATGGATTTCCAACAAACTTTACTCTCAAATTTACTGGACTTGGACATAAAATTGATGCTTTGTATGTTGAGTCTGGAGATGATTTTTATCAAGATTTGAATGTTTTATATCAAAACAAGACTGGCAATTTAGTAAAACATGAATCAGCATCAACAACTGTAATCCCCCTTTACTTCAATCCTGAACAAAACATAAATCATTTATTTTTACAGAATATGAAACATTATAAAGAAAAAGATGGATGGGGTACTGCAATTTTAATGAAAGACTCAAACAACTCGTTTAGAATGGTAATTTATAAGGCCAACTTTATCAATGATCTAATTTTTTGGTAATAGGTCGGAAGAGTTTTTGTGAATGATTCACGGTCTCATTTTGTAATCATGCCTCATGTTGACAACCAAACTCATTTGATGGTTAAACGAAGTGTAATTTTTGAACCTGGTATCAAGTACGGCAAAGATTATATCGATAAAAATTTAAAAAAACAAAAAAGACGTTCATATAAACGAGCAGTAAATGGAGAACCAGTTATTCTCAACATAGAAGTAACTGCAGTTCTTGATATCAGTATTTACAACGGTCACAAACGAATTCTCGACACCAATGATGATACTGCAATAAAAGAAGCCATTCGGACTTACTATGCCTATGTATTCAGTGGAGTCGATGATAAATTTCAAAGGTCTCTAAGAACTGATCCGGATTTACGAATCAACATAAAGCTTACAAATATACTAATTCTAACAGTAATTTTTGGATTCGTAGAAAATTTGGATCCCAGAAATAAATACATCCGAGTTTAACTTTTACACAAAGTGAGGTATGCAAAACAAATACTTTGATACAAGGTAGAGTAAATCCTCATATACCCACATAGTTGTTTAATACACCCTCCATTTTTATATATCAATTGAAAGCTCTCAACGAGATCTACATAGATCAACAGTGCGTTTTTATCTGGAATAGAGATACAACTGTGTTTAAAAACATTCCAAAAAATGAGTTCTTCAAATTAAGATCCAGAAAGTTTTTCCTATGCCTATATTTTTTTAAAAAGAATTCTTAAAAACCTGTTTCTATGTTCTCATACACTTTTTAATATGCTTAGATAGTTTTATCTTTGATGCAATAATGTCTGAAATGATTTTTTCATTTAAAAATGCGCCATTTTCTTTTCTCGATTTGTATCTCTCAGATAAAACGCATTGTTGATCTATGTAGATCTCGTTGAGAGCTTTCAATTGATATATAAAAATAGAGGGTGTATTAAACAACTATGTGGGTATATGAGGATCCTTTAAGGCTGAAAAGTGAAAAATCAGTGTTCTCTCACAAATAACTTCACTAGTGGTCTAAATATGGTTTCATTTTGTAGCCTTTCATTTACTCTATCTTGTATGAAAGTATTTGTTTGCATACCTCACTTTGTGTAAAAGTTAAACTCGGGTGTATTTTTTTCATGGGTCAGAAAATTTTAAATGTTAAAAAATGTTATTTTTAGGACCCAAACGATGTTGCTTGGGCAAGTTCGAGTGTAAACGGGTTGCCTGGAGTAAGCTCAAAATTAACCGGTTCAGATGTTTTATCATCTCTGAAAGATTATATGAACAGTAGACCTCAAACAATAAATTATGATCTCGCAATTGGAATTTTTGAGTAAATCCTAAAAAAAAAAAATTTCTAAAACAAATTTCTATTTTTCTTTAGTAAAGATATATGGCTTGATCCGACGAATGATATTGTAGGCTTGGCTTACATGTCCGGCATTTGTTCGGACTCAAATTTTGCAATTTCAGAAGACGACTTTTCATTTGAGTCTATTTATGTAATTAGGATTATTTTAAATCTTTATTAAAAAGTTAAAATTATAATTTTTCAAGACTATCGCCCATGAAATCGGCCACACTTTGGGTTGCTACCATGACGGTGAAGGTGAAGCTTTGGGTTGCCCATCAACAGATCAATATTTAATGACAAGATACGATCTAAGATCCTACGAAGGTATGACAAATGTTGGCAGATTTTCAACTTGTTCAATAGAATCAATGAAGAACACACTTTTAGATAACAAAGGGTATGAAAATTAATTTTCATTTCGAAAAAATAAATTTATTTCAAATAGGCCGGCTTCAAATAAAGCTTCATGCTTGAAAAATAAAGATTTTACTGTTCCTAGTGACATACCTTCAGTAGATATTTCTAACGCTGGTAAAATTTGGCCTGCGACTGAACAATGCAAAAGAATATACGGCCAATACTCAGCTTATTGCACTGTAAGATTATTAAAAATTCCATTAAACAAATTTTCAATTTTTTTTGTTAAAGTTTTCCACTAATGAATACTTAGCGTGTAACTATTTGACTTGTATAAATGCATCGATCGATTCAGGAGAATGTGTATCGCTGGGACCTCCAGTAGAAGGTACTCCATGCGAAATAGGAAAAGTATGTGTAAATGGATTTTGTGTAGTAAGCAATTTAGGTGTATCAAATTGCGTTTATGGAGATAGTCTTGTAGAAAATGGAACAGTTGAGTTTCAATTGGATAGAAAATTCGAAAATTGTGAAGGAGTAATTAAAATCTATCAAGCCAACGGAAGATCAGGCAGGGACTTTTGTGATTCAGAAGTAGGCAAAGAAAAATGTTGTTGGTCATGTAAATATTTAGATGAATCTTCAACTAGTTCGATAACAGTCTCAACGACAAACTCAATTTTAACAACAACAGCAACCACCGGTTTAGTTGAAAGTTCTTCAACTTCGGTCTCTTCAACAAACTCGTTTGCATCAACTTCAACAAGCTCAGATTCTTCAAGTTTTGTTACAGATTCATCAACTGTAACCATTATATCAACTAGTTTTGCACAAAGTTCTTCATCGAGTTTCATTTCAAGTACAATTTCTATAACCACAGACTCATATACAAATTCCACTTCAGTGAAACCCGATTTTATAACAAGTACTAAGTTACTCCCTACGATTGAAACAAGCTCATTTGAATCTAAAATTACCAGTTTGGTACAAACCTCTTTTACAAGTTTTAAAACAGTTTCATTAACTGATACGAGTTCCTTTATACCAACATTAACCGTTTCAGTACAAAGTTCTTCTACAAGTTCGACTGAAGTCTCAACGATCGCTACGAGCTCGTCTAGGTCAACTAGTACTGATCCGGTGCCAATTTCTTCATTGATCTCGGTTCTAGTTTCGAGTACTCCAAAACCCACTGAACAGGAATCAAAAATAACGTTGTTAACGTCTATTCTCACCTCAACTAGATTACCTGCAACCACAACCACAAGTTTATTAGAATCAAAAATAACTTCTACAATAAAAACCTCATTTAGTACAAGTTCGCTCATGTCAACTCCTAAAAGTACGTTTGAAATAACGTCAGAAATAACGGGGTCAACTGGTACATATTTTTTGTCATCAATTTATTCGTCGTCTATTTTGACAAATCGTAAGCCAGTTTCATCAAAAACAGAAATATCATCAAATAACTCATCAGACTTATATTGGCTATTTTTATTATTATTTTTAATAATTCCGTTAATTTTTTTAATTCGTTATCTTTATTTTAAGTATCGTGATGTTAATTTTGGTCGTGATTATTTTTATTATGTGTAATTTTCTTTTTTTTGTTTTAATTATTTCCAAAATAAATTTTATTTTTTATCTCTAATCAGTTTTGATTTAAGATAACTTTGACCCAAAGTTCAATATTCAAGGCACCTCGACTATTTTAGAAAGCAATTGAAGTTAAAATAAGTACTACAACATAATGTTTGCGTCTCTATACCCTAATGATCTAGGCGTCTTCATTCCCTACTTGAGGTATTAGTGGCGAAACAATAAGCAAACAAATTAATAAAAAGCTAATAACTAAGCTAAAATAATAACTGAAAACTTGAAAATGAAAATAATCGAAACGTTGACTGAAATGTTTTCAATGCAAAACTTAAGACGTCTTTGTTCAGAATATTACAATAAGGTTGATAAACATGACGTTGTTAATGGTAAAATGTGCTTCTTACCGGATTTTGCTTCTTGTTTGCGTGCTATTTTTTTAAGGTGAAGCCAAATTTACCGACCTCTTAAGAAATGAGCCATTGAGCAAAAAAGGCTTCTTTTCGAATCATCCTCTTTTAACGACTGGTAGGGCTGGTTGAGATGGGTCCAACCACTGTTTTTTGTCATCAGTATTTCGAAAATAGATCCATTTCTTACCGCAAGTAATTATCCACCTGAAAAAGCGTTTATCAAAGGGATTTTTGATTTGTTTTCTATAGATTTCGATGCAGCATCTATTAACTCTATGGATCACTTTAAAACTAACAAACTTTGTTACACCATTGGCCGACCTCTGCAAACTAATTGCGCATTTATTTAAATAATTTTTAATGGTGTGCCTTTTGCAGAGAATATGCACACATTTTGCAAAGGTCGCTCAATGCTGTAACAAAAATTGTTACACTTGATCGAAGTAAATATATTCAGGTTACATATACTGAGCCAGCATAAAACCTTTGTGAAAAAAGTTTTTTCGATTTTTCAAAATTGAACTGAGATTTTTGAACTTCAAACTTCCCAATGCTGGGGTTGCTCTCTACCACGACGTTCCAGGACCCCTTTTTCCTTCGAAGGCTTGTATCATAACTGTTAAACTTATTGAACCAAGCTTGCATCTTTACTACTTTAAGGACATTCTTACCTTCTACTCGACATACTTCTTGTGCTGCTGCTGTGGAGCCTTTTTTCCAATAATGACGTAACAGCACCAAAATTTCAAAATTTTCATCAAAAGTTTTCATAATTTTAAAAATATTTTGAATCAAAAATTTCAAAATTTAAACTTATTATCTTGTAGAGTGTTCAATTTTGTTTAATCAAATATATAATATGACTTTAAGCTATGAGATTACATAAGAGCTAGAACAAAACTTACCATCTATAAAACGCGAAATTTTATGAATCTCCCTAGTAGTTCATGCATGTTAGACTCTAATTTTTCCGGTATTAAAGTTAAAAGATGTGATGATGCGTTGTTAAGATTCTTAGTCACAATCTCTAAAGAGATTTCATAAAATCATCATCATCATTGTCTTCATTATTTCTATAATTTCAATTCATTAAATATGAATAAAAAAAATAATTGTCTTATTAATTAACCTTTTAGACTACTTTATTTTAGAGTCTGTGACTGATTGACTAACTCAATTTAAACCCACTAAGAGATGTACTCTGGGCGCATTCAAAATTGGCACTCAGTTTATTAATTATACATAGACAAGACATATTTCGTAGATATATATATCATAGACAATTCATTTAATATCAATTTATTTTACATACGTTAATTAATAGACTAAATTAAAATATTTTAAAATTAATATTCTACTCAATAAAATGAGTTATATGATCTATGAATAGGGTAGGCTTTCCAATACAAGATGCACTTTGCAACATATTTAAATTAATTGGTTAATTATTATTTTAAACTGAATGATTCCTTCAACCTAACACACGAGGATACAATTAAAAATACCAAAAATGTATTACTATTAGTTTCGGCTGAATGGAAACCATTCGCGAACTCCAATCTACGTTATCATCGCAACAAAACAAAACCTAAAAATTCAGAACAAACGCAAGATGTTTGTTAAGCCGAGAAAAACCAAGCTGGCTTTTTCTCTCTTCTCTTTATAGAATAAAATATTAATAAACTGCACGGGTCTCTATAACTTCACTTCATACAATTGGCGCCCGATTAGAAAGAAAAGATCTATGCATATCCCGTTGATTAAAAAATCAACCTTCTGTATTAATGGCAATTAATCACGTAATAGATATGTTGCAAGCACTTCGTACGCTTTTTTACGCGTTTGAACACGTGATTTCTAAGAGAGTTATAAAAATTGTCTATATACGATTTAACCATTGGTTGACGGAACACTTTCTAAGGATAATTTGTTTTATTTCTTACCAACCCTGGTCGTAAAATGTAATCATCGATAAATAAGACAAGAATATTTGATGTTAAGTTCAAATTTTAAAAATTCATTGATTCATATTTTTTAAGTTCAAGGTTAATCAACATGCTAATGCCCTTGCCTAATTAAAGACTGATACCAAAAATGTACAAAGGAAATCTTTGAAATTTACTTCGAATTGCTTCGAATATATAAAAGTTTCAATTTTTTTGATGCTTAAAAGTTTCAGTCGTTTTTGAAACAATTTTCTACCAAATACAGTACCGTCATGATTTAGCGTCATCAAGACTCGATTTTAAAGAAAAAAATCGAAAATATAAAAAATGAATTTTTTAATATTTTTATTTCTTAATCTTTGGTGCTGCACCAAATGCATAATTCAAAAAAATTATTTTTTATTTATTTCTTTAAAAACGAGTCTTGATGACGCATTAAACTAAGGCTTTCAGTGTTTGATGCGGATCTAAACGCGTGATTACGCTATTAGAGCATGCGCTCCAAGTTAACAATGTTATAGCATGGGCGAGATGTACTTTGGTGCATGGTCCAAAGGCGTGTCTTAACTTGTGGCGCAGCAACATCGAACGAGGGAATACGTTGATTCAATACAATTCAATATTTTTTTTATTGAATAAAAAAAAAAAAAATTGAATATTTTTCTAACTAATTCACTTAATTAATTAATTCACGTGAAAACTTCACCCCAGTGAAAAAAAGTGAAAAAAAGGAAAAAAAAGTAAAAAAAAACAATTTCAAATGTTAAATATTTTTGATTATTTTTTTGATTTTTTTTTCCTATCGTTTTTTAAACTATCAGTAGCCTTCTTCCAAGATTCTTTAAAGCTTGACCCTTGAGGTACTAATTTCTTCAAGTCCTCTTAAATAAATTTTTTAAAATAAAGGTTTTTATTTTTTAACTTATTTTTAACGACTCACTTTTGATCTCCTCCATTTCTTTAGGATATTTTGATTCGTAAAAGCAAAGGGTTTGGTTTAAGTCGTTTGGAAATCGTTCTTTGAGCTCATTTCGCAATCGATTTGTAAAAGGCTTGTTGTTAACTAGAAGCAAATATTTAAATCTTTTTGAGTATCAACGTAACTTAAAATTACTTATTGTTTCACTGTAATCCTCGTCACTATCACTTTCGTTTAAGTTACCCACCTTCCTTTTAGATACTTGGTTATTAGACGACCCTTCATTTTCGAGACCCATAATAAAACTCTTTATCATTGTGTTGTCTTCATTTATTTTTGAAAAACTTCACGTGTTCAACTTAACTATATTTTCGTTTAACGAAGAAAGGGTTCTCTCTAAACCTGTTTGATTAGGAGGCTTTATGTCACTCACCAGTTTCCCAGTCTTATTTAAAGGAAATTTTATTAGAATAAATCTGAACCTTATCTAAGTCTTTCCAAGAGTAGACTTGGATAGTACAGGACAGATTAAAGTTAACAAGCAGCTTGATACTACATTAGCCCCGTACTGTTTTAAAAAACATACTTTTTTTTTTGGAATTTTAAATGTCTTTTTTGATTCGATTCGGGCCTGCACTATCAAGGTTTTAGCATCAATTTCATACGGAAATGATATAATGGCGTCCTTAACACACTGAAAAATAAACATAAATTTCATGTTTATGCTTTTAAATTTTATAAAACTTTTTACCTCTTCTCTCGAAGAAGGATCCTGAATCTCATCTAGAGCAACCGTATGAGGAACGTCATGAAGATGATGAAAAGGATGTTTATCATTCGGTATATGGAATGTAACAGCAATCATCTCAGTGAAATCATCTTGCTTTTGGGACTTTTTTGTGGTTTTCTTTTTTGATACATCATCAGATTCACTCTCACTATGACTTGTTAAATCAACTTCATCATTTTTAGATTTTTTACTCTTGCTTGGCTTAGATTTGCTCTTAGTCATTTTTTTTGAAAAGAAACAAGTAGAAACAAAAACTTAATTCAATTCAACTTAAAAAGTCTCTTTATTTCTTTACAAAAAAAATCATCCGACTCTTTAAAGAAATTATAGTGAGCGTGGTGTTTCACTTGTTGATTAAAAGATGATTCAACAAAAATAAAAAAAGTCTTCATCAAGTTTATTTTAGTTTTATTTATTGAAAATTTTAAAAATGTATCGTAAGAGAATTGTGAAAAAAAACAAAGCCAAAAAATTCAAAAACCAAATCTTTTTTCTTAAGAAAAAAAGAAATGCATCTCCAAAGGAGATTAGAAAAATTCTAAAAAAATCTTGCGCCAAAAACTCTTTACCATCTATTCATGTAATACTTTAACTCAAAGCTATGGTTCAATTTCTTAAAAAAAAATATTTTAAGCAAATAAAAAGGATTTTGAAGAGCCCCTCTGTTGTCGTTCAACCAAAAAAAAACATAAGAGCCTTAAGCAAAGACATAATTGATTTTATTAAAGTATGTTCTCTAGATTGTTTTTTATTTAAAAAGTTCTCAAATTGACTTTTATTAAATATGTTTAGAAAAAAACTGAGGAGAGAAACGGTTGTATATCATCAGTTGAACTTGCTTATTTGATTTCGAATAGATTTAAAATAAGTATCAGTAGCAGTGTAATCCGAAAGTATCGGTTTAAACTAGGTATTCATTTTTTAATTTAAATTATTTATCATTCCTAATTCATTTAAAACTTTTGGAGGATTTCGTTACCGTCGTTTAAGAAAATCTCCAATTTTGTCTGATCAACAAAAACTTGCAAGGCTTCTGTGGTGCTTAAGTATCGAAAATGTTCGTTCGAAGACTACATATTTGTAGATGAGACAACGATACGACTTTCTGAAAGGCCGCTTTACCACTCTAGATACCCAAACAGGTATCCAAGTTCGATTCCAAGTACCTCAAAATATGAAGGGAAATTGAATATTCGGGGTGGTATATCATATAAAGGATCTACAAGTTTTGCAGTAAGTTTTCAATAAAAAGGTAAAAATAATTTTAAACTTATCGGGTTGTAGATTTTTAAACATAACATGGATTCAGAACTGTATAGAGAGATTCTATCAGACTATTTGTTACCTTTCGGTGCAATTAAATATAATTTTGAATTTAAATTGCACCAAGATAACGACCCAAAGCACAGCTCATTGATGTGTTCTTCTTTCTTAAGTGTGAACAACATAGACTGGGTAACTTTAGAAAATTCATATGCTTAAGTTTGGTTTTTCCTAAAATTTTTTCCAAGATTAAATCACCCCCTAAATCTCCAGACTTGAACCCTATCGAGCTTGTTTGGAATGAACTAAAAGTGTTTGTTAGAGGAAAAATGATGATAGATGGAACTGACGGTGTAAGTGCGGTTTTTTTTTTTTCGTCATCAAAATTAAAAAAAAAACAAAAAATCTCAAATTTCTCAAAAAATCGGACTTTTTTTGGCATTTTTACTTTTTACCAAATTTTACGTGAAATCCGGTAAATTTACGTAAAATCTGGTAAAATCCGGTAAAATCACTAATTTTTACTTTGGTAATTTTACGTAAAATTACTGGATTTCACGTAAATTTCGGTAAAATTACGTAAATTCACGTAAAAAATGGTAAAAACACTAAATCATGACGGTACTGTATGATAGAAAAAGTTTCAATTTTGAAAAATTAATTCTTATATCCAAAATTTAACACTTATAAGTTTCAAAATAAAATTTAAGAGATTGAAGTTTCATTTTTATCTAAATCCAAAATTTAAGAGTTCATTTTTTTATTTAAACAATAAAAAAAGACACCATTTTAAATCAAGCAAGATATCAATGTATTTAGAAAATTGACAAACAACTTGATAAAAAATAACTCAAATTGTGTAAGCTGTTTTAGCAGCTGAAGGATTATAATGAACTAATAGATTGAATACTTGAGAGCAAAACGACATTAAAATAACTGCTTCGAATTGCTAAAAATAACTTTATGTTGGAAAAGCAATAGAGTGGTTGAATGTTATGTTTGTAAAACAAAACTTCTGGGATAGATCGGCGTTGTATCCATTTGGATCAAGTATTTTTCACGAACGAGGTGCGTAAGCTAAAAGAAATCGTAAGTTAATTGCCTACTTTCTTCTAGATTTTTAACTTAAATTATTTTTTTTACGGTTAGTCAAAGCTTATCGGAGATTATAAAGAGAAAAATGCAACTTACTTAATCACGATAAATAAACGTTTATCTCTACTCAAATTCCAATATCTAATGGTAACTACTTAATTTTGTTTACCCTTTTTTTGATCTATTTTTTTGATCTAGTTAACAATGAACTTGTTAGCTATTTTTGAATACACATACCCAAATGTATTCTCACCACTCTTTGATTTTGAGCTTGATACCATAGAACCTTTCTTATTCCTTAAGTTGTATTCAATATTTTTTGATCTATTCGATACTAATTGTTCTTTGAGTTGTGTTGGCTAGTTTTCAAATGTTAAAATTTTGTAAGAGAAGAACATCATCCTCTCCAAAGCTCGATGTTGAAACGCAAAAAGACCATACTTATCTAATGAATTATTCAAATCATTAGAAGATTACCTTGTAATAATTCAGAATGGTGACGTTCAGGCTTCTACGACTGCTGATCAAGCTGAGATGTTCAATAACTTCTTTACAAATATTGAAACATCGTCGTTTTCCACTGAATACAAAATAGAAAAGCCGAAAAGAGCTTACGATTTACAGCTAGACATGTTTCGGAAACCAGCTTCATAAAATTTAATTTTGAATATAACAATTTAAATTATTTAACAACATTAATTTTTAGACCTCTTATTATAAAAAAATCAGGTATTTCAATCTTTTTTTTTGTAAAAACAGGTCTTACTCCAGCTTATATCTACTTTATTGAAGTTACACCATAAAGTCAATGTTCAATAACGCACTCAAATTCTTTGAGAACTTCATCTAGCCTTTCTCCAGTTCTATTGAGAGTTGTGTCATCAGCAAAAAGCTTAATCAAGGCTTTAAATCGATTCGGAATCGAAAAATGGAAGGGAAATTGTGTTGATTTGAAAAAATTTATATTTCACACTAAAACCTTCAATACATCAAACGAAATAAATTTATTGAAAAAAATAAAATAAATATATTAACAATTTAAAAATATTTCTAAAACAATCCAGGTGATTCTTCGAGGAACAAAATTTGTTCAATTAAAAAACATCCTTTTTCATTAGACGCTAGTTGTTTTGCACCTTCAATTATTTGACTTTCGTTCAATTGACCTCTTTTAGAACCAAAACGATTTTCTCTTAAAAAATCATACACTCGTTCATAACTATCTCCTAGCAGTCTCATCGCTTCACTTGAAAAAAAACAACATTCTTAAACAATTATTTCAATTAAATTGAAGTAAACTTACACTTTAAAGTTCATAATTTTTGTGTTTTTAACATTGGCTCCGAACACACTGGTCCTCGAGTCATCTCTAATCGTCTCAGTCGGTATATTTCTATCATCCAACGCATTTTGCATGTTATTTATTAATTGATTATACTCAATTCGATTTTTTTGATCACCACCATAAGTCTTTGATACTGCCAAACTGTTTCTAACATTCGGTTTTTTGACTTCGGGTTGTTTTTGAATTTGTCGTCGAACAGGGCCTGCTGTTGTTGATTTACGGTTGTAAATAACAGTCTTACTCAAAGAGTTTATAGAAGCCCTTGGTTTACGTTCGGGTGAAAAGTCTTCAAAATCGTCTTGATAATACTGGTTTGTTATTTCAGGATCGATTGGTATACCCCATTTATCGAATCCGTCATCTATTTTTTTAGTCAATGGACGGATTGGTCGTGCATCGTCAATAGGTCTTGTACTCGCAAAATGTTGGACTGTTTTTAATATTGTGCCCTCATCTTCTTCGTCATTTGAATGGGCTGGTAAGGTTTGATGTAACGTAGAGTTTATAATTTTATCAAAGTTAACTTGAGGGTTTTGGTTGAGAAGAGGGTTCTTATGACGGATTGATGAATGGATTGTAGCTTCACGTCGTATGGACTCTCTTAACATTCTTTCTTCATAGTTGTTTTTTGCTACTTCTCCCATGTAGGCGCCTTGTTCATCAGCTTTTTTGAGTTTGTTAAGCAACATTTTTTCTTTGGGTGTAAGTTCTTTTTCTGATGGGTAATAAGAGGTTTTAGGTCGAACGGTTTGAAAATTTTGTCCAATTTTAATATCATCGTCATCGTTTGGTTGAACGATTTCAGTAGCTGAGATTGGTGGTAAAATTTTTTGTTTACTTTGAAGATCTTTTAGAGATAATTTTTGGTTACTTTAAAAAATAAATTTTGTTTTAAAAGTCAATTAGATTTTGTAATTGAAAAACTTACAATGCTTTTGCTATTTCACTACGATCATTTTTTATTATTAAAGTGCTTTCGGGGTCTTGTAATTTATTTTCTTCCAAACGTTTGATCATTGATTTAATATGGTTGATTATGAATGGTTCTTTTAAAAGATCGCTACATGACGGACGAGATGCTGGATCCTTTCGGAATATTCTAAACAAAAATTTTTAGCAAATAAAATAAAGTCTGACTGGAAAAATTAGAAAAAAATTAAATTTGATATTGGAGGAGCATCAATTTTGCTGTTCATTCTAAAATCCTAGTTTACAAAGTTAAGTATTCTTCAATAGAAGAATAACGCTTGGTTTGTGGTTCCAAGCTAAGTCTAAATATTCGTCGAGTTCGCAGTCTTAGACTCGGATGAGTGACACTATTTATGATGAACGTCCCACAGTAACTAGTAGTCGTAACCATACCCTTTGGCCGGTCCCAAGTCCGGATGAGAAAATGGGAGGGCGAATTTTTGCTGATATTTAACTTTCACTTGATCGAATTAAGAAATCAGTAAATGTTAAGTTTGATTTGGGAACTTGAATTTGTTCTCAAGTTTAGACTTGGGTATCGGTTTTTACCTATGGTCATAATTTGCATAAATTATCTGCGGTTGATCATGTGACAGTCTGGGATAACACAGCACTTAATCTAAACTTGGGCTTGGCTTACAAAATAAAACAAGTGTTTTTTTCTTTTTCCGATTTTGAGGAAGAGCGTTTAAATCGAATCTAAATTTTCCGCAAATTATCTTTTAACATTTACAGCTACCCCTGAGCTACGACTTGCTATGTTTCTTTTTGTGATAGTAAAATTCCTGTAAGTCCTAAACATGCACGAAAATGAAATTAAACGAAATGAGATTTGAAAAATAATGTCAATTCGTATTTTCAGAAGCTACGGAGAATGTTACAATGGTCAGAATACCCAAGTGTGATATGTTAAATTGTAGTATAAAGGGTGTTCTACACGCCTAAGACATATATGGTATGACTTGGAGTTTAGGTTTATCGAACAAAAGTGTTAAAGTTGACCAAAAGATCAATTTTTAGATCAAACTTTTGAAATTTGCTTTGAAGAGAGAAGAATAATATGCAGGCTCCTTTGGTTGGTGAACGAATTGAAGACAAACAAGCTCAGTACTTTTGAGTAACTATTTGCCGAATGGAAACATGCAGCAAAGCTTTACAAATTATCAATAATATTCCTTAATTTTTTCACAGGAAAATTTAATTCGGAATATTCTTGAAATACTCGACTTACTTTTTTAAAATTTGATTAAGATCTTTGGAATAACAATTGGGTAGTTCAGGAATTTTTCCTTCAACAATTTTATACATAACACCCATTAGACCTTGTCCTTCAAAAGCATGTTGATACGTGCACATTTCGTACAATAAGCATCCGATTGACCAAACATCTGACTTTGAATTGTAACCTTCGTGTTTAAGAACTTCTGGACTCATGTAATAAGGTGTACCTGTAAAGGTTTGAGCCATGTCCATTGTACCTTGTAATATTCTTGATATACCAAAGTCTCCTATTTTTATCATCTCATTTTTCAAAAAAATATTTCTTGCTTTCAAATCTCTGTGCAAGACTCGTCTCGAATGCATATAGTTTACCGCTGTTAATAATTGAACGGTCCAATCGAGCACCAACTCCTCAGATAAACGTTTATTCTCCTTTTTAAGTTGTTTAAAACGCACGTCTAAATCACCACCTTCACAGTACTCCGTTACTATACAAAAATACTCACCGTCTAAAAAACTGTCATAATATTTTATGATGTGAGGGTTGTCGAGTTTTGAGAGTAAATTAGCTTCTTGTACAGACTCAATGGACTCATCTTGTTGCATATCCCCGACGCTTATTTCTTTCAAAACTTTTCTTAAAAAATAAAACAATTAGAATCGAAAGAGTTAGAAGGGGTTTGTTAGTGAAATTACAGTTCGTCAGTGTTGAGATCAGTGGCCAAGAAAGCGGTTCCAAAGTTACCACTTCCAAGTTTTTTTTCGACACGATAACGATTGGCAAGGACACGTTTGTCCTGATCTGTAATCGATGTCGATTTTTTAACATCCCTAGGTTGTGGCATTATTGTTTAAAAAATACATAAATATAAACGAACAAAAAAAGAGAGTAACAAGTGAGTAAGATTATGTAGGAAAAACAAAAATGTTGGGTATTAAAGTTTTCAATTCTCTTTTTTTTTGCATAGCAACGTAATAAAAAAACGTTAGCAACATTATTTTTTCGAAAGGTTTTTTTGAGCTTATTATTTTTTTTGATCAATAGTTGAAAAAAAAACATGATGACGTAATTGTGTTTTTTAAACAAATTTATTTAATTTTGAAATTAAGTTTTTATTAATTACAACTATGGAGTCGCTCTCTCATTTTCTTGTTGGGACTTGGAACAGACCAACTGTATGGTTACGACTCCATACCTGGTTACTGTGCGACGTTCATCATAAAAAGCGTCAGTTATCCGAGCCGAAGTTGGGAAAAGATCTTTTGTAAAGCTTCGGTGCATGCTGTCATTCGTTCAGAGAATCAAAAGACTCAAAAGTGGTGAGCTAGTATGTCTTGGCTTCACTCAGTCACCAAAAAAGAATGGCCAATCAGCGAGTCATTCTTTATCTCTCTACAAAGCCAATTTCAAAAACTTGATATTTATCTAAAATTGATGTTTTTGTCAACTTTAACACTTTTGTGCCATTAACCTAAACTCCAAGTCGTATCATATATGTCTTAGGCGTTTAGAACACCCTTTTTACTACAATTTGACATATCACACTTGGGTATTCTGACCATTATAACATTCTCCGTAGCTTCCTAAATTACGAATTAACATTATTTTTCAAATCTCATTTCGTTTTATTCCGTTTTCGTGCATGTTTAGGACTTACAGGAATTTTATTATCACAAAAAGAAACATAGCAAATTGTAGCTCAGGGTTAGCTGTAAATGTTAAAAGGTAATTTGCGGAAAATGTAGATTCGATTTAAACGCTCTTCCTCAAAATCGGAAAAAGAAAAAAACACTTGTTTTATTTTGTAAGCCAGGCCCAAGTTTAGATTATGTGCTGTGTTATCCCAGACTGTCACATGATCAACCGCAGATAATTTATGCAAATAATGACCATAGGTAAAAACCGATACCCAAGTCTAAACTTGAGAACAAATTCAAGTTCCCAAATCAAACTTAACATTTACTGATTTCTTAATTCGATCAAGTGAAAGTTAAATATCAGCAAAAATTCGCCCTCCCATTTTCTCATCCGGACTTGGGACCGGCCAAAGGGTATGGTTACGACTACTAGTTACTGTGGGACGTTCATCATAAATAGTGTCACTCATCCGAGTCTAAGACTGCGAACTCGACGAATATTTAGACTTAGCTTGGAACCACAAACCAAGCGTTATTCTTCTATTGAAGAATACTTAACTTTGTAAACTAGGATTAAATCATTGAGTTCTAATTTTTTTAATATTGAAAAAAAAGACTTGTTTGAAAGCTATTATATTGCAAAAAAGTTGAATGTTACATGAGACTAAAATTTAAATTTATTTTTTACAACTTTACAAATTGCATTCACAAAAAAGCATCTTTTTTTCAATTGAAAAAAAAACGAATTTAAGCTTAAATTGATTTTTTGAAATCTTTGAAAATCAAAAAAATGGAAGCTTCGTATTGTTACATGGTAGCCGAGGCTAAACATACAGATACCATAAACGAGACAACAAACGTTGAGGATGAGACTGAAAATTCATGTGAATCGGCCGACTCGTCGTCAACAACTAGTATGTCATCGAATGAAAATAAACCCGATCAAACAGAGACATCCCTTAACGCAACAACAAATATCCATGATTTGAAAAAGAATTTATGTAATGAAGAAGAGTTTAGATCGATTAATCATTCGGAGCCAATACACATTTTTTTGAAACTTAAACCTCTAAGTGATCAAGAGATGGCTAAACAGCATAATATTGTAAAATTCATTTATTAAATTAATTTTTTTAAAAATTTTTTATTGGAAAATTTTTGATTTAGAAACATTTTAAAATTCACTCGGACACATCTATTTCGTTGATACCTCCTAAAAATTCAGTTTACTCTCAAAATAAACAATCACTGCAAACATTGTCGAATACATTGTACAGTTTTTCATATGTTTTTCAACCGGATATAACTCAACAAGACTTTTTCAAAGCGACTATTTATCCGTGCTTGGAAAAATTTTTTAATGGAGACAATTTGTTGATTTTTAGCTATGGTGTTACTAATTCGGGAAAAACTTTTACCATGCAAGGTAACAATTTAATAATTTTTCAACTTGATTGTGGCTTTTGCTCATTTTTGTGCAACTTCGCTGCATGTTGGATACTGACCAGTAGCTACTCAATTGTGTAGTGCTGGTTTGCTCATCCTAAAGATGAGTTCACTAAAGACAAGTTCACTTTCGACGAATCCTCCTCATTTAGGTATCAAAAATATCTGAAATTGATGTTAGTCAACTTTAACACTTTAGTGCGATAAACTTAAGCTCATAGTAACAGCATCTATGCCTTACGTGTGTAGAGCAACCCTTTTACTACAATTTAACATATCACATTTTGTTATTCTGGTCATTATAACATTCTCCTTAGCTTCCTAAAATCGGAAATTACATTATTTTTCAAAGATCGTTTCATTTTATGCGATTTTCATGCATGTTTAGGACGCACAGGAATTTGAATATCATAAAAAGGATTATACTATGTTGTAGCACAGGGTGAGCTCTAAAAGTTTAAGGATAATTTAAGGCAAAATATTGAAGATTCGATTTAAACACTCTTCCTCAAAATTGGAAATAGCAAAATATCCGAAATTATTTCAATTTTCAGGAGATACGCTTCAATGCTGGTATATGTCAGTAATTACTCCCAAGTGTTGAGCAAGTATGTCAGCCACCATAGTATACATAGTATACTGCGACATCAACGAGTCATTCTTTATCTCTCTTTAAAGCCAATTTCAAAAACTTGATCAAAAATATCTAAAATTGATGTTTTTGTCAACTTTAACACTTAAGTTCGATAAACCTATGATCCGGGTCATATCATCTATGTCCCAGACGTGCAGAGCATCCTTTTTACTACAATTTGACATATCAAACTTGGGTATTCTGAGAATAATAACATTCACGGTAACTTCCTAAAACCAGAAATTACATTATTTTTCAAGAACCGTTTCGTTTTAAGCCATTTTCCTGCATGTTTAGGACGCACATGAATTTGAATATCATATAAAGAAACACAGCAAGTTGTAGCTTAGGGGTAGTTGTAATTACTAGAAGTTGATTTAAGGCATTATTTTGTAGATTCGATTAATACGCTCTTCTTCAAAATCGGAAAAAGAAAAAAACACAAAAATTTGTTTTATTTAGGAAGCTAAGCCCAAGTTTACATTTAGTCCCGTGTAATTCCAGACTGTCTGATGATCAACCGCAGACAATTTTATGCAAATTGTAACCATTTTTTTTCATTAAGGTAACAACCAAAATCCAGGTTTAATTCCACGAACACTAGACGCTCTTTTTGAAACAATTAAAAACAATCTTGAAACAAAACGTCGAGTTTACGGTTACAAACCAGACAAATTTAACGAAATCACATCTCTATCGGACACTGAATTCAACTCCGAATTGGCTTTAAAAGACCAAATCTTGAAGCTTTCGAGTTTCAAAGAACTCGACCGTGTCGAATCATTCAGCTCGATACAAGAACTAGAAGACAAATCAGGATCTTTATTATCATCAAAAAAATTCGGATCACTTGATTCAATCTCAAGTTACTCAAGCATGACTAACTTAGCCTCATTCGGTGCTGATATTAAAATCCCAGAGAACAAAAAGTTTGGAATATGGCTTTGTTTTTACGAATTATACAATGATAATGTATATGATTTACTAACAGTCCCGACTAAATCAAGAGTGACTATGGCTGGTCAAGAACGACCAGTACTCAAAATTCGTGAAGACATGAACCGCATCCCGTACGTCGAAGGTCTCAATCATATTCCTGTTTTTAACACTAAAGAAGCCATCAAAGTTTTAAAATACGGTGAAAAAAATTTACAAAAATCTTCAAACTCAATCAACACCACTTCGTCTCGTAGTCACGCTATTTTTTGTCTTAAACTAGTCACTATCGAAAACAACACTATGAACACAGGATACACAGTTTGTATAAACCAACTTAGTTTCTGTGATTTAGCTGGTATTGAACGATCGTCTAAAACAAACGCTGTTGGTATCACTCAAAAAGAAGCATCGTCTATCAACACATCACTAATGTCACTATCACGGTGTATTGAGACAATGATGCAAAATCAGAAGGCTTCCAAAAACAATCAACTTCAAATTCCGTATCGTTCGAACAAGCTAACACGGTTATTCCAGGCTTATTTTGAAGGTAGAGGTATGGTTAAGATGATTGTTAACTTGAATCCTGAAGTTAATTTTTTTGATGAAAATGTAAATGTTCTAAAATTTGCATCAATTGCAAATAAAATTCAAATTGGACTGAATGATGATGAAAAAATTTTGTATAAAATTGAGCCTGAGAAACCGGTACAAAATAATCGGTTAACAGTTGCTTGGGAGACTGATCAAAACAAGACAAAACATGTATCGGACTCGGAAGAAGAAGAAGAAGAGAGTGATGAAGAAATTGAAGAGGAAGAAGAAACCGAAGAAGAAACTGAGGTTGAAGAAACAATTGATGAAACCTCCGAGGAAGAAGACGAAGAAACAGAGGAAGAGGAATCTGAAGAAGAAACTGATGGTTCCGAAGACGAAGAAGAAGAAGAAGAGGAGACTGAGATTGAAGAAAGTGTAACCAAGTCCCAAATTGAAAAGACCTCGACCACAGTTTATGAAGAAACTGAAGAAGAAGAAACCGAAGAAGAAGAGACAGAAGAGGAAGAAGAAACGGAAGAGGAGACTGAGGTTGAAGAGACCGAGATTGAAGAAACTGAGATGACAATCGATCAATCTAAACTCCAAGAGTCCACTCGTATTAAACCCAAAACCCCAAAAAGCATTATGAAATCGACCAAAAAGACCGAAAAATCAGTCCTCCAAAAAACTCAAATGGACTTAAGCTCGACTCTAAACGACACAACAATGTCAATTGTTAAAAACACAGCTGATATGAGTAGACTTAATAAAATGACCAGTAAAGACCTATGTGGCATAATCGAGGGTTTAAAGTCTCATATAATGAAGACCAAACGTGAGGCTACAAAATTCGAAGCTGATTTAAGAAATCAATTGGTTACAAAATGGTCAAAAAAAGTCGAAGACACTGAAGAATATTTTCAAAAAGAGATGCAAAGTTATAAAGAACGGTTAGACTCGGATCTTAAAGAGCGCATCGAATTTATGGAACAAGTACACGAACGTAAGAATCGTGTTCGACTTGACGAATTGAAAAAAGAGAACGAGATTAAAATTAACGAGTATGAGACTAAGATTAAAGAGTTGAGTAAAGAAATGGAAAAATTGAAAGAAGAGATGGGAAGTAAGGTTACCAGTGGGTCTAATGATAGATCAATGAAGAGAAAGCTAAGTCAAAGTTTGTTGGAAGATTCGAGTATGGCGTGTAATGATGATGTTAATATGATGGAGTTTGACGATGATCCACTGAGTAAAAACGCTTTGAAATCGTATCGTATGACAAATCAATCGATGCAAATTCAGACTAGTTTTATAGCATCGGGGATTAATACGTCTATACAAACTGAGAGTGTTAAGAAGAAGTCCGTTGGTATTGATGTAAGTAGCGTTTGATTTATAATAATTTGAGTTCATTTTATTGTTGGTTCAAATATTTTTTAAAAATGGAATTTAAAAATCAAATGACTAAGCCCTTCTTCTTCCATTTTTCACCTAATTCATAAAGTCGATAAGAGCCTATTGTTTGAAGAATGTTGATGAGAGTGTCAAATGTTGATGAGTTGCCCGCTACGTAATTTCGTAAGGGTGAATGTAATTCTGGGACCAAATTTAATACCAAGCAACTGACTTTATTTAAAAGAATATGTTTCAAATTAGGATTCTTTCGATTCGAAATTGAAAATTGAAATTATACCAAGCTCGCTTTAAAGTCCGACTAGGCTCTGAACTAAACCTTTTATATTCTATTGAAAACAAAATCGGATTTCACCTATAAATTTGTGAATTACCGGGCTTCTTTGTTTTGCTTTCAATTAGGTTCGCTCGATTTAATTGTGATATATTTCTTACGAGAGAAGCAAGTGTTCTTTTTTCGAATCATTTTTAGCATAAATGACTGAAAAGATGGCTCGAATAATAACAAATCTTAGATCTTCGTTTTCAGAAGTCATAACGATTATTTTGTTATTTAATGCGTCGATTTCTCCATAAGCCTTTATTAAATCATTGTTTAAATTTTGCAAAATATCAGATTCATCAATATTAATGGATGTGTTGTGAATCGGTGTTAAGGTACCATTTATTAACTTTAAAAAAAAAATTCAACAATTTTTACTAGATGGGAAGAAAAAAGTCTTAAATTTACTTGAATGATAATTTTTGTTTCTGTGTTAGTAACAATATTCTGAACCTTCTGTACAATAGAAATAGACACTTTATCAATTAATTCAATCGATTTGTTTTACAAAAAATAAATATATTTTTGATTTTAGACATTTTTATTATTGCATGCCTTAATTTCAAAAAAGGAAGAGTTCATCATTTCGTCATCTTTTTTCTGAGTGTTTTCTTCTAGGTTTACTAGCGATCGGATTCTTGTTGGGCTATTTTGAAACCTAGTGAAATTATTATTTGAAGTTTATTATTAATTCCATTAATATTAAACTTCATATGCTCGTCCATTTTACTGTTTTTTTGGAAATTCGAGACCAAGAAAGCTTTAGGAATTCTTGTATCCGTTTTTTTTTCAGTTTTTTATGGAAGGATTGAATCCGAATTTCTTCTTTTACAATCGTTGGAAGGCAAAAATAAGAGTATGAAGACATTTTCAATAAAGCGTATGTAAACCAAAGGTCTATGGATGACTATCCATTACTCTTCAAGTTTAGCAACAACTGCATTAGGTATGGTTAGACCACAATTTGATCCCATCGCTAAACCTTTGAAGTATACTTTTTTGTATCCGAAACAGTTATTTCCGAAAATCAATTTAAGAATAACCTCAACTTGAGATCTCTTGAGAAATGAGGACACCATTTGTAATTACCGTCTTTAAAATAATATTTTAAGCCAGCAAAAGATCAATATTGGTGTAAATACTCTCAAAATTGCACGAATTCATGTAAATTTTCTCGGGATATTCGTCTATATCAATTCCGTTTAATATTTTTAGAAGTCGCTAGTAATGTTTTCGATTGAAAAGTCTCTATTAAATCGTTTTATCGTATTATTCTGATAGGTTGATTAATTGTTTCATTGATTTTTTTTTCGTTGAAATTTTGAAATGATCTTTAGAAATAAAAAAATTTAAAAATTCATTATATAGAAAATTTTATGGTTGAAAAGTTCATTTTTATTTAAAAAAAATGGAAACTTGAACTTTAATATTTTAACGGTCAGGCAGGGGTTATGAAAAAAAATTTGACGAGAAAAAAATTGAGATCAAAAATTTTTTTTTGGACTTTGATGACCCTCAAGACCCCCATGAGAAATTTTTTTTTGAAAAAAAATTTATGCGATTGTTTAAATCCAGATTTTTTTCTAACGAAGCGGCTATTCAACTTTTAAGACTTTTTCAACAAAATAATTATGTTATCTGTGACAAAATACGTTAAAATTTTAATATTTTGTTGAAAATAATTGATCTTAAATTTGAAGGAGAGGGGTAAAAAAATTCGCCTCCTTTGTTTCAATTTTTTTTAATAAAGGCCGATCCGGATTTTATCGATCAAATGTACAGTTACAAAAAAGACTTGAGTATGATGAATCATGAATACGAGTCATTAAATCAAGAAATGGACTTGAAATCAAGTGAATTAGAGAATTTAAGATCGGAGCTCAAAAATCAATTGGATTTGTATCGTCAATTAGACTTTGAGTCTAAACAAATTCAATCCGAATTGAGATCCCAATTGAAGCTATCCGAACAAAATGCAAAATCCTTGCAATCACAATTGGCCGAAAAAGAGGACTTGATGAAACAATTAGGGGAACAAAACTCAAAAATGAAGGATAAGATATCCCAAATGGAAGATGAAGCGGCTGAGAACTTCAAAACTTTGGAAGACTTTAATTCAAGATTTACTCGACTTAAATCCGATTCAGAGAAAGAAAAAAAATCTCTTAAAGACTTATGTGATGAACAACGAAAAGAATTGGAAATTGTTAAACTCGATAAAGAACGTATCGAACACACTCGAGATCAGTTACAAATCGAAATTGACGAGCTTAAACACGAAATTGAAGAAAAAATTGTGCTCATCGAAGAGTTAAAGAACGAGGTTCAGTTCAAAGAGAATAAGATTGATCGCATGTTGTACGAGGCCGAACAACAAAAAGAAAGGGAAGTTTTGTTACAACAATATCAAGCTCGTGTAGCTAAATTAGAAGCCGAAAGTGTGAGTGCAGCTGAGGCAATCTCGTTACCACCAGCTGTTAAAAAACTTGTTAAATCCGAAACGGTTGATGAAGAAATGCCACCGGAGGTCGAACCAATCAAAATGAAAAAATCAAAATCAGGAACATCGCTTCGTAAGATTTCAAAATCGGGAAGCAAGTTGAGTATTTTATCCGAGAATGGCGAAGACTCGGAAAAATCTAAAAAGAAGGTTATTAAAAAAAAGCATTCAGTGGACGAGTCCGGTGAGATTAAAGAGAAAAAAAAGGATCGAGAGTCGTTAAAAAAGTCGAAAAAATCGTTCGATGTAGTCGAGGGTGAGGAGAAAAAGAAGTCAAAAAAATCGGTTGAAGACGGCGAGATTAAAAAATCAAAAAAGTCAGTGGAAGTTCAAGAAATAAGCATGGAAACGGATGAAGTTGAACCGAAGGTCAAAGTTGTTAAAAAAAAAAGTACACTTAATAGAATCACAGAGATGATTACCAAGTCACCGATTTTGGAGCCTTTGAGAAGTAAGTAGTTTAAGAGGGTTTTGAATGGTTTTTAAAAAAGTGTTTTTTTTTGTTTAAGATCGTCCAACTCGACAAGCAAATTTGAAAGCAACGTCATCGAATGTATCTGAGCTTTCGACTTGTAGTGTTTCGTCAACAAATGGTAAAAAAGTAAAATCAAGTTCAAAAGGATCGAATTTGATTGATACATTGAATAAAATTGATGTAAGTTGAGAAAGGACTAAGAGGTCTTAAAGGTGGACTAAAAAAATTTTTTTTTCTCTAGGATGAAAACACTGAGAATTTGAATCCGGAGCACGAAATGGAAGAGGAAAAACCTAAAAAAGTTTTAAGAAAGAAACGAGCTGTTTGATTAAAAAAAAAATTTTTTATATAAAAAATGGAATTCAATTTTAACTCGATATGAAATTTTGGACTTTTTTTTTTTTAAAATTCAATTTGTAATTTTTTTTATAATTAATTTTTTTGGAATGAATAAAAAATTTTATATTTTTTAATAGTATTTTTTCAATTATACAATCTTTACCGTAAATAAGTATGTTCAGCTTAGTTGCATGTTGGCTTGAGGCTTTATAATGTGAGTTGATGTGATTCAGCTTCGCTCATCCACTAAAGACAAGTTCACCTTCGATGAATCCTCCTCTCCTTCTCATTTAGATTGCAAATATTTTCTAAAATTGATGTTTTCGTAAACTTTAACACTTTAGTGCGATAAACCTAAGCTCGGAGTCATATCATCTATGCCTTAGCCGAGTAGAGCATCTCTTTTCCTACAATTTAACATATCACATTCGGGTATTCTGACCATTGTAAAATTCTCCATAGCTTCCTAAAACCAGAAATTAGATTATTTCCCAAGGATCACTTCGTTTTATGCCATTTTCGTGCATGTTTAGGACATACAGGAATTTTACTATCACAAAAAGAAATATAGCAAGTTGTAGCTCAGGGATAGTAGTAATTACTAGAAGTTGATTTAAGGCAAAATATTGTATATTCGATTTATACACTCTTCCTCAAAATCGAAAAAAGAAACACAAAAATTGTTCAAGTTTCGTTAAGTCCTGTGTTATACCAGACTATCACATGATCAACAACAGAGAATTTTATGTAGACTTTGACCATTTTTTTTCATCAAGGTAATCATGGATAGCTTCATACCTTACTAACAGGAAATAAAGAGTCTACTTGAATGGAACTGAAACAGAATGGAAACAAGTTGAGGCCGGAGTTATACAAGGGAGTTTCCTCGGACCGACTCTTTTCATTTTGTTTATCTCAGATAATAGGAAGAGCCTGCAGCAAACTATCACAAAAAATTTCGTTCAAAAATGGTGTGCGGAAAATAAAATGCGACTGAACACAAACAAATGTAAAATTGTATTTTCGTCTGGAAAAGATACAGATACACCACCAAGCCTTTGCCTAAACGACACAGAATTACAAGTCGTAAAATCCTATCGATACCTAGAAATCGAAATTAACAACACACTTGACTGGAGTCTGCAGTGGGAGCATATCGAAAAGAACACGAGTCACATCCCATTCTTGATAAAACAACTCAAACGGCTTGGATTTAATAAAAAAATTTTGGTGACTGTGTATAAAAGCTAAGTCGTAAGCCACTTTGATTACAACAGCCCGGTGCTTTTTATGGCAAGTAAAGGAATCAAAACAAAAATCGGCGATCTGCAGAAGCGAATCCTGAGAATCATAGGTATCAACAAAAACGAAGCACTTAATAAATACAATCTAGTTGATGCGGTGGAACTAATCGAAACAATTAGCCTTAAAAAAGTATCAAAACTCTTCGCCCACCCGAATAACGAGGTGTCCATAAAATATCGAAACACCTACAGATCTAACTCTGATTTTTGCTTCAAAACAAAACTGACTTAAACGAACACATACAACGATAGTATTGTACAGAAAAGTATCCGAATCCTAAGAGATGACCAAAGCAACAAAAATTTATTTAATACGAAAGATAATAACGCAGAAACAGAGGCTATGAAAAAGTCGATTTACCCTTAAACAGAGTGCACTAGTTGTGGTAAATATTTTGAAGCAAAGACCGGTATCAAAACACATGAGATCATGCCATGTCACAAAAACATAACCCTCACAATCCGACGGGTAGCGACTCAGGTGGTAACACACTGTCACACTTTGTCCCTACCTTGTCCTATTGGACCGATTAGACAAAGTGTGACTAAAATAGTATAATGTATCCTATATTTAAGGACAACCTGTGTCTAAGCGTGACATCGAGTCCTGGCGTGACAAGGTGTGACTTAATAAGGACAACATAAGGACAAACCTTGACATTAAAAAATGAAAAACTGGGTCTTAACGTGACTCATTGCGTTACTCACCCCAGTTTTTTTATTTTTTCTAATTGTCACGTTAAGTATATTTATAGGCTTAAAATTAAAATAAATCTCGGTTACTAAAACACCATGCAATGATATCATGATGTGTTAATTAAAAAAGGAAATTACCATAATCTTATAAACACATGTTAGAAAATCAAATTTCCGCGTTTTAATAAACGTATTAAGTAACCACCTTTTTATCCCTTAAACAAATCAGTAAAAAAAAATCAGCTCGTAATTATTAATCTTTTTATAGATGTCAAACACTACTGACGCCACGTTTTGCTCGACCTTACTCTCAGCTATAAACTTTTATCTAAACCCTCTGATGGACTCAACAGGCATACTCCTAAACATACTCAACTCAATAACATTCTATTCAATCCTTAAAAAACCTCAAAAACAAAAAACTTATTTATATAAATTTTTACTCATAAAATCAATTGACGAATTAATTCTTTTTTCGATAAACTTTTTTTCAATCCTCTACGTTTGTACTCCATGTCAAACATCAACTAGTTACCCAATGCAAATATGGTACATATACTTTTACTTTTATTTATCTATTACCACTATTTTATACTCGAGTTTTCTCGATATATTGGCCTCTTTAGACCGATTATGCATTATAAGCCCGATTTTCAGTCGTTTACAACTCAACCAATCAAAGGTTTACTTCTACTCAGTGACCCTCTTAATGGGTGTCTTTTGTATCGGGTTTTATATGACCCGGATCTTAGACCACGAGATCATAAACCAGACTAACAATACATTCAAAGTTGTCTACTCGAATTTTTACAACAATAGTAACATTAGTAAAAACTTTCGTACAACTCATGGTATCTTACGAGACTTAATTCTAGTCTCAATCGAACTAATCGTTAACTTTCTAATCCTTTATTACATGAAAAAGAGTCTGACAGTCAAAGAAAAAATATCTTCGTGTACTTCAAAGATTGAAAAAATTGAACGACAGACAACTCGTATGGTAATTATAAATGGTTTTAGGTTCATAATTGGACACACACCAATCCTAATTTATTATCTTCAATTTAATTTCTTACAAAATATAACTTGTTATTATGAATTATCACGGTTTGTATTGTTCGTGTCGTTATGGTCAAGTTTTTTTTTGTACTTTTTTTTTAATGTACAATTTAAAAAAGAATTGAATAAATTTTTTATTAGTCAACTAAGGACTAAAACTTTATCTGCAGAATAAACTTTATAGAAAAATTTTTGTTTAAAAATTAACAAAATCATATTCTCGTTTCATGGTCATTGTAACAATTAAAGTCTCATTTTTTGAATCCCATTTAGCACTTGATGTTTTCGAATCAACGGGATGTGGTAGATGTAAACCAAGACGACTTGAACAAAAAAATAAAATTTAAGTCTCAGTTTTATACAACAAAGGGTTGACTTACTAGTTTGTAGTTCTACAGTCTAAGAACTTTTCGAACGTATTTATGTCGATTTCGGAAACTTTTTCGACACCTGGAAGTTTTATTTTGACAATCATGTCCTCACAACTTGAAGTAGCGGGGGTTTTATTTCCCATTTGAAGGTACATTTCTTCTGATGTAAGTTTTTGTTTGTACACAATGTCATAGTCTGGTTGTAACCTTGGATCATCTCGAGTGTCAAATTCGGCGCCTGCGTCTACCTCATCGTCCTCCCATATGTTTTTACTTTGTTTCTTTTCGTAAATGTTTTTGTTACCAGAGGTTTCGGGAGTCTCCTTTTTTTTCGGTCCGATACTTCCGGGGCCTAGTTTTGAGCTTATACTTTGAATTGGTTTGTCTTCATCGTCGCTTGATTCGTCATTAGTGTCGCGTAAAAGTGTTTCGAGAGTTTTAATGTCGAACGTTAAATCGGTCATTTTTGATAGAATTATTTTTTTTTCAAATTTTTTTTTTATTGTAATTCTTAAAATGAAATATCGGACACGTTTCCATGGAGATTTGAATTTTCTAGAAATTAAACAAGAGTGAAAATAAATTGTCTTTTCTATAATTGATTAAAAATTAAATTTAAAAGTCGCCCTCTCATTTTCTCATCCGGACTTGGGACCGGCCAAAGGGTATGGTTACGACTACTAGTTACAGTGGGACGTTCATCATAAACAGTGTCACTCATCCGAGCCTAAGACTGCGAACTCGACGACTATTTAGACTTAGCTTGGAACCACAAACCAAGCGTAGTCTACATCAAGTAGAATACTTAACTTCGTAAACTAGGGCTACATCTATGAGGATGTTAGAATGAACAGCTAATTTTATCAGGAACACTTTACGTCCATCAAGCTCTCTGTCTAGCCAATTCCAAAATTACTTTTAACCTAGGGTATTTTAGACACTCTATTTCGGCGCTAGAAGCATTCGATGGCTTTTTTGGGTCTATGACATGGTGCACTGCCTTGCTGAAATATAAACGGAGGCTTCTTGGAGTAGCTTTTCAATCGATTCAACCAAGCTATTATTCAAAATAGCTTGCTACAACCGGAATCCATTCGAGTTTATTCTGGGGCTAAAAAACTCAAGGCACCCAGCTTCAACTTGGTCTTGATAATCAGAAAGGGAAAGGTCTGGAATATATGCTGGATGAGAGAGAAGTTCAATCCCTCCCAGCTCTTTAATTCATGCAGTTTTTCGTTATCTTGAAGAACAAACCAAACTTTCGGTGATCAAAGAATGGTATTTTGCTTGAAGTGAAGCATAAATTCGTTCTAATTGTTGACAATAAAGGTCAGCATTTATCCTACGACCATCAGGAACCAGTTCGAAATGTATTTACCCCTCGAGGGGTAAATACATTTCGTGGAATTGCAAGATCTGGCAATATTACCTTCTTTTCGAATCGAATCGTCCTCTTTTAACGACTGATAGGTCTGGCTGAGATAGGTCCAACCACTGGTTTTTATCATCAGTATTTCCAAAATAGATTTCTCATCGCAAGTAATTACCCTTCTGAAAAATTTTACATCAAGAGGATATTTGATTAGTTTTCTACAGATTTCGATACGACGTTGAATATCAAAAGATGTAAATCGTGTGGAGCAACGCAGCAGCGTCTTTTAACTTTATGGATCACTTTTAAGTGACGAAATATGATCGACTGTGAAGTGTTAAGGTCACTTGATAATTCGCGATTACTAACACGGGGGTTGCTCTCTACCGCCGTACGCATGGCTCCCAGATCGAAACTCACTGGTCTTCCGGACCCTTTTTATTCGAAGACTAGTATCACCACTGTAAAACTTATTGAACAAAGCTTGCACTTTTCCTAATTTAAGGACATTCTCACCTTCTACTTGACATATTTCTGTGTTGCTGCTGTTGCTATGTGGCTTTTTTTTCAATAATGACGTAACAGGACTAAAATTTCAAAATTTTCATCAAAAGTTTTCATAATAATCAAAAATTTACTTCTATTAATACTTATCTGTTAGCCTTGGCCTTTTACATAAAAATTGACAGTATTCGCCTTTGGGACAGGAGTTACGAGACAAATGAAATTAAATCGAAACTTGTGCACCTCTCTCATTATGTTTAAACCTTTACTATGACCGTGATGTAATACGTCAATTAAAAGTGGGGTCTAACATACGTAGTGTCCAAGGTTTTGAATGTTTAAATATTCAAAGCTGTGAATGTTCGTTTAAGTGTAGCCAATGCAAAATGAGGTCGTAGAGGGAAGATATTTTCTTGAGAGTTTCAGAAAAAATTGTGTTGAAAAGTAATAGGTAGACCCTTTATTTTGAAATAACCTTCTTCTTATAACAATGATTAAACTTCCATTCATTTGCTAGTACAAATAAGATCGACCATATGTAGATCAACGGTCTGTCGGTCCCAAGTACTGATAAAGAAATGGGAGGGCCCCAAGCAATCGTATTTTTCTTGGAAAACCCTTGAAAACTCTTGGAATTGATCTTGAAAAAAAAAAAAATTTAGCGGTCCTTTGGGGTCATTTTTAATAAGTGGATATAAATGTCTGTTATCAATAGTTTTTCCCGACTGCATACACTTTGTGCAACTATTATATCCATTACTCGATAACATGTTTAATACTGATGCTCGTGCAGGCTTGTCAAAAACCCCATAAATCAAAAAAAATTTACAAAATGTTGTTGATCCGTTAAGCGTTATGTTGATCCCCATTTCAAGCTTAGCAAGCTGCAGCACGATTTGGTGAAAGAATGTTTCGAAATTCGGTTTTTCATCTCCTATAGAAATTCCTAAAAAGAAAAGTTAGTTATGCTAGGTACGATAATTCCAGTCGTAGAAATTTGTAAATTACCTGCCAAAATTGTGTTTTCTATTATAAACCTCTTTTCGATATCAATCTCGTTTATATTTAAGTATACGGGCCATAAAGTTAATTTCGATTTATTACATAGACTTATACCATCAGTGTTTAAACAAAAACTAAAGGCTTGATTATTTTTGAACAAGTGACCATTTTCAGAATTTAGAATGTTTTGATAAATCGTTCCATCATAAACATCTCGAATTTGATTTTCAATTTCACTTGTTTTGTTGTTAAACTTGTTCATCTGCATAATTTTTTTTAATTGAGATTCGATATCTAGATGGTAGTATTTGTTTAATCTACAAGAAACAAAAAAAAATTTAAATAATTATCTTCAATTAAAAAAAAAAACGCTACCTTGATTTACAAGCTAAACAATATCTCAAGACGTCTCCGTTACTCGACACTTTAAATTCGAAACAAGTATTACAAAAACACGTAATTTTATAAGCTAGTACGTCTTTTTTTTTAATTAATAAATTTTTTAAACCGTTAAATGAATTGGGTATTTTGATAGTTGAAGTTAAATTTGATAATTTTAAATAATCTGACAATGACTTTTGTGACGTACGACCATTAAAAAAAGCAGTTAAATAACCAGCGGCTAGTTCCTCTTTGGTTATTTCCTGGTTAACAAAAACATCTTGTAAATCTTCGACCAAATTATCATCGGAAAAATCGTCGAATAAGTCTTGATAATATTGAATTGATCTTGTTTGCTCATCGTCTATGTTATCACACGAATATTCACTTGAAACGCTATTTTGTTGTTCAATTTCGATTGAAAAATCTTCGTTAGTTCGATTAAAGTTTGGATTTGATGAAAAACCGTTTGAAGATAAGATAATTTGCTGCCGATTAATTAAATGAGATCGAGTCGTATACTGTGTTTGAATATGAATCGAATTTCGAATAGGACTAGCGAAAGTATCTTTTTTGAGATTATAGTAATAGGTTGACTGGGGCACTCTTTTAGTCGGATCATCGCGATATTGCTTGTAAGGTCCTCGTTTTTTTATTATTTTAGTAGACATTTGTATTGAAAGTTTTAGAATAAAGTTAAAAATGAGAATAAAGTGAGATGAGAATAAAACTAGATAACGACAATTTGTTGAGAATTTTCTCTTTTTCAATAAATTCCAATATTTTTTTCAAGTTTTTTTTTCTAAGTCATTTCAAATAAATTTTAATGATTTTCTTGGAAAAAGTTGGATTTTCAAGAAATATCAAGTTTTTTCAAGTTTTTTTTTACAATATTAATTTCCAAGACATTTCAAGAATTTTTCAATTTATATTGGAGGGCCAATAAGTTTCAAGAGATTTCCAAGAAATTTTATTTTCGATTTTATTAAATATTGGACGTCCAAGAATTTCCAAGAAATTTCCAAGTAATTTTTATTTAAAAATAACTTCGATATTGAAATTTGTGTTTTTTTCAAGCATTTTCAATAAATTTTGAGATTTTATTTGATTCCAAGTAAAATCAAGACATTTTCAAGAAAAATTGAGCGTCCAAGTAATTTCAAGGGTTTTCTAAGAAAAACACGATTGCTTGGGGCGGCCTTAAAAATCAAAAAAAATTATTTAAAAAAAAAAACTTAAAATGATGACAATTTTAAAAAGGAGTCTGAAATCAGTTCAAATTGAATCAACATCAAAGTCAAATTTATTCATGGGAGAACATGATTAATAATTCGAATTCGAAACTGTCTATTTAAGATCGTTTTGTTTTAGTTTTAGTTAAAAATGAAATTATTTTTATTTTGTATAATTTCACTCAAACTCTCTTTGTTCAATTCAGCAGTGTTAAGAGAGTCCATTGAGATTCTTCATGATGCGGATAGTCTTAACAATGAAGGTAATCTAGTTGATGATCAAAAGCCTTTAGATGAAACTGAGTCCAAATATACAGATGTCTCGAATTATGATGATGTCACCAGAATGGAAATCACAACTGGGATTTTTTTAGACGAAAATAGTCAAGATACTTATACCATTTTGAGACCAAATAATATTTTAGACTCTGAAATAGACTATGATTATTACACAAGTGTCATTAGTGAATCTTTTACTGAACGTCCAAATGAATCTAGACCCAATGTAGAAGTTGATGTGATTACTGTCAACGATGGGTCTGAATCAACTGATAATCCAATCGAACAGTCTTCTGATCAATCTGAAAGTGATTATGATGATCATAGGACTGAAAGTTTTACAAGTGAATTTATACCTATTAATATTTTAGATTCTGAAAAAGGCTATGATTATTACACAAGTGTCATTAGTGAATCTTTTACTGAACATCCAAATGAATCTAGACCCAATGTAGAAGTTGATGTGATTACTGTCAACGATAGGTCTGAATCAACTGATAAACCTGAAAGTGATTATGATGGTCATAAGACTGAAATTTTTACAAGTGAATTTATTGATGGCTCTCATTTTGTTAGTTCAAAATAACTTTAAAATTTTAATAATAAGCATTTTTTGAACATAGGCTATTCTCTTTCTTAATTTTCGTTTCTTCCAAAATTGATTTAATGATGAAGCTGATGCCATTCTAGCATCATAAAGTTCATAAAAATTTTAAAATTGAATTCGACCTCAAATTCGTAATCTTTACATATGAAAACCAAGGTAAGCCAATTTTTTAGAGGATATCCAAAATAGCTTTTTCTGACCCTTAGTCATGGGGTACTTGGAAAATAAATTCTGAACACAAGGCCTATTTAAAAATTTTTACAACCCCCTCCCACCTGTCAAAAAAATCTATTTTCCATTTAAGAATACGACCCCCAGAAAAAAAAAAATCTATCAACTTTTTCCCTGATCTCCCTCCATCATCTCAACGAAAGTAGAGAGTAAACTGCCCATTTATTTGAATATTTGACATTACTTTTCGACCACCAAAACTTGCAGTTTTCCTCTCTAAATTTTTATATTCAATGCCTTAATAAACCAGTCTGTAGTTGTTTAACAAAATCAAATCAAGTAAGTTTCATTTTTGTCAACTTTGTTTTTCAGTTTTTACAGTGATGGCAAAGGTTTTGTAACAGACCGTCAAATGACGTCATTTAGTCAAGTTTCAATTAGAAAAATGTTCATTTAACTCAAATTGTCCACACTGTCTGAATTTGTTATTTCTGATATTGTTACCATGTTATTCGATTACCGAAAACCCCACATTCAATTTACACAATACCGAATTTTTTTTTTGCATTTGATTAAACAAGAGGCTATTCTTTACAAATCTCAGAAATTAATATTAAATAAATTCCATAAAAATGATTTCAATTTTATTCTATTGATAGTGCTCTCGGTTTACCTCTAAAATTAAATACCACAAGACGAGTTTTGAATTGATACGATTCTTAAGAAGATATTAATGAAAGAGATAATTAATTATAGTCTAGTTTGGAGCACAGATGCACCCTCAGTAAGAACAGCTTGAAAAAAAATAAACTAATACACTCAGTAAGTGAGTAAAGGGTGAGAAGTCTTCTAAAATATTATAAAAGAGGAAGTTCCCATGCCCTTCCCCCACCAAAGTTCGCGACATTACCCAAAAGTTTTTGGATTCGCCACTCTAGCTTTGTTGTCTAGGATTAAAAAGCTTAACTCCAGTTTTTGGTAAAGGTTCGATGGCAAATTTACCTGTTAAGTCTCAACTTTCATTGAGATAGTGGAGGGATATCAGCGAACTAGTTGATATGTTTTTTATTAACATGAGTTTGAAGCTTTAGATTGGTTGGTATTCTGAAATGGAAAATGATTTTTTGACATGTGGAGGAGGTTTAAGAATGTAAAAATTTCTAAATAGGTTAAGTGTTCAGAAATTTTTTTTCAAGTACCCCATGAACAAATTTCATAAAAATGAAAAACGAAAAAGAAGTTCACTTTTGACAAATTCTGAATTCTCGTATAGACAAACACATAAATCTTTATATTCAATTCATCACTTTAATTTTCACCTATTTAAGCGCCCAAAACCTTTTAAGCGCTGTTAATAAAAAAAGTAATTTCCGAGATTTGTAAAGAAAAGCCTCTTGTTCAAATACAAAAAAAATTCGGTATTGTGTACATTGAAATTTGGCTGCAAAAAGCTAGTCGGTATGGTTAAAATTTTTGATTTTTACTCCCATAATTGATTTTCTGGGGTTTAGTAATCGAATAACATGGTAACAATATCAGAAATAACAAATTCAGACAGTGTGGACAATTTGAGTTAAATGAACCTTTTTCTAATTAAAACTTGACTAAATGACGTCATATGACGTTATTTAGTCATATAAAATAATTTCAATAGTAAAAAAAATTATGATCAAGTTCAAATTTAGGTTAATTTTTTAAAAAAAATTTCACAATTTGATCTTGAAAAATAAAAAGGTCTTTTTTAAAGATTTTAAAATCATTGTAAAAGCCCAAAATACAGTGCAGAAGATACACGAAGCAGAACTTTATATATGCGAGTAACGAGACGTTAACTTTTGTATTTTTGGGCAGTTTTATTCACAATTGTCGAAAAATTCTTTTAAAAATGATTTGTATAAATGATACCCGGGAAAAAAAAAACGGATAATTTTTTGTGTTAAAACGCGTTTTTTTGAAAAAACGCTATTAAACGCTAAAAAACATATCGTTTTAAGGCGTTTTGAAAATTTTTTGTTAAGTTGAAATTTTGAATTCAAAAACGCAAAAAAACGCTTGAATTTTTTCCCGTTTAAACGCGTTTCTTATTCAGCGTGTAAAAAACGTTAAAAGACCAAACATTTTCAGGCGTTTTAAGAATTCTTTCTAAAAGTGAATATTTTATTTTAAAAACTTTAAAAAACGTCTAAAAGAACTCTTTAACTGTATAAAAATTGAGTATAAAAATTCTTTTAAATTTTTTTAGAGGAAAACGGTAAATGAAGATAGAAATGTTCTTAAATTTTTTCTTTGCTGGAAATTCAAGGGTGAGGTAAATAAAATTCATCAATATGTCTAACTTCAATAATTCATTAATGTGCTAATATCTGTTAAGTTATTCGGTTGCTTTTATCAAGCGTTTTATACAAAATTTGTGTTTGAATAAGCAAAAAAATAAAAAAGGAGGGTTTAAAAAACTTTAAAGTGGTTTGTCTTTGCCGCTTTTTTTCTCATCTCATTCTCTGATCCATTTAATTCAAATTTGTGGATTGGAATGATTGGAGAAGAAGATCCGGGTTCAAACCCTGTTCAAGGAAAAAAAATAATTAAATGTGTTTTCAAAAAATAGTAAAATTGATCTAGCCATTGTCCATGACGGATGTGTCACATACAGCGCATTGTAACCGTAGATAGACGTTTACCATTCGTCACCAAATGGTATTAAAAATCGTGTTAACAATTGAAAAAAAAGTGTTTAAAAAAATTAATTGTGTATTATAGAAAAATTAATTGTTTTATGATATTAACAGAGTGTTGGAGGTCCATGATAGACGCTCCAGCCCCCCTATCGCCTTAGTTGCGGCCTAAAAAAAAAAGAATTAATTTTTTAAGATTATTTTTTAAGCTCCTCCTACTATTTTTTCCTATAAATTGTTGAAAATTTTTAAAAAAAAAAATTTATTTGAACCAGGAGTTGATTTTTTTTCCGTAAATTTTACACGAGGCCGGGTAGGGTCGGTAGTTTATGAGGGAAGAAAAGTGAAGAAGAAAAATTTTCTTACCCGTTTCACTCTCTAACAAATAATTGCTAGTTAAATACTAAGTGAATCACAGTCGAATGCAATATTGTCGTTCGAAATTGTTAATGTTCTGTAACCAGTTTTAGACCACTTAAATGACAAAGATCATGGACCATTTTGCGTAGTTGTTTGGACAAAAAACTTCTTAAACTAAACAAGATTGAACTTTTTCTTCCTCTTGTTTCTCATCGTTAGTGACAAAATCATTCACTAAGTAATGTTGAGCAATGTCTAATACCATCTTTTAAGAGTCTTAAAAAAATCTTATTTTAAGTTTCGGAGATTTTAAGAATTATTAAGATTAGTTAAGAAAATGTAAGAAAATTGTAATAATATGTTCGTTTTTTTTTTACCAAACTGACCAATTGACGGTCATCTTTGGGAGTTGAAATCTTAGGCCTTCCAGATCTTGCCGATCTTCGTATGAATTTGTTTCAATAAATCGGTCAATTATGGTCTTTATACATTTTTTTGATCTTTTTAATTCAACTCCTATCTTAGACAATGATTTTCCTTGTTGATGAAGCAAGACAGCATTTACTCTGTCTTCTTTGGTGATTGGGCGTCGTTGAGGAGTCTTAGGGGAAATTTTTAACTTAAATAGAGCTTTAATGTAATGAGATTTTCAAAATTAGCTTTCTGAATATAAATCTATCTCGAAACTGCTCAGAATCAAAAAATTGGAGTATGTGGTATGGTTTGTGAATTAAAAAATAGGATTGTCTTTATATCGTTTCTTAATTTTTTCACAAAAAATTGTCGCTTAAAACACAAGTTTACCAAAAAAAGGACTTAAGATTGTCAAAATGTCTCTTTAAATATGTGGAAAAGACTGAAAAAAAGAAAATTTTCGTTTTAAACGGGTCTGATTACCTTTTGATGGTCAGAAAGTCAAAAAAATTTTTTTTTTTCACCTATCCCTAATGCAACCAACAATAATTGGACCAATAGGAGTCAGGATGGTCCGATTAAGTTTGAGTCGGGTAGAAAAAGAAAGCTTTGGTCCGAAAACATAATTTCAAAATAGTTATATATTAAAAATTTTAAAATTTGTTTTTATGATGCCGTGAACCTTACTAAAAAGAATTTGTGAAATTGTAGCATAAATTTTAAAGAAAGGATTGATAGACTAAAAATGAAAATTTAAAATTTTTAAAAAATACATTTTAGTGAACAAATGTTTTAAATACAGTATTGTGAAAAAATTAGAGAACGATGAGATTTTTTTTATAACTTTTATTTTAAATTAAAAAATACCGAAAAATAAAAGAAATTCACACAAACCAATTAGCGATACAAAAAATACATGTTTTGTTTATCCTAAAAAAGTTGTATAAAGTCGGATCTGTACCTCACAAGTAATTTACAAAATCGATCAAAAAGGCGGCAATAAAAAATGAAAAAAACTTTTGTGAAAAAATTAGAGAACGATTCACATTTTTAGCTTAAAAAGGTCAATCCCGAGTCACACCTCCACTATTTTTCAAACATTCATTAATTCTTCTTGGCATTGAGTCAACTAGATTCTCGGTAAGAATTCTTGGTACTCTTTCTAGGATTTCTGGCACGATTCTTTTCAATTCTTTCAATGTTCGAGATCCAACTTTGGAAAGCTCTTTGTCAAGCCAACTCCACAAGTTTTCAATGCAGTTTAAATCTGGACTGTTAGCTGGCCATTTTAGACACTATATTGCGATCAGAGAACCATTCGACTACTTTTTTGGCTCTATGACATGGTGCATTGTCGTGCAGAAATATAAACGACTCGTCTTGGCGTCTCTTTTCCATCGATTCAACCAAGTTTCTATTCAAAATCTCGATGTACCTAGCAGCATTTAATCTTCCATCAAAAATACAATGAATTCCAAGACCATAATAACTCATACAGCACCATATTCCAATTGAACCACTTCCTTGCTTAGTACGCTTAATGATACAATCTTGATTGTACTTTTCTGCCGTAGTCTTACGAATGCAAATTTCGGTTTTTTCGGTTGTCCACCTCAATGTTCATTTCGTCACTAAAAAGAACTTGCCTCCATTTCGACATTGACCATGATTTTACCATCTTACAAAACTCTTTTCTTGCTTTTATGTGTTTTTCGGAAAAGCGAGGTTTCTTTACAGCCACTTTCCATTCGAGTTTATTTTCCAATAGCCTTCTTCTGACTAGAGATGACGATGCAGTCTTTCCATTAGATAGTTTCCATTGATTTGCGACGACATGGGATGGCTCGGTTCGATTTCTCTTTACCAAACGGACCAAATTTCTGTCATCTTTAGGAGTTGATATTCTCGGTCTGCCTGATCTAGGCCGGTCTTCGTATGATTGTGTTTCATTGAACCGATCGACTATTTTTTTAATGCATGATTTAGCTCTATTCAACTCTCTTCCGATGTCTGCGAACGATTTGCCTTGTTGTCTTAGGATAACAGCCTTGATTCTGTCCTCAGGAGTAACTGGTGGGCGGCTTTTGATTTCCGAGGCCATTTTCTCATTAATCTCTTATTCAAACGACTGAATTTTTTTTTATGATAGATTAGGGGTGTTTAAGCTTAAATCCAAAATTTCATAAGGATTGGTTGAGTACTCAGTGAATAGGAGTGTAAAGTTCATGTCGTTCTCTAAATTTTTTTTTAAAAAAAAGGAGTAGTTTTTTAAAACCCTCATGTCTGTTTTTTTTCAAATTACCAATCAATGATTGTGGACTCATTAGAAAGAGGAAAATGTATATTTTTTACTTAAAAAAAATTATCTCAAAATTTTTATCCCTCAGCAAGCTATTACCTTTGAAATGTCGAATCTAACAAAAAATTAATTGCGTTCTCTAATTTTTTCACAATACTGTATAGCAATAAAATTCAAATTTCAGTTTGGTTTTACATTCGAATATAAAATTTGGATTTTTTTTTTAATTTTAGTCTTACTCGAAAATGGCTATTCACTAAGTACCGTATTACCTCAAATAAAAGACAGTGTGGTCATCAAAGAATTTCTTCTATTCGAAACAAATAAAAATCATTTTATAACGTTTTTTAACATTATTGATTCACACAAAAAAGTTAACGAGGCTTTCTTTTAAACGAGACACATTTTTAGAAAAAATTACTCAGATAGAAGGAAAATTTAACTCAATTAAAAGCAACTTTCTTTTATTTGTTATTGCTTGTTTTTGAGGTAATGCGTTAAAGTTTACACAAATTGTGTAGATAATTTTATTTCACAATAATGTGTAATATTTTTTACACATTTTTATAAACAGAGTATCCAGTGATGCCCATAACGGTTCCAACAGAGATATTCTCCAATTTATTTTCTTTTATCGTTCTTGATTTAACAGAATCGAAAATTAAGAAAAATTCTGATCTCTTAAATTTTTTTCAGAGATTTGTAAGAGGTCAAAGTTTGATCTGTCTAGTCATTAGACAGATATTAAAGACATTAAAAAATTTCAAAATAATTTGATTTGGTGAAATCTAAAAAAATATTAGAGCTCTTCTGGGTGTCTTTAGGTCCATGTGTTTCTCATAAAAGACCCGGTTCGCTTTTAAGCCTGGTTGATGACTCTGACGGTTATATTTGTCGAAAGGATATCTTTTTGTGGCATAATCTACCCTTTCAAGACTCAAGTCCTGAAAACTCGAAATCGCAGGTTGTGACTTAACCGAATCCTTATTGTACTAGGCAGTCATATGCTTTAACTGTAGTTGAGATACTTTTTAAATTTAAAATAAACTAAAATTAGTTTTGTAGATCAATTCAAAATTAAAAAAAATAAAATGAATAAACAAGATGGATACTAAACCAATGGGAGAAAACGAAATTCAAGATTTAGTGTTTCTGAAACAAGTTGTGAACAAAAGTAAATAAAGATAATTAAGCCTCATCGTCACTCAACGATTCACTTAAAAGATAAACGAGATAATCGGGAAGATCCAGAAATGGTTTGTCAACTCTTTAATCTGATTTTTAGAGCAGTTAGTCATGTATCGATTCTAGTTGAAGACAATACAACTAAAATGAGGATTTTAAAAATTTTAAGTACATTTGTCCAAGAGAGATCTTTAAGGAGGATTAAATACACCTTCAATAAATGTTATAAATCCTCACTAGGGTTGTTAATACAAAAGAGACAAATTCAAAAGTATTTGATTATCCCGTTTCGGAAAACAAATCACTGTTTCAAATTTCTAAGTTTGAAACGGCGATACTTTTGTTTCATAAAATTAAAATTTTAGAAATTATTTGAATTTTATACTTAAAAATAAAGCAAAAGAGCTAATCTTGAAATTCTTTTACAAAAGGAAATGAATAGATGCAAATAATACGAATCGGGAAAAAACAATATATTTGCATGTTCAGTATTGAGAGTGAAATAACTAAATCTTGTTAATGCGCCTTTAACTTTAAGTTCTACTCTTATGACAAGTCTTAAGCTTAAGACTCTAGAAAAATATATCGTAAAAAGATCCTCCTGTGCATTTGAGCCAATATTTACATACATAGAATAAATTTCTAGTCAAGTTGTTTATTCTTGTCGAGCCTAATTTTTTTATTTTGAAGGGAAGCAGGCTAATCTTTGTACATTTTCAAAGCAAAAATTTTCAGTAACACACAAGCATGGTAGTAGTATGTTCTTATTATGGAGAAACTATATTAATCTCTAGTTTTCGTGAATTTATGATTCAATTTTGTTTTTTTTTTAAAAAGCCTTTTGAAATAGGCATATTTCTTTTTCAAAAAAATAAAATTCTTCCATTTTGTTTTGAAAAATAAGAAAAACTTTTGTTTTGTTTTTTTAATTTAAAAATAAAAGTTTTGTGAAAAAAAATCAATTTCGAAATAAATCTTTTCTTTCAAAATCTGAAGTCCTTTTGTTTTAACAACCCTAATCCTCACCACTATAAACTACATCAGAAACGAAAGAATGGAAAAAATCTTCAACTTATTTTTATTATTGATAATTATTAGTTTTAATCGATTTAACGAATTATTTATTGTCAAATTGGAAAGATAATCTTTCACACCATGTTTATTTTTTGCCTTTTTTTCAAAAATATTCAATCGATTTTTAGCTTAAAAATGCAATCTTTTTAGGTGAAGAAATCTTTATAATGGAAACTTTTGCATAACAAAATTTTATTGCTATTATGCAAATTTTTTATTTCTCAATTATATGCAAATCAATTCAAATTATAGTTAGATAAACGCTCCCTTATATCTAAAAAAAGTTTTCATCTTAAACATTGTAGCAGAGATAATGTACCGGCTGATTCATTAAGCTGATGTTTACTTAACGGAATCAAACATCCTCATTTCTCTGAATACGCTTGGCTGTAGTCAAAACCAATACTAAATAGGAATAAAATTCAAAGCTTTTTAATCGAAATAATGACTTTATTTATGATGAACGACTCATAGTAACTAAGAGTCATAAATGCATCTTAGCAGGTCCAAGGTTCAATAGGAAAATTTTGATTAAATTGAGAATTTTATTCAGAAGGCTAGGGCTCTTATTTTAAATTTTTTTTTTAACCAGTCTGGTGTAAAAATTTTCTTATTTTTTTATTTGTTAAAAAGATTGATAATTAAGAAATTTTAAATTAGACTTGGTTCTAGAAGGAGTTACGAAGGCTGCTGGTTGATCCCTGACTCCCCAGCCTCATTCAGAAAAGCATTTTTTCATACCTCATGTTTCGAGTGAAGTTTTCTGATGGCTACCGAAATTACCTACATGTCGTTAATTTCGACATAAATTTATGGAAAAAACAGCTTTTTTGGACCATATTCGACTTTAACCACATGTCGTTCAGTCATTTTGAAAACCACTGTCCACCAATTAACGACATGTCGTTAATAACGAATTCCCAGTTATAACCACATGTCCTCAAATTCGAGAAAATACACTATTATACAAATTTCATATCAACCTGACAATGATTATGATGGTCATACGACTGTAAGTTTTACAAGTGACCTTTTAGATGGATCTAATTTTAGGAGTTTATAAATTACTTAAATTTTTTTTAAAAAGAATTATATTACCTTTATTTTTTTTAACGATTCTTTTAAAGCTTATTAAAATTACGCAAAAAAGTTCTTATAAAAAAAAGAATTTCTGGTTGCGTGTTCAAAAAGAGGATGTGCTGGAGAGAAACAGTAATACAAATTTTATGTAAATAGCTTTTGAAAAGTTAGCGCATATGTGGCTGTTTTTCGTCTATATAAAAAATGATAAAAAAAAATTTTTAAAAATAACTAAAAAAGACTTCAAACGCAAGATGATTTCATCAAACAAGATTTTAATTTTTGTTGTTATTTTTTCGTTTATGACGACTTTAATACAAAATGCTCCAGTTAAAGACTGTGAATTAAGCAAGGATCGTGATGGTAAAAACGAAAAGAATTCTGAAGAAAATTCCGATGTTTTAAATGAGAATGAAGAAGAAAGTAGTTTAGAAGAAGATGATGAACAAAAAGGTGAAAAAACTGAAGATGATTATAGTTTGGGTGATGCGGAATACATAGATGAAGAAGATGTTAAACCAAAAGGGAGAAATGATGTTGATAATATTGTTAGACCCAAAGACAAATTAGGTGAAGAGGAACCTCAATCCGAAGACTATCAAGAAGAAGATGATGAACAAAAAGGTGAAGAAACTGAAGATGATTATAGTTTGGGTGATGCGGAATACATAGATGAAGAAGATGTTAAACCAAAAGGGAGAAATGATGTTGATAATGTTGTTAGACCCAAAGACAAATTAGGTGAAGAGGAACCTCAATCTGAAGACTATCAAGAAGAAGATGATGACTCTGAAGAGCAAAATGAAGAAGAACCAAGCGACTATTAAGGTAATCGCAAAATATAGCTAAAAATTTTATTTTTTTTCTTTTAATTTATTAAAATAAAACATTTGCATCAAATTTTTTTGATTGAAAAACTAGATTTGCCAAAGTTTCGATAAAATCTGGTCTATTAATCAACTTTAAAATATTAATCCAAAACTAAGACTATAACTAACATTGACCAAAGAAGTTGACTATCAAAAAAACTATTAAAAAATAAAACTATCTAAAAGCTGTTTGAAAGATCTTTGATCTAATCTTCATAAAACTAAGAAAAAGTTATAATCAAAAATGAAATATACCGGCATGTACAGGAGGGTTTGTATTTTCTTCCGGATCCTGAAGCCAAGTTGATCGACGTTGAAGATATAGATTATGAAAAACTTGACCTACCGTTATATGACGAAGAGTAAGATGAGCAATTGGATGATGGAAATGTATATGTTAGCGAGACAGTTAGAGATAGAGTGATGACACAGTCAGAATTGACAAAAGCTACAGTTAGCTGTGAGACTGTATCAACTCAATCTTGTCCAATTCAATCTGAAAAAACTGATAAAACTTAACCGCCTAAAACACGGTACAATTAAAGAAATAATATAACATAACATTATTTTTGATTGATTAAAAATTATTTTTATTTATTTTTTGATTTAATTGTCCACAAAAAAGTTTTTTGTGGATAAAAAATAAATTTTCCATCAATTAAAACTTACTTTTTTTATTTTCAAAAATTGTCCAGGTAAACTCGAATTGTCAATTGTCCCTGAAAATTCTTTATCAAGGTGATCAGACCCAACTAGTCTGCTCCTTGAGAATTTTTTTTTTATGTTTTATGGGATTACAACTTGCAATAAATTGTACACCCACGAGGCAAAAGTTTTTTTTCAAACTCTTTTTAGCTTTGCAAAAAAATGTTCTCAATTTAAGAAGTTCATTTTCATTTTCTGATAAATTCAATGGTTCGTCTTATTCATCTGACACCTTTTATAGGTGGAACTGCGGTTTGTCAGGTTTGTTTGTGTAATTATGCATGATTATTAGAGACGACACAAAATTACGATTTTTTAAGCCAAAATACAAAAAAAAATTGCGAAAAATTATTGTCAATTCTTGCAAAAATTACTTTTTATCACACAATTAGTAGTAGTAAAGTAGTAGTAGTAAAAATAACTGCGACTCGACAAGTCGAGTTAAGCCGTAAGGCTGTGGCAGTTCTTTGCGATCAAACCAATTCAAGCGTTTTAAACCATTCATCAATCTTTGCTTTGAAGGAATTTAATGAAACTGAATCCACAACATTCTTTGGTAAACTGTTTCAGTCGTTAAAAACTCTATTTGTTATGTAATTAAAACGGAACGGACAATTCTTGATGAGTTCTCTTGAAACCATTTTTGAATGACCCCTTAAATTATAGTTATTTTTTGCAGAGTTATACCTGATGTCATTCGTCAATTTGACAGCCTCTAAACCATTTACTATCTTGAAGAATTGAATTAAATCACCCCTTCTTCTTCTTGTATCTAGTGACGTGAGTTTCATTTTCGATAATCTTTCTTCGTATTCTAATTGTTTAAATTCTGGTATCATTCTTGTGGCTCTACGCTGAACTTTTTCTAGCTCCCGCTTATCACCCTCAAAATAAGGATTCCATACACTTATGCCATATTCATAAGCGGTCTCACCATTGACGTGTATAAAAGTTTTACTACATTGACATCTAGATATTCAAAATTCTTCCAAATCATACCTAATATCTTGTTCACTCTACCCGAGGAATAGCTCACTTGTGCACTCCATTTAAGGTCGTTTTGAAAATAAACTCCTAAATCTTTTTCCAAGCTCGTTGTTTTCAAAGGTTCTGTCCCCTGCTTATTAAATATTGTGTATTCATAATGAGGATTTTTCTGTCCGATATGCATGACTTTGCACTTTTCCAAACTCAATTCGGTAGCCCAAGTAATAGACCAGCTTGATACTGTATCTAAATCTCTTTGTAGAGTTAATTTATCGTTTAGATTGTCAACTGTTGCTATGATCTTCATATCATCAGCATAATTTTTTGATTCGTTGCACAATGTTTCAGACAAGTCGTTTATAAACAAAACAAACAAAAGAGGCCCAAGGACTGATCCTTGAGGAACACCACTGGTTACATCTAGCCATTCGGATTCAACATTTCCCAAGACAATTCTCTGTTTTCTTCCTTGCAGAAAATTTTTGATCCAATCTAAAATTTTACCATCAAAACCATACGCTGACAACTTGTACAGTAGCAATCGATGTGAGACTTTATCGAAAGCCTTTGCAAAGTCAGTATACACGATGTCAATTGAACTTCCAGATGCCAATAAATTTGATATTAGATCCATTGTCTCTAGTAGATTAGTACAACACGATCTTCCTGGAACAAAACCGTGCTGAGAACAAGTAAAAGTCCATTTTCCAATAAAAATGACAACATTTTTTCTTTAAAAAGACCTTCCAAAATTTTACAAACAATGCTTGTAAGTGATACTGGACGGTAGTTACCAGGACCGAGCCTTGTGCCTTTTTTGTATAGTGGCGTAACATTTGCTTGCTTCCAAGCTGAAGGTACTTCACCAGTTGAGATCGATTTTTTAAAAATTAACATGATTGGGAGACTGACAGACATCGCAATTCTTTTGAGAACAAAACCACTTACTTTGTCGGGGCCTACTGCCTTATGTTCATCAAATTTCTTTAATTTGTTACAAACAGACTCAATGCTGATAGTTTCGTCTATATCATCTGGAAACTTTTCATTTGTTCTCGAGTTAAAAATTGGATTTGGTCGATCGCAGTTGTCTTTTGAGAAAATCGATTGGAATTTTTTGTTTAATAAATCAGCTATTTCTTTCGGATCATTGATTACAACACCGTTCGCATCTCTCAAACCCTTAATGGCTTCTCTAGAACCGTTTCCTAATTTATTATTGACATACTTGTAAAATTCTTTCGGATTTTTTTTAGCTCTACCAGCAATAAATTTCTCATAGCTCTTTACTCCGACTTCGACAATTCAGCCGCCTCTTTCTTAGCTGCCTTGTACAATATTTTCTTCTGAACAGACCAACCACTTTTTTTAAAAGCTTCCCAAGCTGAAAATTTTCGTCTCAGACTAGATTTGATATCGGAATTCATCCACGGTGAAAATTTTTTTGTTTTTTGATTTTTGTGAAAGACTGGAATAAAACGATTACACGCATTGTAGTACTCGTCTAAAAACAATCATACATTTCTTGGCACTTAAGTTTTTGAATTTCTCGTTCCAATTCACTGAATGAAAATATAGATTAAATGATTCATAATCACCCTTTTTGAACAAGAAGTTTGAACTACGAAAAGACGACTTTGACTCACCCTTGATTTCATAATTCCACGATAGACTTAGATGTGTTTTATTTAACGATCCTAGGGGAGGTTCTCTCTCTATCGAGTATATTCGATAGAGAGATTAAATTAAATTCTTAAGTATTTTTTGAATTTAATTTAAAAAAAATAAATAAAATGTTGTTGGAAAAAGTCCAACGTAGAGCGACAAGAATGATCCCGTGTTTCAAAAAAATTGAATACGAAGAACGGTTAGCAAGGATGGATCTTATGTCACTTGAAACAAGAAGAAGAAGAGGCGATTTGATTCAAGATCGTTTATGGGTTAGAAAATGTCAACTTAATGAATGGTATCAGGTAAAGTTCTGCAAAGAATAATTATATTTTAAGGGGTCACTCCAAAGTGGTTTCAAGAGAGCTTATCAAAAACTGTCCGATACGATACAATTACATTACAAACGGAGTGGTCAATGATTGGAACAGTTAACCGATGAATGTTGTGAACACAACTTCATTAAATTCATTCAAAGCGAAACTTGATGATTGGTTTAGAACAAATGAACGGTCGAATGGTGCTAATGCAAAGAACTGCCACAGCCTCACGGCTTAACTCGACAAAAGTCGGGTCGCAGTTATTTTTTACTACTACTCCTACTACTTTTAAGTCAACTCAAGTTTCCGGGGAAATGCGCATAATATACAGTCAGAGCTCGAATTTGAAATTACGGCTGTAATGTAGTACAATGTAATATCGATTCGATTTTGTTAATTCAAGGTTTTGTTAACAATTTGAATCTTACTGTGAGTGTTAACTAAATCGAGGTCTGACTGTACATGTTACTTTAAAAACTCTAGTTTAATCGATGGTGTATGATATAAGAAATTACAAATTCAAAGTATGCTTAGTTCACAAATTAAATATTTTCACTTGAAATTGAAAGTTTGTCAATGTTAATTAGAAAATTGTCCATAAAACTTTTAATAATTTGATTACATATTCATCTAAGCCATATTCCTTCTGTTTTTCTAATAAAAGAATCAACTGAATCTAATTTATTCATGAGCTTGTAACAGTCAATATGCAAACAGGTTTTTAAAATCAACAAAATTCAAGCAAATCATCTCTAAATGCTTGTTATAAATGCCGATAAAAAAATGAGTTTTACGCTTCGTAGAGCATCTTTTGGAATATTGAACATAATTAAAATTTGAATACTATTACAAAGCCTTTATCTGATTGTTGAAAGAACATGTTTTGTGTGTGTGCTTGACACAATTTCATAATTTTATTCATTTCTTATTGGAATCGTTTTAGAATTTCATGAAGTTTATAAAATGAGTCAAAAAAATATTTTGTGTTTTTTAAACACTATCTTTAGGAAGTACTTTTCGATTCAGTAGCGATGTTTCAATTGAGTCATAATCAAATTTATTGAGTCATATTTAAAAAAAAAACTATGGATATAAATATTTTCTAAAGATTCATAAACACACAAGTGTATTTAATGAACGAATTTAAAATAATTTTAACAATTAAAAATGTTTTCACATATCCTAATACCATTCTTATTATTGGTATCATTTAGAGTAATAAAAGCTGATAGATTTCAAGACTTATGTCTTGAAAACGAAAATAATAAGGAAAAAGATAGTTTTATAAATCAGATTTTGCAAGAAAGTAATATTACAACGATATTTTTTCAAGACAAAGGTAATTTTGATGATTCTTTTGTATCAAACACTGATTCAGATCCCGATGTTGATTATATAAAATCGATTGATGATGGCCAAACATTTTTCGAAAAATTGTACAGTTATTTTTTTGAATAAAAATTCGTAAATAATTTTTATAATAAAATAGTCTTTATAGCATTGTGAAAAAATTATAGAATGCAAATTTATTTTTGTATAATTTTAATTCAAAGGCCCATAACTTGTGAAGCAATAAAAATTTTGGTGTAATTTTTTACACCAAAATTGCGTATACTGTGATTGTTAGACACCTTAACAGATCAAAATAAGATATTAAAATAATTGGTCGATAAAACGGTGCAATCCCGGGAAATATTTTGAGGACCAAATATATTCCATACAGAAAATACATGAAAAAGCGCTCGATAGGAAACGAATTACCCGATGGGTATATTATTTCGACACAATCGATTATACAAACAACACAAAGCAAAATCTTTTCATCACAAAAAAAAATCTTCTCGTCACAAAAAACGATGTACCTAAATAAAACTTTTTAGCACAAAATTTTTGTGCTGAAATTTTTTTCAAATAAAATTTTAATTACCGTTATCCCCCACACAATCCCCCTACCTCTGATGTAAAATGCCCGTTTAATAATCTTGTTGATTAGGAGACGTGCTAGACAACGAGTAACTAGTAGTCCCAATTGATTTTGGAAAATGACTTGATTCGCTATTCGGATCGTGGTCTCAAAGCGAATTATCAAACAGTCTCAACTTCTTGGCTTTATTTTTACTTGACTGTTTGGAGGGTTCGTTTTCTTTTGGTTTGTCTCTGGTCAAGCAACCCGCTTGAACTTTCTCATATGCTTAAAAACTCTCAAAAATATTCTAATATTTTCCGAAAAGAACACTTTAATAAAAATGCAAAGAAAACTTAACTTTGTTTCAATCAATTAAAGTTAGGTATGATTTAGAAAATTTTTTATCCAAAGCGAAGCTTTGTTAATGTCTTGGGAATTTTTCCATTAACTTTACTACTAAAACTACATTACTTTCTTTTTAAATCTTCATAAGTAACTTTGAATCAGAAAGACTCCACATTACTAATAGCATAGAGATAGTATTGTTAGCTTTTCATTTCCAAGGCAAGTTACACACTAAGCCTAGTAACTCTGAGTTAAGTTATATTATTACAAAGTTCCGCCAACAGTGTATATCTTTTAACTCATATCAAATAAACTTTTATATAATTACAAACTACTTATCATTCAAATATGCAAAAATCAAGTAGAATATATAGAAAATACAGAAAGAATCATGGAATAGTTTGTATATTCTTAGAGATTTTAGTGAAAGTCTTTTTGAACTACAACCTTACTTGGATGAAATAAAAAGACTAGAAATTCTTCAAACATACACCCTTTTAAAATTACCAGAAACTAAATCTTAGTTTTTTAAACATTCATATTTAATAAAAATTTAACTAAATTTCTTCTTTGTTAGTCAAAAAATATCATCTTTGATTCGTTGTGAAGTCGCTTTGTAAAAGGAGCGTAGCGACACAATACTTGTTTTTATTTGAATTGTGAATAGATAAAATATAACCGTTTTGTTTTGGAAAGATTTTTTATTGTGTTGAATAGGCCCTTACCCGATCCTTTCATCTCAAATAAAATTAACGAACCTGTCTTGAAAAGAACCTTTTCATTTAAAATAGAGAATGCATTTATTCATAAAAACCAGTGGTCGAAGAGTCTCTAGAACAAAAGTGAGTATGTCTCTAGTCTGCAAATAGATTTTTTGGTGATAAACATTTAAAAAAGCAGCTTCTTTAACAATTGAAAGTCCACTTTTGATATATCCCTTTAAACGGGTCTTTCTGACCCGTATCATTAAAAATGGATTTTAATATTTACCAAATCATCTTTTAGGGTATCAATCGGAAGCTTTAGACACAAGCTGTTTAATTATCAATTAATCATTTTTGAATTCTGGTCTTAATAAATATGTGGAAAATCGCGAAAATTCCCGGAAGCGAAAATCTCTTTTATCGCTGAATCAATGGTTTTTTAGTCAGAATAAAGAAAAAAATCGAATTTCAATCACAAATATTTTTCCAAGAAATAAACAAATTGGTAGGCAAAAGAAGTTTTGGTAAATATGTAATATCTTAGTGACTAGATTCCTGTAATACGATTCTCTAAGACGGAATCATAGAAATAAACGTTTATAATGAGATACTCTTTGGTTAGTTTTAACAAAATAAAAGATGTTTTCCACTATTGCATTAGATTTAATCCATTTTAGCAAATAATCTGATTTACGCGATTTCTAGCGGATTTTCCCTGAATAAAACCCTCAAAAAGGGGAAAAATCTACCAATAAGCCAGGTAACCAGGTAACTAAAGCTTCCAATAAGATCTATAGATTGGTTTTCTAAAAGTTCACTCAGAACTTTTTTTTAAATAAATGAAAATCGAGCCAAAAAGACACGTCGGCCGTTTTAGGTAATTTTTTTTACTCAGAAATATTCATGATTTTACTGCACCTCTAACGAACTTTTGGTGGCAAGCGTAGCAGTACCAAAGCGTACCATACCCTTCCTGTAGCGTAAAGGAGCTTCCGTATCGATGCGTATCCCCTCTGAAGCAAAGCGTCCCGTGCTAAACATACCGAAGCGTACCGTATTCACCGCATCGTACTTGTCAAAAAAAATTTATTCGTCCTCTTGTTGCTAAGCTTCGCTTTGGTACGGCTACAGTATGGTCCACCAAAATTTTAGTAGAAGTGCAGTATCTAAAAAAACATAAAAATTTGATTTTTATAGGTCTTGAATACAGCGGTGGCAATTAATTTGTAACAAACGTTATATAACGTCATCTAACGTCATGTAACGTTATTTAACGTTGGGCGTTAGCTAACGTACTGTTGTCTCCTTAGATCTCATTTAATGCTTATAAAATCTAAAACCACATACTTTGAAAATAAAATTACCGCTATGTAATTTAAAATCGTATCAGTAACCTTAACAGAAAAAGTAATTTAAATTAAAATTCCAAAACGATCAAGTTTATAAAATTTTTATTATTAAGAACATAAAAGTTATAATTAAAAGAAGAGGCGACTGGTCAAGCAGATAGAATAAGTAAAAGACTAGTAAAAATGATTTATTCTAAAAAGATTTAGTCATTAAAAAAACCATTCAAAACACATTTTCAATCTTGAGAATTAAAATATTTCAAAAACAAAAATATACGTCACCTAACATCACCTGACGTCGGATGACGTCACCTTAAAGTATCAAAATCAAAGTTTGGTAAACTCAAGTTGCAAATGACGTCAGGTGACGTTAGCTGACAAAATATAAATGTTATCAGATGACATCAGCTGACGTTACCTGACGTCATCTGACGTTAGGTGATGGACTGTTGCAAAACCTTTGCCACCACTGTACTTAATTTAGAATTCTATTTTTTTTATTCAGTGTAGTAGCAAGGGTGTTTTGTTTCATACGATCTTCTGCTCTCGGATACTTTAAAGATCCTGAGAAGAATTTGAAGCAAAAATCCGGATTATAATTTTAAGTTCATCTGATTAAATTGAAAAGTTTTTGGCAGAGCTCTGGAAATTCTTTAAATTTTTTCTTAATTCATAATTGAACAAGTAACTTTATATATAATGTGTATATTATAGGTGAACATTTAACCGAGGAGACCCAATTATCCTTTGGGCGATAATTTCATAAAGGAGTCGGATTCATTTTTAGTGACTCATTTTGTGTGAAAAAACACTAGAAAACGTAGTTATAGCTCAAAAATATAACCTAAACTTGAAAAATAGTCTTATTGCGGAAAATTAATCAATAACGTTACATGACGTTAGATAACGTTATATAACTTTTGTTACAAATTGATTGCCACCGCTTTAGTAGTCTAGTTTAAAAAGCTTTTGAGAACTAGTTTAATCTCTGAGAAAACATGGAAACGGGCCAGAAAGACCCACTGGGCTTTCTAATGTTAAAAGCTTAAATATATAAGGTTCACCAAGTCATAAACCTTAGTATTTATAGCCGCTTTTTCAAAAGGATTCAATTGACCAAAATCTTATCGAAATTTATCCTAAAATTTTCATGCAAGCAATTTGTGATATTCACTATAGAACTTGCTATAAATCGTTTTAAAATATATTAAAATATGCGAAATTAGAGGTATGTAAAGTTCGGTTTTAACGTGCTTTTTCTAAAAATTTTCGGTGAAAACCCGCTTCTAAAACTTTTCATACCCTTCATTCTTAGAAATTAAAACATTTTTTAAAAAATTTATAGTAAGATTTGTAGTTAATACGGAAAAATATATACCCATAAATTTTCAAGTCCCTTTGAACATAGTTGAAAGGTGCTGAAACTTTTCTTGGAAACTAAGGTTTATGACTTGGGGAACCTTATTTCCGCCAAATTCAAAGCGTCCACTCTGTTTGAATTTGCAAAAGACAACTTAATAGATGTGTTCCCCATATATGAGTAAGTGTCACTGATGTAATTTTATAACTTTTTAAAAAACCAAAGCTCAGATTTTACTAAGATTTCCTTCATTTTAAAGGATTCCTAACCCAATTTGTAAAATAATGAACTTGATTGTGCTGTACTTTTTTTTTATTATGCGATATTTTTTATTTTTATGCGCCCAACACCCTCGATTGGACTAAAATCAAATGTAAAACCCTGGTCATTCAAAAATGAACGTTCATTAAACTTCAAAAACATTCATCAGCTTCATGAACTTTCAAGGTTTTGAAGGTTCAAGGGTTCATGAAACTTAATATTCCTTCATGTATTTTCATTATTTTCTAAAATATTCATATTTTCAAATTAAAAAAAAAATGAAAATTTTAGAAAAAATTTGAAGACTTTTGAACATTCAGGGTCCCTTGAACGTTCATAAATGTTCATTTTCGGAAGCTTTGAATGACCAAGGTTGTATGTAAAGTTAACCTGTGCAAATGAGAATTTTGGTAAAATTAAGTATGGAGAATGTGCAGCAAAAAATGCTGCATCTACTGGGAAAGTCTGCAAAAACTCTGCAAATTATTTACGCATTTAATTTTGTATCATTTTTAATATTGTGCATTTTGCACTAAATTTGCATAGTTTTTGCAGACTTTGCCAGTAGATTGCTCCATACTTTATTTTACCAAAATTCTCATTTGCACAGGTTATATTCCATTTTTTTGGGCATAGGATTAATGCTACTAGATAAATAGATGAATGTTACTAGATATTATAATAAAAGATAATTTCGATGAAACGTAGAAGATAAATTTATTAAATCATAGAAATTATTATTTTTAGAATATAATTGTATAATTGACCATATATTTAGATGAAAGAAAAGATAATAAAAAAGAAGAAGAAAACATAACGACGTTTTTTAGATTTTCGAGCTTTGATTGATTCTGTCGATTGAGATCGTCTATGGGCTCTTCTTGATCAGTATCGTCAACTTGAATATCAGTTGTATTGTAAATCTGTTGAATAGTCTCTTTGTTAACAGGAATATCTAAGAAGTGTTCGTATGTGTCTTCATCACTTGAGTCTGAAACAGTTTCACCTGACTGTTTTTGTAAAGCTGGAAGAGTATTTTTGGATCTATCAACTGCTCTTTTTTGACCAATTGGGATGAGTTTTAAATCCGGCTAGTATTTCATTGTCAATCAATTAATTATCTAGCTATTTGATAAGTTTATATAGTGATAAGTTTAATTTATATATTAGTTAACCCGATATTCAAGTAACTTAATTAATTTATCTATGTTTTTTTCGAAATATATTTCAATTAAATATTTTAGCTAGTGTTTAATAATATTATCTAGTAAACTTAATCTTTTTTATCTAGTAGTTTCATCTTTTTGTCTAGTATCAATTAATATATTCTCATTTTTTTGTGATTGAAAAATAAAAATCATAAAAAAATTTTAACATGCCAGTAATAAATAGGAAATACAGGTAATATTTAGTCCAACAAAGCCAAGCTTTTTTGTTAAATATAATTTAAAATTTCAAGCTCTTAAATAAAATAATTCCAGAAAATAAATTTACTTTTTATTTTAGATGTTTATCTATTTGAACATTTATCAAAATTCCGAAAAAATTTCATTAATGTCGGCTAGAATAATAATGATTGAATTTTGAAGATAAAATAAAATTAAAATTTATTTAACTAGAATTCTATTATTATTGATTTTAAGCATTTAATTGTGATAATACTTATTTAATTTACAGAAAAAGTTTTATTGTGTTTAGGCTTGGGGAGTATCAAGACCTCTCTTCTATAATGATTGAGTCTAATTTTGCATAATTAATCAAAATATATTGGTATAACATGTAACTATGCAGCTAAAATATATTTCTAAACAAATTCACGCTTGATTCATTTCGTGATTCTCTTTTATCTAAGCATAAGAGATCCATCATTTTATTTAAAACCGAAAATTTCAATTCAAATAAATAATTACTTGTTTTGTTTAAAAATGAAAATACTGGCTTTATACTTTTTTTTGTTATGTATATGTTATATTCAAAGTGGGACCATTAGAGAAAAGACACACAATATTGATTTTGATGAATATTCAAATGATTACCCAACTTTTACAGGAGACTATTCCGATTATTATGTAACTCGTCAGCATAATTCGGATGATTATTATTCCGGAGATTATTACGATTATGATGCAACTGGTTCTGGATATTATTCCGAATATTATGATGAAACAACTCGTGAAAATTATGCAGGAGACGATTTTAATGGACCAATCGAAAAGTAAAAGCGATTTTTCATGCGAACTTTTTTAATTTTTAAATAATTTTAAATAAAATTTTAATTTAATAACAATCTTAATTTTACTCAACCCTAATGCCAATTGAATTATCATATAAACAGTTTTTTAAAACCTGTTAAGTTATTGTAAGTAATGACTCCTGAAAATTTGTCTAAGTATACAGCGAAAGCACGATTCTGTTTTACAGCAGACCTATAGAAAAAGATGAAGCTCTTTGTTACTGAAGTTAAGTATTCTTCAATAGAAGAATACGCTTGGTTTGTGGTTCCAAGCTAAGTCTAAATAGTCGTCGAGTTCGCAGTCTTAGACTCGGATGAGTGACACTATTTATGATGAACGTCCCACAGTAACTAGTAGTCGTAACCATACCCTTTGGCCGGTCCCAAGTCCGGATGAGAAAATGGGAGGGAGGCTCATCGTTTCCACATTTTTTACTCTAAAACCTTAAAATTTCCATTAAAAAAAAGTAGGCTTTTAATATAGATCAAACAAATATTTATTCAATAATAATTTAGTACAGATCAGATTACGAAAAAAATACCTTCCGTTTTTAAACTCTAAAATCAAATTAACAAAATCTATTTTTTTTTAGTAATCTAATGCTATGAACACTTTAGATATAATTGAAAATGAATATGATCTTTTTCAAAGACTCGTTTCATACATTCCAATTGTCATAATAGTCTTTGGTTTGTTTGGTAACACAACATGTTTCATCATATTCAGAGTCAGTGAACAATTCAATCGTATACCCTCTATGGTATATTTATCATTTTGCGCTATTTTTGACACAACATCCCTTTTAGTATGGAATTTAAATCAATACTTTTTAGTCAATCACAACTTCTTAATAGAACACACAAGTCGTTTTAATTGTAAATTATTTTCTTTTATACAATCATTTTCATTACACTGTACATCAAATTTATTGAGCATTATGTGCATAGACCGGTATATAAGTACTTATTCAAAACCCGGGTCTTTCTTTTCTCGTCTCCCATTTTCGACTATTAAAACTTCGTACACATGGTGTTTGGTGATTATATCAATTTCTTTATTACTTAACTTTCACTTTATTGTGTTCAATGGAAACATTCGAAAGTCAATGAACACCCTTAACTTGAGCCTAATTGAAACATCAAATGGGACTATAAACATGACCCTAGTGAATTATGAAATATGTTATTGGTATTCACAAGATTTCAAGATTTACCCATTTTGGGATAAAGTAAATTTAATAATCTACAGTGTAATCCCATTTACGGTGATGATCGTGTTTAATGGTATGTTTATGATAAAAATAATGTCATTCAAAAAAAGAAAAATTAATGATAAGCGTAAAAAGTTAACTTTTTCAATAATGTTTATAACGATTATGTTTGTTCTAATGACTGTACCGCAAACAATATTGTTTGGGTTTTTTACAACACAATTATTGGAACTAAAATATGGTGTTAGTATATTGTATTTGACTGACGCTTTGTCTTATTTGTTTCATGCGAGTTTATTTTTTAATTGTTTGATTACTAATTTAAAATTTCGAAAGTTTGTTTTTCAGAAATTTTTTAGAATTTTTAGATTTTTTTTCAAATTTTGCAATAAATTTAAATAAATGAGAATTAAGCATGTTTAATTACGAACAAACTAAACAAAATAAAGAAAATGAGTAGAGTTGTAACTGGATCACAACAGGGGTATAAAATCTAAAATTTTAGTCGAATCCTTCAGTTTTTTGCAGCTGTTGAAATGAAGTTGAAGATGACCAGTTTATTCTATTAGTCGATGTCAATAATAACAAAAAGGTTCATGGTGAAAATAAACCGAATTTAACGGAATTTACTGGTAATACCCAAAAGTTTTTGTACTATAATTTCGAAAAATTTAAATTGTTAAATGGTCATCTTTATTACGAAGACGGCGGTGAAAAGAATACACTTAGGTATTGTATTCCCAAAACAGCTATCGAAACTGTTTTTACTCAACTCAAAGGGTATTAAAAAAACTCTTAAAAGGGTTTTGTCGAGGTTTTATGGTCTGAACCTAAAGAAAGAGGTAATCAAACATGTCAAATGTTGTGACATTTGTCAACGAGTAAATAATACTCAGCTAAAACAGGACGGGCATTTGATTTATTTAAAAGCTAGGCAGCCGAACCAAATTATAACCATCGACATTGCTGGTCCATTGATTATGTCGACTAATGGGTTTATGTATATTTTAGTAAGTGCATTCAGTAAATTTTCCAGAGCTTTGGCGATGAAGAATACAAAGGCAGAGACGGTTGCTTTGCTTTTATTGAATGAATAGATAAGTATTTTTGGTGTTCCACAAGCAGTTCTTTCTGATAGAGGCCCATATTTTCAATCCAAGCTACTCGAGTTACTTTACGAACTGCTGGACATAAAACAACTTAGAACTACTGCTTATCACCCGCAGTGCGATGGCCAATCTAAACGATTTATTCAAACGAAAAAATCAATGCTCAAATCTTATGTCGCGGAGGACCAACAGGATTGGGATGTTCATTTGAACAGATTAAGCTTCGCTTACAAAAGCTCTGTTCACGCTAGTACAGGGTTCAGTGCTTATGAAGTTATGTTTGGACAATTGCCAAGGATTCCGATAGATTTAATTTTTCCATTTGTTGAAGAATATGCATCAGTATCAATTTTAAACGAAGAAAATGTTGAGGTTCTTAAACCAATTGAAGATGATCAAGTACTTAAAAAAGTCGATAGTTATTATTATTTTTTTTTATTATTATTTATTATTGTTTAAGCCTCATAGGCAAAATTTAGTGTAAAAAAAGAGTCTAAAAAAGAATAAAAAAATAAAAAATAAAAATTAAAATGTACAAATTTAAGTTATTTGAAAGTCTAGTTTTAGCAACATTTTTAACAATGTATAAAAATAATAAGAAAATTCCGCATTTTGTGTGAATACTTGTTTTAATTGTTGAATTACATACTTGACTGAGTCAACTAGTCCCCTATTTTTTTCTTGGAACAGGAATTCGATTATTGAGATACTCGTCTTGAAACTGAACTCTGTACAATCGATATGAATCTTTCTTTCAAGATTGCTCAGCTGTTTACAAAAAGAGGTATTTGCTTGGTCAAAGCTCACGTATTTGTCTCTTAAATATTCAAATAAATCTCGACAAAGAGTACAATTCGTAACTTGTCTGAGAAAGAATATTTTATGTTTATAATAAAAAGTCGATAGTGCGATTGTCCAACTTTGCAAAAATCAAGAAATTAAATTTCGAAAAATTTTTGAGCTTGTCTCAAAAAATCGAGACACAATAATGGATAAGGCTAAGATTCGTCATGACAGAAATTTGAAATGTTTTGAGTATGAAGTTGGCGATTTGCTTTTGTGTGACCAGATAAAAATCAAAAAGGGTCTTTGTTCAGGACTTGCCCACAAGTATTATGGTCCTTTCGTTATAAAGGGTAGACAACAAGGTCAATTAAATTAATCAAAATGATGAGACACTTGTACTCGCTTTGAAAAAAAAGAAAAAACATAGAGCTAACGCTTTCGAATCATCAAATGTTGATACCACAGTAGTAAGTCTTGGTGAAAGTCAATTATCTAGTCAAAATCATTTTAACAGGTTACAAGATGAAACGTCACATAGGTTTGAAGAAAAAGAAAATGAAATTATAAGATATAATTTAGACATAGAGTCAACAGTTGAAGACGTTGATATTCAAGACTACTCGTACCGTCCAAATTATATTAAAACGACGAATCGTAAATACAAAAGTAGATTGCCTCAAAATGAGCCTGAGCGTATAGTATTGAGACGTAGTAGTAGAACAAAGAAACAACCTGGTCGGTATGCTGCTGTTGAATTTAATGAAATTTAAATTTTTTTTTATTATCTATCTATATATTTAAAATTTCAGCGATTTTTTACTTTAATACTTTTACATTGTGTTAAAAAGATAGGAATTAAAGATAGATAATTTCGAGACATTATAAACAAATTAAATTCCCACGCTCTCTAAATGTGTGACTTTTCGGTTTTCTAAAGATAATTTACAGGTAGAATAAAAAATATTCAATATTAACATATTGAATACCAAACGAACAGTTATTTAAATCGATTGATTTTATATCAAATCTAATTAAAATAAGTGACATTGATCCGGAGAGTACAAGAATAGCCATAGTGACATATTCTATTCTTGTATATTTCAATTTCTTATCTAAAAGACAATAGAAATGAAGAGAATTTGATAAACTTACTCAATTCAATTAGAACAAGCGAAGACCTAAAAGATAATTCGAGGTCAATTTCAGCAGAAGCACTAAAACAATGTGAGAGTGTTTATAAAACCGAAAATGGAATGAGAGATATTAAAAAAGGATTTGGCAAACAAATTATACACATTACTGGAGAACTAACTAAACAAGATAAGGATGTTTCTCAAATATCTAACAAGCTTAAATCAAAAGGTTTATTTTTATTTAAAAAAAAAATTAAAAAGTATTTCTTTTAATCTTTATCTAAAATAAGGAATTGAAATAATTACAATCATAACACAAAAGCCTGTTTCACAAGATTTCAACAATCTAGAACCGAAAACATACTTTTTACAATATTTTGAAGAAAATGTAGATTCAATTTTTTATATTCAGTAATTGGTATCGAAAGAACCATCCACCATTCCAGATGTTACAAATGAAATTTCACTTGAAAAAGATGAAAAAAAATATTTTAGATATTCACTCGAGGATGCTAAATCGACTAAGATTGAAATAAAAGTTGAAAATTTTCTAGGTTCAACTGAATTTTACACTTCATTTTTTGATCGAAATCCTGTAAAAGAAGAAAATAATGACGACGATGATGATAACGATGGAGATTACTATGATATTTACGATGAACGCTTGTCGAATGTTTTTGGTGTTAGATCAAAAAGAAGCACATCTTCTAAAAAGATTTTTGATGTTCCAAAAAATAGTACCTCTTTGTATTTAGCTGTTATTGGTTTAGACGATGAAAATAGTTTTAAATTAATAATTGAGACTACAGAAAATGTTTCAAATTCATCCCACGGTCTTGGCTATTCATTAATTAAGATATTTTTTATGATTTTTATTTTTTTCATTTCAAAACACTAACCCTAGAGTAATCACTGCTAACTTTAAACAATTTATTTCTATGTAATTTAAATAAACGTTTCAAGCATTTTTTCCATGCTATTTTTATTTCTCGGAACGCGTTTAGCTTAACATTTTGACTTATCTAGTTTGAAAGAAAATTTTTGATTAGAAATAAATGCACAAACTTGTCAAAGCTAAACTGATTTATTGCTACGAAACAATTCTATTTAGCCACGAAAAAAGAGATTCAACAAATATATTAAGTGTATTGACAGGATCACTTGAGAGAAAAATCGATTGAGTTGCAAATGAAAAACGCTTTTTAAAATCAACTTAATCTTATTCTAAAAATAAATGACGTAATAAAATTTGTCGAAATTTTTTTCGTAGCGTTATTTTAGGGTCCTACTAAAAAGCTGACCCCCATTTTTCGTGAAATTTTTGACCCCCGAAAAAAACGTAAAATTAATTTTTTTTTGAAAATCTAAACCTAACAGGCGATACAAAAATTCAAGAGCTTTCTAATACCTTAAATTTCAATTTTTCGATTTTTTGGAGATTTGACCCCCTGTTGACTCCAAAATTTTACTAATTATGAGTATTAGAATTAAAAAATTAACTCAATTATTGAAATATACAACCCTAGGGCTCTGTATCACTTCATTGCAACTAATTTTCATAGCAATAATTTTCATTGCATCTAAAATTTATTAATAGCATAGCAAGGTGTGTTCATAGCAAGGTGAGATCATAGTCATTCAGAACTTCCAAAAATGAACGTTCATGAAGCTTCAAGGGGTTTCTGAAGGTTCAAATCTAATAATAATAATAAAAATAAAGCTATGATGTGCTGAGCGCATGAAACGAGGGTTTAGCCTCATTATAATAGCTTGCTAAAATCAATTTTGTCAATTTTTTTTTAAAAACACTAGAAAACCCACTCAATGGTAAACCAATAAAAAATTTAATTCAAGTTAAAAGCAAAAAATGTATTTCGGAGATTCGAATTTTGTGAACTTTAGAATTTTTGGTACGAATCTTATTTGTTAAAATTCCATTTCTTTTTATTTTATCAAAATCACCCTTTGCACAGCTTTTATAACGTTTATAAAAATAGTTAAAATTAGTAAAAAATTTTAACATGCCGAATTCCCTTTATTTATAACTTACGAAAGTATCAAGCACGTAGAACGATTGAAACTTTATCTAAACATGAATCTAAACCTAAGATGACCTAAGTTAAGCTTAAGGAATTTTGTTCTTCGGTTATGAACTGAGAATTCATTCGAGCTCTAATTGGAAAATTCAGAATTTTTTATTAATCCAAAAAAGTTACACGTAAAAATATTGAAGAGGAACAAATAATTTTTTTGTAACTGGGCTTAAGCCTCGATCAGGAATACAGAAACTCTAACTTACTTTTTTTTAAAGCTTAATTGGTATCAGTTCGAATGATCTTTTATTACATTTTTAGCACTATTTGCTTTAATGAGGGGTATTATTTTTGCTTTTGGACATTCTGAGGATTGAACATCACTAACTTTGCCAGTTGATGCTTAGGAAAAATATATTTAATAAAATCAAATTAATATTAAATTTTTTTCATGGCTTTTTTTGAGCATGTTTTGAGAAATCAACATATAGTAAATTAAGTGTCGAATCTTATTCCATTAGCTCAATCTTCGAAGAAAACTAAATTATAAGCTCGTAAATTTTGCTAAAGTTATCGATTTTTTTGATAAATTTGCGGATTCGAGGATTACCTCTGGCTTCCCAAAATTAATAAAATTCCAGTCCTGATACTTATTTTTCTTTTAACTCTTCTTACTACGAACAAAAGACTATTACCATTACTCATTAGAGACGATCGTTATATATGCTGCATTGACTCTTTCGGTATCCTTATTTTAAGTCACCACCACTGGCAACACAAATTGAACTTATTTTTCAATTATTGTTTCCTGGATTTTATTGTTTATTTAATCATTATCATCACCTATTCTGTTTTTATCCCTTACTTTTGATTGGTACAGGTAGAATATTCGTGCTTCAAATTTTCATCATTTTGCAGAAAACTCCTACATTAATAACTTTCTTTGAAATTCTTTTGCACTCTGGTTGATCAACTTTACTACTATACTTTATTTCTATAACTTACTCAAAAAGATACCTAAGATGTTTTTTTAAATATACTGACCCTAAAGTTTTCCTTCAAATATTGGCTGGTTCCAGTAATTCATATGTGATGCTTGTTCATTTTTTAGATGCACTCGTTTTGATCTATTTTTATTTAATTAGAATTAACCTCCTATTTGGAAAAGAAAAGTACAAAGTAAAGTTAAGCTTTATAAAACTGATGTTTGACGACCAGGAGCAGAGGAATGATGTGTTTTGCTCATAACTCTGAGGATAATTTGGTAACTTGAATTGAATTTTTTTTTGAAACGACTTAGATTTGAACCTTCGAGCTTCTACATGGGAAACTTCACTCATTTTGATCCAAGAAGTGAACCGAGGTTAAAAAATTAAAGAGATATGAATTTGACCCTTCCTGTTTCAATTCGAAACGCTTAGCTTAAAAGGTTTTAGATTATTTTTCAAGGATCTTGAAACTACTACTTGAACCTCCTCTCTAATAGCGTAAAGGCGCGATTTTTGCGACATGTCGTTATAATCGAATTTCGAATTTAACGACATGTCACTCCAATTTTAAAAGATGGGATTTTTTTTTCAATTCGATTTTAACGCCATGTCGTAGAAATCGCGCCTTTACGTTATATTTGTGTATCCAAGAAATCTAAAAGTAAATAATCATCGTTCTAACTTTTCGAATGAACGTCATGGTCATTGTAAATTACTTAAATGATGGACTTTACGATTCAATCACTCTCTCAATAGTCTTGGATTATTACCTTCACAGGAATACTTTTTAGCTGTAAGGTTAATTGATTACTGTGTGTTTCGGTTCATTTTATATTTGACGATTTTGTATTACAAAAAAAAAGCTTAGATTATTTTTATTTGTTTTCTATTTTAATTGTTACAAAATAAGTGCGAAAAATTTATGTATGATTAAGAAAACTTTTGATTTTTATTGACCGTGGGAAAATTTTTTTCCTTTTATTTTGAATGTGTGAAAACTAACTTTTTTCACACTTGTGAATTTTAAATAGTAAGATTTAAACGAGTGTCAATTGTTAATTGACATAAAACAATTTAATACGATGTAAGACATAAACCTTAACCGAAGATCTCTCATCTAAATTGGACGTCTTCGTCAAAACCATATTTAGAATAACTAGTAGTCACCCTTTGCTTCGCTGCAGGTATTTTATTAATTATTTTAAGAGTTAATTGGGAACCCACAACCATAAAACTTTTCAGTACAAACAAAGTTCTAAATAACACATAAAACACAAAAAGTCTTAAATAATTTGGACATTTTAGAAAAAAAATAGAGAGAGACCTTAAAAAAGGAACAAATTTTGAGGGTTCAGTAGCAGCGTTTAGAGAATATTAATAAAATTGTATAAAGTCGATAGAAAAAGCTTAACTGTACATTTTTCTTGCTACCAAATAATCTCACTCTTTTTATTAATACACGCCATTGGAAATGGAGCGATTCACGTGAACATTAAGGTATGTTTGAAATTGAGCACATTATTTTTTTTGAATATTATAACTTCGAATTGATTGATGAAAGTTAATTTGATTACTCAATAAAGTTTTCTCTGATTGTGAATTTATTATTTTTTTCCCCATCACTTAAGTAAGTTAGCTTAGATCTGTTGCTATAAGAATTCGTTTTCAATAATACTTAAGCTATGAAAACTTATTAATTTCGACACACTCCTCAGCTTAGTATTAAGCTTCAATATTATCATCGCATTCTCATCTTTTAAAAATGTCGCCAGGTCTCTTTCAATTGTTTTTGTTTAAAATTTTAACCCTAACCCTAAAGATTATTGTTTAAGCATTTCCTCGAACATCAAGCTCTTAGTTAATTCAAAATTTAAAAAGAAAAGGACCAAACGATGCTGTCAATTGGCAAAATAAATTTTTTTATTGTATAGTCTGCCTTTTACTTTTTGGTTTCTTTGGTTTTAGATTTTAAAATCAAATGTAAAAGAATCGATTCAAAATTGATAAGCTAATACGTTTATTGCATAATTTCTAATTGATTAAGAAAAAAGTATGAAATTAGAGATAAGAGTTAATTGATTGATTGGTTGATAATTGTTTTTTGACCATGACTTTATATCTTGATATCTCGCTAATTCGTTGCGATTTTAAATAGTTAGATACTGTGAGTTTCACAATCCGAGACTTATATATATGCCTAACACATGGCTATACAGCGCTGTCAATATTATCAGTTTCGAGATAAGAATGAGACAGCTTGGTTTTGTGGGGTATAGCCTCCTTATGTTCGAAAATGAACCAAAACAAATATTCTCCTGTACCAATCAAAAGTAAGAGATAAAATTAGAATAGACAGAAGACGAATATCCTACCTAGACCAAATATCAAATTACATTCTGCAAGACTGAATACACAAATTATCAGAAGAAGACGAAATACTTCAAAGACTAGAGAAGTTGGAGAAGCAAAGCAGCCTTGCCTAGAAAGCCGGACCGATGATATATAATAAAAAATTTAGGAAAGATTATTTGAGGAAAAACGGAGATTTTCACATTAGTGATCGATAATTAAAAAGTTGCTTGTACTTTTAGCTCACCTGGCACATTGTCCCTTACAAAATCCCTATTTTAAGTCACCACGGCATTGTGAAGTTTAGTACAAAAAAACAGAACAATTTTGAAAAATTGAAATAATCTTTATTCTGTTGGCCTTATGATGAATCTGAGCATGTAACAAAGTGTAACAAACTTTGTTACACCATTCAGCAAACTCTGCAAAAACTCTGCAGTCCAATTGCGCATTTAGTTATAATACTTTTTAAAAGTGTGCATTTTTCAGAGACTTTGCATAAATTTAGCAGAGTCGTGTCAAAAAGTCTAGAGTTCACAAGATTTGAATCCCCGAAACAAATTTATGTTTTTATTTTTGTATTCGTTTACCATTGAGTGGGTTTCTAGTTTTCTTTATTTTTCTAAATTAACTTTGTATCGAAAATTTTCGCTCTCTGGTAAAATATTTTGTAAAAAAAAATGAATCATACACAACTTGTAAAAAAGACATCGTTTAATTTATTTAAGTATGTAGATCCTGAAGAGTCCCGGAGGTACTCAATTGGCAGGGGGAGACTTGTTGAGATCCAACAATTGGGTTCTTATATTTGCTTAGAACAATTGTATAAATATTAGAGACATTTTCATTAAAAGAGAATTATTAAATAAAACTTCTAAAACACACTTGTTTAAAACCTCTAATTCCGAACTCTTTCTCTCAAAAGTTGCACTCGCAACACAGCCTTAAGTCATTGTAGTAGTAATAGTACTTTTTCTGTGTAGGTCTAACATCTAGTAGAACAATCCTAGACTTAATTAGTTGCAGAAGCTGATTGGGCTTCTTAGCCTGGTAGGGCTTAATAGAATTTTTTTTATGCCCGCTACATTTGCATCTTTCGACGTCCTTATTTTAAGTCAAAGCGATTCACGAGTCCTGATACGATGATTTTCAAAGTTGTTCTAGTAATAGGCCATCTAGAGAATGACTAGTCGATGATTCTAGTCGGATAGAATTGGCATAAATCATTGTCATGAGGTAAACACTGCAGAAGTTATATCAAAAAAAGTTAAAAAGGGGTAAAATTTTCTATTTTCCCCTAAATTTGCACCCTTCAAATAACTCAAGGATCTTTGATAATACATTAATTTTGTAGCAAATTTTACGTTCTTTCCGAATAAGTATATTTGGTAATTGGGTTGATGGGTTAATAAAAAAGTTATTGGTTAAAAAGTAAAGTATGGTTTTTGAGGGGTCTTGACACTTAAGACTCCAACGGTCTGAAAAAATTATTTTGGACACCCCCTTAAAAATTGGCTTTACAGTCGACTCGCGATAATCCGTATACAGTTTAATCCGAATAACTTGACATCCGAACAGAAATACGCGGGCTCGGAGCCCTTTCCGATACTATTACATGTATTTGATTATCCGTAGATTTTAATCCGTACAACAATTTTCTAGGGCTTTTTGTATACGGATTATCGCGAGTCGACTGTACTAAGTTTTCATATGTGTAGATTACGAATTTGAAGTCGAAAAGTCGTTAGGCTGTTTAAATTCTCGTGTGTACAACTCAATATTGCCGATACCAAAAATTAACGAAGAAGTTCGTGCTGAACTTTCTAAACTAGTTTGTCTGACTGTGATTTCTGTAAAGTTTCCTTCTTATCGGTAAAAGGACAATTAGTACGGTTGTACGATTGTACTGATTTTACGATTCTTCATCTTAATAAAATTTACGGGAATTATTTCAGAAATCAAATCTTAATAATTTTGTACACTTAAATACATACTTTCTTAAGAGTTCAACATTAAAGAGATATTCAATTATCGAATCGTACAACCGTACAATAGTAAAACCGTACTAATTGTCCTGCTACCCTTCTTATCAAACGTTCAAAAGTAAACTTTATATTAGAAGCAAGATTAGACTCACCTATAAATACAAGAAACCAAAGACAATAATCGATTTTTGTTATTTGACAGTAAGGAAGGAGATGGTTTGATATGTTTGCGAGTATCTATTATCAATTGTTCTGTATACATGGTTAGCTTAAGAACACAATTTAGGAAACGAAAAAGTTTTAATTAGTATTGAAAGCAGAGTTGGTCAAAAGTGATAGTCAAAAGTCACAAAAGTCAATTCCAGACTTCGACCTTCCTTTTTCTTAGTCAAGTCATAACTTGACTTTGACTTTTGACCAACTCTGATTGAAAGCTTTTGGATTTATTGAGGACTATTGCTTTCAGCATAGATCCCACTTTGAAATTGAATCCCACAACTAATTTCGAAGTGGCTGTAATTTATTGAGTGCTGGTTCTATTACACGCAATGTATTACCCATAAATGTAAGATTACCGGGTTTAAGCTAAGATTAATGAGTGTCTCTGAGTTTAAACTATGGATAGACAAGTCATTTTTTGCGTGTCTTTATAAAAACAACAGGACCTGTTTTAGTACATGTAGTTCCAAGGGGAAGTCTATAATTAACACCTATTATGTTGAAAATTTCATAGGTCCTCTTATTGAGACCTTATAATCGCAAAGACCAACATCAGGTACGAAAAATGTGAATATTACAATCCTCGATGTCATGTTCATGAAAACGTCAAGAACTTTCTCAATTCAAATCATATGGTCATAATCGACTGACTCCTCAGACTTAGCTCAATGAGATTTTTTATTTTTTATTCGATCCCTTCAAAGGATCTTTCAAAAGTTGGCTGAGCGGATCAAACTTTGCATATAGAATCCCTTACACACCTGACCGTTAGAGTTGAACCACGGACCAATGACTAAATAACCGAGTCAAATGTTACAAATATCCGAAATCCTCTCCCTATTTTGTCCTTTTTGAATTTCTGGTTTAATTGAAGTTTAGGCTCGATTAAAGGTACTTTAATAAAATTAAATTTTTTGTCATTATTTTATTCCAAAATTTCATCTTGATTTTTTGATTTTTTAAGTTTTTTCAAAAGCTTAAAATCTTGTTCCAATTCTTTAAAATCCTCATCATTTAACTCGCTCAATTTTCGTTTTTTTTCACTCAAATCTTTTTTTTTCAATTTAATTTCTTTTTTAAGCCTTTTCTCCGTATTATTTGACCAGGGCTTATTTTTTTCCATTTTAACTTTTTTCACTTTCGGTTTACCCAAACCTACTTGTCTTTCTTTTTCTTTTGCCTTATTCTTGTAACTTATAGTCGACACTTCAACTTGATAAAACGGTGGCAAGTCTTTGAACTTTTCTTTTTTCAACTCGGGCATCTTGGGCATATGCAACAAGCCAAATCCTTTACCAAGCTTAATCATATCCAACTCTTTAACCTGAAATATGTGCGAACACTCATGTTTTGTGTAAGCTCGTATAAATGAAACGAATGCAATTTTCCCTTTTTCGTAGAGCTCACGTTCTTTACTTGCAGCCAAATGAATCTTCTTCAAAGTATTCTCATAACTCGTAACACTCTCCGGTTTGAAATCAGTGTACTCTTGTAACGGAACTTGTTGGTTTATTTCAATAAACTTGACAAACGTGTCCTCGTTTGGCAACAAAAACACAATTGCATTTCCTTCACGGTTCGATCTAGCTGTACGTCCACACCGATGTACGAATGAATTTGTCGTATTCGGTGGGTCATATTGTACAACCCAATCGACATCTTCAATGTCTATACCACGCGATAAAATGTCTGTACAGACCAGTACCCCTCTTACGAATAAAAAATATAAAAAGGGTCAACTACAACAAGTTAGAGACTTACTTCTCCATTTTTTTGAACTCATTAAACACTGTGGTACGTTTGTCCTTTATTTTGCGGTGGAGTGAAAGAATTTTTGTATCGTTTATGAACCTTGAAATGAAAAAGTGGTTCAATTAAGGGGTCTTAGTGCGCCGAAGGCGCAGATTCTTTTACGGCGGAGCGAAGCGACGCCGCAATCCAATAAGGGCATTCTTTTCGCCGAAGGCGAACATGCAGCGTAGCTGCACAAAGGCCTTAAATGCGCCGAAGGCGCACAATATTCTTAAATTTAAGTCTTTTTTCAGGCTAATATATAAAATGTCTACCTACATTTTCAATAGTTGAGTAAAATATTGAACACAGGCACAACTGTTCATAAAAACCAAATGTTTAAGATTTTTTTTTGACTTTAAAAATTCAATTAACAGATGAAATTTATGTTCTGGTTGAACCATTGTGAAATAATTTTTAAGTCCAATGGGTGTTTTTTGAGTGTTGAATTTTTGTTTTACTTGAATGTTGCATGGGTTTCTTAGACCAGCTCGTATTAGTTTATCGATTTCGTCGGTTTGCGTGGCCGAAAAAAGTCCTGTTCTCCGTTGTTTAGGAAGAAATTTGAAGATGCTTTCCAAGTTTTCTTTGAAACCCATGTCTAGAAGACGATCAGCTTCGTCCATTATTAAAACCTCAAGACTCTTGAGGTTTTTTTTAATCATCGTCGAGTTTTGTCGATTTAACAAATCTTCTAGTCGACCGATTGTTGCAACTACAATATTCCCGCCATTTTCTTCAAATATTTTCAAATCCTGGGCAATACTATTTCCACCAACAAACAAAACACTTGTAAATAAACCTATCTCGGTTACAAACTGATTGACTACATCGAATATTTGTTGTGCTAGTTCACGTGTAGGGCTAATAATAAGTGCACAAATGTCATGTTTTTTAGTCTTTTCATTCCGACTTCGTTTAAGTAAGATCTCAAAAATAGGAACGACAAATGATAATGTTTTACCAGAGCCTGTTACTGCTTCAACAACGACGTCTTTGTGTTGTTGAGTGAATATCGGAACAACAACACTTTGAACTGGTGTCATTTTAGAAAATTTAAGTTTTTCTAAAATGACCGAACGAATTTTAGGGTCTAAAAATTCAGGCCATTCATTACTCGGTTTTTTGGGTGCAGAACTCATTTTTTACTATTAAAATTTTTTAAAAATATGAAAATAAATTATTGTAATTAATAAAAAAAGATCGTTGATTTTACATGTGCGTTTTATTTCAATATGTTTTTTAAAATTTGCAAAATTAACTTTAATATGTGCTACAATTTTTTTATTTATTATTTTTGACCAAAGCTTAAAAAAAGTTTCTCATCTAGTTTACGAAGTTAAGTATTCTTCAATAGAAGAATACGCTTGGTTTGTGGTTCCAAGCTAAGTCTAAATAGTCGTCGAGTTCGCAGTCTTAGACTCGGATGAGTGACACTGTTTATGATGAACGTCCCACAGTAACTAGAAGCCGTAACCATACCATGGCCGGTCCCAAGTCCGGGAAAAATGGGAGGGCGACTCGTCAGTTAGTAAAATTTTTGAGCAAATGCTCTGATTAATGAAACAAATGAAACTTTATAAAAAATTTTTATTCTAAATTAACAAAATTCAAAAAAATCAAAATTCGACCATCTAACTCATACTTGAATTTACCATTTTTGTAGCAATCAAACTATCAACCAACCGTTTATTAACTTTCTTTGCCATTTCAGTAGTCATCAATTTAACTGGTTCATTGAGACTCTCTTTCTCAAACAACGCATGATTTACTTCTACAAAAAAAAGTCTAAGAATAAAACTCAAGTAGACCAAGAAAAATTACCTTCGGCTAGTTCATGATACGCAAAATGAATATAAAGCAAAAATAGCATATGAATACTAAATATTCCGAGTGAGAGACCTATTTTATAACTTGGGTGACTGATGTGATTGAACACAATATTTGCTAATTTTAGACCCGAAGCCCCGCCTAGGATCAACCATAAAGCATAGAATATAAAGTGATCCAATGATGTGTGAATGAATGTACCGATTAAAAGGACAACACAATAACTGAACAACGAATACCCAATGAGACTCAGATAATTGAAAAAAGTGACTGATGAATTGCACAAAAATGAGGTCGATGAAGCCAAAAAGCTAAGGCCGAACCAGTACATAAAACATACAAAGAATGCAGTGCCTATCAATGTTCCATCCTGAATCGCGTGATTGGCAGTCTTCATTTGGTATATCAAGATTGCGCATAGAGTAAAGATGATCATTAATGGACCGTACAACTCTGTGGTTAATTCGTTATTTTTAACAGGGACTAAAGAGTAGACGAGTCGGTTTAGAACGTCTTTTGGTTCGACATCAAAATATGGTCTCAAGTAATCAATGTGAGAGTAGATGTTTAAAGTTTTTTGGACTTTTTCACGACCTGTATTGAACATGTAAGCACCAACTGTTTGGGCCATTGATTGATTAAATAATGGAATTGATGTTGTTTGATCATCGTTTGGTTGTACTTTACGTTGTTGAATATTATTTTCCATTTTTTTCTTTTTTGAAGCAAAAATGATTACTTGGCTTTTAAAAATATGTTTTTTTTATTTTTTGGATTTTTAATTTTTGTAAAATTAGTTTTGAATTTTGTTTTAAATTAAACTTTAATTTGTCTTTAGATTCGATTTTGATTTCGGTTTGTTCCTCCCAGTACGAATTTTCGGGCAAAAGGTATTAGCTCTTGGTAACAAAAAACCGTAGAAAAATTCTTTGATTGAACCATGTGTTTAGTAAAATAATTAATTTACTGATAAACTTAGGTTTTTCTGGAACGAGAGCTTTGCATTTTTTTGATTTGTGTGATCCTTCCGGTACTCGGAATAAGATCTCATAATTCAGAATCGATAATTAAAATGTACAAGTTTTACGTTACTAATTGGACCATTTTCAGGATATTTTAGCTAAGATTTCATCAAAATTGTTTATAGACAAGAGTTTTTATTTACAAAAGTGAGAAAAGTCTTTTGGTCGCAAAAAAATGGTCTTAAGGATATCCGAGACTTTCCAATTCCGTTAGAATGTTATGGGTGCCGATTTTTTTTTCTGCCGATATTTTGTCTGAATCCAACTCAGTGTATAATTTTTTTCATAATTCTGTTTTTATCATTCATGAAAATGACCATTAGCCGCCGGAATCCAAAGTCCAGACAAATTTTCCCTTTTTTAACAATTTTTACAATTTTTCCCTTTGCAATGTTTAACAGTCAGTTACACCAAAGAGCAGGGCCGGTGCTACATGTAAGCTAATTGTGCTTTAGCACCCCCTAATATTTAAAATTGTTTAAAAAATTCAGCTTAAAAAATTTATCGGACATTTGTTTCATTTAAACAAGCCTTAAAAAGCTACAAGAATCATCAAAGACTGATCATTTTTAGAGATTTTTTAAAAAAAAAATTTTTCACACAAGCGGCTCAATTAAAATAAAAAAGAAAACTAGGGATTGTATTGATTGGAAGAATCTTTTTTTAAAAAATTTCTTGATATCTCTTCTAAATTTTCACAAGACCATCCTTTTTTCGGTTCAACTTTGAAAATATTGACTTTAAATTATCGCAAATTTATATAATTTCAAAAAATCCGCCACCTTCCTCCGAATTTTTATCAAAAGTAATTTTTTATAATGATAATCATGCAAAAAATAAATAATAATCAGGTTTTTCCTACCCCAAATCCCCGTCCTATCAGCCTTGTGTATGGAAAAAAATGAAAACGTTATCCACTGCTTCTTACGGTTATTGCTAAAACACGGACCACCACTTTTCTTTTGAATAAACGGTCGACTAGCTTTCGAAGACTGATAAACTGTTTCAACTTTTTGTGCTCTTTCTTTTGGAAAAGGTGGCTAAACTCTGAAATCTTTGGTTCGGGCTAAAGACTCGCTCAAATAAAGAAAAAACATATAAAAACTAACGGACCACCACTTTTCCGCCTACCTAAAGGTCCGCCTGTTTCCGAACATCGATTTTCTGAAAGAAAATTTAATTTTCTTTCTTGTAAAATTAAAAGCTAAACTCGAGGAAATTCGATTCGGGCTAAAGACTCTAAAAAGCAACAACAGACCTGAAATTTTTAGAATACCGAATACCGATCATGGCCTATTAGGATTATGGCCTATTATTGATATTATTTATTATTGATAGCCTATTATTGATTCCGGTTAGGGCACACATTTTCTGATACAATTTTTTATGCTCTATCTTGCTGTAACTAGAGCTAAGCACTTTAGTTCGCACTGCAGTCGCGCAAAAAGGATAAAATCACTAAAAAAATTTCAACGGACCACCACTTTGCCGCAGAACCAAAAGCCCAGTGGCTAACGGATACCGATTTTCTAGTTGCCTATTTAGTGCTCTTTCTTGCTAAATAGATGTCTTTTTTTTAAAACTTTTGAAAATCGTAAAAAAGTTTATAAACAATTGAATACTTTTTCTTATTTTCGGTGACAGACAGTAGGCTAATATTAACTGCGTAAGAAAAAGGTCGTCCGTGTCTTTGCAATAACCCTTTTTACACTTTTTACACTGAATTTCGGATCAAATAATATGCTTTATGACTGTCTTAACCTTCGTTCGAGCTAAAATTTTAGGCTGTCTGTATTGGTCGTCAGGAGTGGGGTCATTTAGACCAGACTCGGATTTTAGCACCCCCTAAAATTTTGGTCTGGCGCCGGCCCTTCCAAAGAGGGTAACCTTTCAATGCAAAATGAGCATCTATTGACAATAGATGAAGTGAAATCCTTGAAAAAACTTTATATACTTTTTAAATAAATTTTCAAGTCCGTTTAAAAATCTTAAGCTGCTAAAAAAAGAATGTCCTTTTTGTACTTTTAAAAAAAACTCAAATAATCTTTTGACTTCTTGAGGTGCTAAAAAAAGAATGTCCTTTTTGTACTTTTAAAAAAAAAAACTCAAATAATCTTTTGACATCTTGAGGTGCTAAAAAAAGAATATCCTTTTTGTACTTTAAAAAAAAATAAATTAATTTCTCTCATAATCCAAACTAAAGTCAATATCCTAATTTATCATAATGGACAATTATGATAAAATATTTATTGTGTATACTATTTTTATTTTTATTCACTACAACTATATAAAATTAATATTTTTTTTCTATTGACTTGAATAGGAAAATTTTTTTTTGGCAATGTTAAAAGATGGGTATACGAGAATTTTGCTATTAAGCTTAGAATTCAAAAACATTTTTTTTTTATCATCGAAATTTTTTTGTCCTTTTTTCCTTAAAAAAATTAAAAAATGCGCTCAATTTAACAAGACGCTTATACGTTCTAATAAAATTAATCATTTTTTTTTGACTTGATTGTTAAAAAGTTTATTTAAATAAATGGCTACATCTGAAAAACAAAAATAATTTCAAAAAATTTAAAAATGTCCCAAACAGGTTCTTCACTCATTGACAACGATGAACTTCATGAATTTATGATGCGTAATACAAGCTTCTTCGAGACCGAATAACATTTTTTAAGACCTCTGAGAAGAACGATCCAGAATTAACGAGATGAGGGCCAAGTTAGCTGATTATACCTCTGAAAATTTTCTAAACAGAAGGATATTCACTTTCATAAATTTTTTTTTTAAATTTACTATTAGATCCTTTTTTTATTTTACAGTTGGATGAGCTTATCTGTTTGGACATTCGAAAATTCAGAAACTACCTGAATTTTTGAATTCTGAATTGAATGGAAGGTCCAAACAATCAGTGTTCTGCAAGGTCCGGTATTGGGTCCGATACTTTTTGTAATTTTTATAAACGATTTACCGGACAATGTCCAAAACATTTTCAAATTTTTTTCAGATGACACAAAGGTTATAAGTGTGGTCGATTGCCAAGAAAAAAAATCACTATTCCATAAAGACCACGTTAATTTGTACAGGTGGTCAAACGAAAATGGTTAATGGAAATGCAATGAGATAATTTTTTTGTGATGCATTATGGTCCAATTAATCAAAAATGGTAATACTTTTTGGGCTCAGCGGAAAACATGCACAAGCTAACCGAATCATTTCAAGAACGCGATTTAGGAGATGTTTTTACTAACAACTAGGACTAGCTACTAAAAAAGCGAACCAGGTTCTAGGGTTTATAAAACTCTCATTCAAGTACCGTGATAAAAATATCATAAAAACACTCTTTACAAGCTTAGTAAGACCTCAGTTAGAGTACGGGGTTCTGTTCCGCACTAAAAGGAAGAAATTTAAAATATTGAAGGTGTTCAAAGAAGAGCAACAAAAATTATTGGTTAACTCGGTAATTTGAGTTACTAAGATCGACTGGAAAAGCTAAGCCTTACATCTCTCGAGGATACAAGAATGAGAGGTGACTTAATCGAACAATTAAAATTGGTAAAAATTTTGACAAGGTTGATTGTCATTTTCCGTTGAACCAAAATGGGACAAGAAGTCACAATCAAGGATTTTAGAAACAATTGGTTCGAAACTTGATTCGTTTTCTCATATGATCACTCCAAGCTCTCCCTTTCTTAATTTAATAAATCGGTTTTATTCAGAGACAAGATTTTTGCTTAAAATTTAAAAGTTGTATTGCCGCTTCAATAGAGATAAATCTGCGTTTAATCATTAAAATATCAATGTTATTGAAAAAAATTCTCATCAAGTATTTTGGTGGTAGGTAATTGAAGAGTCTGTCATGAACTCGAGATTAGTCACAAGAGAAAAATCTAAGGTACACGTGGAGCAAAAAGTCCACACTTTTGGCATCATATAATATGTAATATAAGACCTCGATATCCAAAAACGCTATTTTTTCACGGGATTAAAAGATGAAAAAATTTAGGCGCATCCCTAAGCTTTTTTCAACCGAAATGTCAATTTAATTTTTTTAAACATCTAGCCCCCGTGGAAACCCTATTCCCATTTTTTTATGCATCTGCTTCAACAAGGTATGATTCTCTAACAATCTCAGGATTCACTTTTGTAATTTAAAGGCGCGATTTCTACGACATTTCGTAAAAATCGGGCCTTTACGTTAATTATTTTCATTTTTCTACACTACACTAGATTTTGAAAACAGGTTCAGCTTTTCGTAATTGGGACTGTAGACCATCGTTGTTGATGAGTACATTTGTTAGTAAATTTTTCAACCAAAACTAAATATTAAACAAAAAATCTAATATATTGGGGGGAGGATTACAATCGTTTTTTTAAAAATTAAACAAAAACAAAAAACAAAAAAAAAACTGTAAAGGGTTCAAAGGGATCATTGTCCAAAAGTCCCTTGTACCTTTGGTACTAAATTATCAGTCAGTCAGTCCAAACTAAAGTAACTGAAAATTTCAAATTATCTAAGACAAAAAATATTTGATAAATTTTGTTGGATGAATAAATTTTTAGATTAAATTTTCACTGTCAACGTTATTTGATCTAATCTTGTGTTTATTAAATAAATTGAGTGACGCTATTTTCTTTCAACATTCAGAACAAGTGATGTCGCATTTCAAATTCATCTCCAACATTTGTATACCAATTTTTTTTTTGAAATTGAAAATCCGACATCACTTGCTGAGCGTGTAATTTCGATGATAAATTATTAAAACTTTTTTCTTCTCTTTAGTAGATTAAAAAATTGAAAATGAATTTCGAAAAAGCTATGGACTTGGTTGATATTTGCAATAATGTCAAACCAACTAACGTTTTCGATCCCAAAATAGCAAATTTTTTGGCCCTTGTAAGATATGAAATTTTAACGGCTTAGATTTATTTTATAAACCAATTAGACAATTCGAGTTGACGTAAAATCTGACAATTTTTTTTAAAAGCGTCGAAAATGGTATTGGTAAAGAATTTTCCTTAGCACCATTGATTTGTACCATTTCCCACCTTATGGCAACATCAAAAATCAAAGCTTTAAAGACCCTTGAGGAAGGGTGTGTCATCTATTCAGGACTTGTCGCAAATGCATAAACAGGAAAGAGTTCGGCTCTGAATATGATCAAAAGATCTGTTCAAAAAGTTGAGGAATTTTTAAATATTTCAGAACATGAATCAAGATTCGCTAATGGTAAGTTTTTCTGTCAATAAAGTTAAAATTCTTAAAACTTAAGCTATCTTTTTAAGCTGCAACGGTCGAAGGACTCCTCTTCCATTTAAATAGGCTGCATTTTGTTCTTAGCTTGTGGGACGAGTCATCGACCTTTTTGAACTCTTTTGGTTTATATAAGGGACAAAATTCGTCTTCGTACGACAGGTCAATCTACAATGACCTCTACAATGCCCCTACATTCTACCGCCGAGACACTGCGAATTTAAGGCAAGTTTTAAGAGAGCCTAGGTTGAACATTTGTGTATTGGGTAATTATTCTTATTATAAGAATTTTGTGCATTAAATTTTATAACATTTTCTATATTTAGGTCATCCACAAACGTTCATAGAACTCATAAAAAATGAAGGGTAGGGGTTTAGGGGTAGGTCTCGCATTTTAGGGTTGAAACTTTATTTTGATTGTATTAAATTTAATATTAAATTTATAATTTCAAAAAATTTAATATACTCTTTTTCAGTGCCGTGTGTGGAAAAGCAGCGTCACAAGTTTTGCGTATCTCTATGGTTTTAAATATGCTTGAATCATCGTATCAAATTCTTTTTTCAGCTTAAGACTCAATTCAAGTTGACAAATACATTATCCAACAAAATTTAATAAATTTATGCGACATGTTTTTGCAACAGAAAACAAATGATCTTGAAGTTGACGAAGATACAGACGCCGACTTTTTCTTTAGAACTATCAAGTTTAAAACTATACAACAATCCCTTGAACTTTTGAGTTACTTTAATAAGCACCAGCTTATCTTAGCAAACTATCAAGTCTCCGATTGGAATAAAAGTTTATTTGAGGTAATCGATGACTTAATTCTGGCAAATCGAATGACTTCAAAACTTGACGAGTTGGACCTGAAATTAATAGAAAAAGTATTAAGATATCACCAAAAAGAGTTTAAACTTAATGATGTAAATCAAAGTACGGTTCTTGGAGACGCTGCTGACCTTAAAAGAGTATTTAATATAATTGAGGAAATGGGACTTGGAAAGGTTAGAAAAGGGAAAAAAGTAATGTTAATTTTTTTGATTCAATGGCACAAAAAATAATTTTTTTTTTTAGAGTTTAATTTTTTCAAAAATTGATCGTGATAAATTTAATGATTCAGTATAATTTTTCCCTTTTAACATTTTTCCCTCTTAAACTTTTTCCCTTGTAATAAATTCCCTTTTAACATTTTTCCCTGTTAAATTTTTTCCCTCTACAAAATGTAACACAATATTAGCCAATTAAAAAAAAGATAAATTAATTGATTTACTCTGACTCTCTAAATGAATTTAATCCAAAAATAACTTTTCCCTGATCCTAAAACTCAAATACTTACTGATGCTAATACTTCTGTGTTAATCTTTTGTGGCTCAATATAAAAGGTGGTAAAATTGTCATTCTCTCTTTTATAATTGTCGAATGTAAAACGCTGATATAATTAAAATCATAAGTAAATCTTGCTTTTTCAAATTCATTCAAAATCTCATCTAAACTTAATTCTTCTTTCTCGTTTTCGTCTAAAGCATTAGCCAATTCTTGCTTTGAGATCCAATCGGCAAAATACTTGAATTCATTATAGACAGCATTAAAGTCGTTATCGATATCATCGTGATAAAAATCAACTAAATACTTTAAGTGTTTTCTTGCCGACTCTGGATTAGCTAAAAAGTTTTTTTGAAAAATCCCAAAGGCAGAAATTAGTTCTGAACAATTGTCAATTAATCTTTCTTTAATTCGATTTGTAAAGTGATCCAGACACGAAAAATAAACTTTTTTTTTAAAAAAATCCTTAGTGTCTTCTAATTTAGACTTTCGAGATAGTGCTCTAAACTCTTTTGGAACCAAAATATTTAACTTATTGGCTTTATCTAAAACAGCTGAATAGATTGTGTCGAAACTTTTTTGATTATTTATTGATTTTAAAGAATCGAATAAGAGACGTGTCATTTTATCGAACTGTGATAAATTTAAGTTTTTTGTTTGAATGAAATCACAGTAAGTCTTGGTGAACGAGAGTATTTTTAAAATAATTTCGGAAGTAATAAGACATTCAAATGAAGTCAGATACTTTAAAAGACCCGAAGCTTCAGTTGTTGTCTTTAGGTCAAATATACCTTTGTCGCTCAAAGTCTCAAGCGAAAGTAAGATGGGTTCATACAGAACCAAGAACGACTCGATCACAGCATAATGGCTGTGCCATCTTGTTTCGCAAAAGCTCTGAAGACGTCTATTTTTTTCATTTGTTTTTAATGTTTTACTATTTGTGACAGCGTTATCTAAAATCGTGTTTCGTTTTGGTCCGTTAAAAAAAATTTTCAACTTGTTTAAGCATTCTAAAAATACAACTTATTAATTTATAACTAAATGGTTTGATATGGTTTATACTTAAGGCGTCCTGAATGAACACATTTTCATTATTTATCTTCATGCAAAGGTCTAAAATATGTGAAAAACAATGAAAGAAAATAGCTTTTGGTTGTCTTTCTTTAATTTTATTTTGCACACCATTTTTATGTCCGGACATTACAGATGCACCATCAAAGTTTGTGATCTACACAAACTCAAGTCTAGTTGAATTTTTTCAAGGCGTCTCAATATCGCATTTGTAATACCTTCGGCATTAGCAAATTCAAGGGCCTCGTATCCAATGAACCTCTCTTCGATACTATTTGTGTTCTTATTTATAAACCTTATACAAACACTCGCTTGTTCAACATTACTAACGTCTTTTGTCTCGTCACAAATAATGCCAAAGAAATCGTTTTTATCTTTCAAGTTAACTATTAGACATAGAATCTTGTTAGCTACCAATCCGATAATTTCATTTATTACAGTTCCATGTGTACAGGCATTTGGAACGAAAAAATTCTCGGTTTTCGGTTTCGGATCGGTATACCTACCGAACCGACACCGAATACCGAAATACCGAATTTTTTTCGGTATGAACCGAACCGAAAACCGAAATACCGAATTTTTTTCGGAAAAAACCGAACCGAATACCGAAAATCCGAAATATTTTCAGTATCCAAATTTTAAAAAATTAAAATTTTTGGAAAAATAAATTCTTATTTGTGAAATTTTATTTAAAATTTTTTATTTCGAATTGTTTCCTATAAATTTTTAAAAACAAAAAATCTTATTCTATTATCTTATTTAAATCATTTAAAATTTCAATATTAGACTTCAAAAAGCATCTCATTATAAATAATTCTGAGGTCATATTTTGATTATTTTTGGTTGAAATAATACCACAAATGCTAAAAAATCGTTCGATCGATGCGCTAGATGGGGGTATGCTCAATATTATGTTTGCTAGCTTGCTTAATTTTGGCAATGATTTAGCGTGGTCATACCAAAATTGACATGTATTCTTGGTCTTATAAACTATTTTGTTGTTGTCGGCTGTTAAAATCGCTTTAAGTTGATTTACTTCATCATTTAGTTCTTGTAAAAATATTTCATCTGTCAAATTGTGTATCGGAGCTACATGTTCGGCCGAAAAAAATGGTGTAAAAGCTTGGGTTGGTGAACTGGTTTCTTGATTCAAATGAGTTGAAATCGTACTCGTATTTTCGTTAGACTCATCGACTGAATTTTCATTTACGTTCTTATTTAAAAACGCTTTTGCAACTGTCTTTAGACTTTCTAATCCTTTTGCAAACAAATTGTTAGTCCACTGCTTACCAATCCAATGTTTTAGACCAGAAACTTTTAAGACTGCAGCAGCCTTTTAAAATCAAAAACCATGAAAAAATAAGCCAGGATAAACTTTAAAATTTGATAAATTACTTGGTAAACTTGTGAATTTAACTCATAGTCAAATTTATGCTTAATAGCTTGAACCAAAAGATTAGCCAATCGTCTAGGAACAGGTTGGAGGATCATTTTTTTATAAGTATCAATTAATTTTAGGATACCTTAAAGAAAAAAGATTAAATGAGTTGTATTTATTTTGTTCTAGTTTTTACTTACCAACTAACGTGTCTGCTATAGTTGAATGATTACTTTGAAAAGATACATTCAATAAATAGGCAGGTTTCAAGATTTGGAGATACAACTCGACCTGTTCTCGACTAACTGGACAGCTTGATTCTGACTCAGTTGAATCAAAAAGACCTCTTTCGTAAGCTTTTAATACCGATTCGAGCATCATGTATGCTGAGGACCAACGAGTTTTGTTTTCAATACGTAATCGACATCTTTTTAAGCGGAAATTTCTGTTAAGATTAACCCTACGTCTAATTTCGGTATTTGACCTATTTATTCTTCTAATTACACTGCAGACCGTATCATGGGTTGTAAGAGCTCTACGTAAAGCCAAGTTCAATTTGTGACAAGCGCAACTAAATCGCGGAACCTCATCAGATCCGATTGTCAATTTTAGATTTTTGATTGGTTGACCCCTACTCAAATCATAAAACTGATCATAATCAAAACCGTTTGTGTCTTCTTGTGAATCATTATTTTCAACTTCTTGATTAACATTCGACATCTGAACATTCGAAACGAAAGTCTGAGAATTTGCGTCATTGGTGATCTCTAATGTCTCATTGTGCACTTGATCAAAAGTTAGGTTATCAATATTTTCGATTATGTTAACATTTGATTCTTCATCATCGTCCATAATTTCACTAATAACTTTAAAAGCATTTAGAGTTTGAAAATAATTTTTCTGGAATTGAGAAACTTACCTCGAGAATTAGAATCAGGTGTATCTGTATCCTCAAAAAAAAGCTGTCCAAAGAGTCGAACCAAAGAACTGCCTTCATCACATACAACTCCTTTTTTTAAAAGTAATTATTTCGAATTTATTTTTTTTTAACTATAAGTCTCACCATTTAATTTTGATTTATCAAATTCGTACTCGTTAATTATAGTCTCTATAGCTTTTTGTATATTTTCGGCGCTATGCCCTCCAACTATTTCAATAAATCCCAAAATCAAAATTTCTTTCGAAAAATTTTCGTCTATTATTTGAGCGCCAAGTCCTAATTTGAGTAAAAATTAGCCTACAAGGTTCTGTAAATTGACACAAATAAAAAAATAAATATGTTTACCTAAATATTCGGTATTGTTCATTGAAACCCATCCATCTGGTATTGGAATTACAGAAGTAGCATTATTTAGTCTACGTTCAATTTCGTTCTTGATTTTTTCAACAACTTTTGGGAGAATGTTATAACGAAAAGTAAACGTCGATGGTACTTTCAGAGATTGAAAAATTAAGCTTCTCAAATACTCGTTTTCAATTTCATTTAAACTCGAATTTGAAGATACAATGTATTTAACGAGATCGAGCATTTCATCAGAAATGTGATCTTTTACACTTCTTTCTTTTCTTTTTGAGTACATTGAATACCATTCAGGGCTGAGTTGGTGTTTTTTTACATGCTTATTCAAGTTCGAGGCGTCTCCGCAAGGCACATTTTCAATACAACCATTAACCTTCAAAAATAAATGATAAATAGTTAATCAGACTGTCAATTGATTTTGTTCTTAACAAAAACTTAACCTAAAAAAAATTGAACCCGAGCTTGAAAACTTAACTTTTTTTAAAGATGTTTTACAATTTTTCATTGTAAATTGGATTAGACAGCCTAAAGAATTCACATAAACAACATGTATAATAAAACTGATATAACTAATCGAATCTTAAGATGACAGTCGGACAAAAATTTTTGGAAAAATATTCTAACTTACTTTGCATTTAGCTTGAATTGAGATGGGACGACTTTCGAACCGAGTTATTGCTTCAAAAAAGTGCCAAACAGGGGTGTAACTTGTGTAATCTTGACCAAAGCGAAATAACCTTTTCGGAAATTTGTTTCTTTTTGCCATTGTGATTAACTCAGTAATCGAATAATTTATATTCAGCTCTTCGTCTAGTTCCTCATTCAAATTCGTATTGTTATTCCGATTCCGATTAGCTTCAGTTTGCGATTCAGTTAAACGACTTTGTTGAGTTCTAGGAGGGTTATTTTGAGATCGACTACGGTTAGTTTGAGTTTGACTTGGGTTATTTTGAGTTTGACTGGGGTTATTTTGAGATCGACTACGATTAGTTTGAGTTTGACTGGGGTTATTTTGAGATCGACTACGGTTGTTTTGAGTTTGACTGGGGTTATTTTGAGATCGACTACGGTTGTTTTGAGTTTGACTGGGGTTATTTTGAGATCGACTACGATTAGTTTGAGTTTGACTGGGGTTATTTTGAGTTTGACTGGGGTTATTTTGAGATCGACTACGATTAGTTTCGGGTTGATTAAAGTAAGTTTCGGTTTGGCTACGATTAGTTTCTGGTTGATTAAAGTTAGTTTCGGTTTGGCTAGGGTTAGTTTCGGTTTGACTAGATTCACCATTATTGGATCCATTGTTATTTTCTTCAGAACTAGAAAAATCGGAATCTTGGTCCTTGTTGTTTTCGTTCTCGTATTCAAAATCCGTATGATTATTCGAAATTAGCGTTGAGTTAGCTTGTAAACCGAGTTCACGTAGCACCGATCTTGTCACTCTCCCACTTTGACTCCTTCTTAATAGCTCATCGTCATCAACAATTGTGCTAAGTCGGTTTGCGGCTTTTCTTTTGTCCATAATGTTGTTTTTAAATTTTTTTTTTTTATAAAAATTCTAAATTATCTTAATGAAAATTTGAAAATAATTTTTTTTTTAGGATTAAGCATTTGATTTACATAAAAAACTTAACAAAAAACAATTTTTTTGACATTTTGAAACTGAAAAAAATTCGGATTTTCGGTATTCGGTTCGGTTTTTTCCGAAAAAAATTCGGTATTTCGGTATTCGGTTCGGTTCGTTCCGAAAAAAATTCGGTATTTCGGTATTCGGTGTCGGTTCGGTAGGTATACCGATCCGAAACCGAAAACCGACTTTTTTTTTCGGTACAAATGCCTGCATGTGTATAAACAGCATTTTTTTTTGCATTTTTCAAATGATTGTCTAAAATGTTGTCATACTTTGCAACATGGTTCAACAATTCTTTGAAACATCCGTTGCCGTCTTTTGAGTCTTTAGGATCACTTCCTCTAAACGCGAGATTATTTTTTGCACAAAATACCACCATGTCGATTATTCTGTGTAAAATGTTTCGATTTGATTGAATTTTTTCGACTCTTGATTTTTGGTACAACCTATAGCTTTCGCTTATTTTTTCTGAAATATTTATTTTTTTTCTCCGTATGATACACAGGAGTCAATATGACTTTGGCTTTTCTCATGATTGTTTAAAGTTTTTAAACCGTTCTTCCAGTTATTGGAACCATTCAAACAAAACTCTTTAGACGAACAGATCTTTTTTTCATTAGCTGACTCATTGTAAAACAAAAAACAAGGGAGGCAAAACATTCTATCTTTACATTTAGAATACGTTAACCACCATCTTTGCTCGTACCAGTAATCATGAAAACTACGTTTATCTTTACCAATCGATGTTAAAGGAAATTTTTTACTAGGTAAGTCGTACTCTTTAGGTTGAGAAACAGAGTTATTCATTAGAAAAGAAACATAATCATTTGAAAGAGGACGTTTAATTAGACTAATATCTGTCGAATAAAAATTTTGATTTATCGCGTCTTGTGTCGGCGAATTATCAATAGAGAGAACAGAGGTTTGTGAGACTACTAAATCAATTGTTTGACTTTCCTCATCTAGCTCTGAATAGCCGTTTTTTTTATTTAACAAATTACTTATTTTTGTTTGAACTTTAGACATTTTAACAAAGAGATTAGCAAGAAGAAGAATAAGCTAAATATACAATTATATTTATTGCAAAAATTACGACATTCTAACTCGTATACTGTCAGATGCAACTTAGTTTTGCTTCATTTGTGTTATAATATAATTGAAAACTATTAATAGAAGTGAAATTTGAATAAATTATCCAATTTACTCAGATCAAAAAGAAAAAAGTTTTTTTTTTATTGTATAGTATTCGATTTAAAAAAAAAATTCACTTTTTTTATATGAAAATTCGTCTTTGTGGCGGCCGCCATATCTCGCCACACCATAGCGCCGGGCCTGCCGACTCCCAGCAAATGCTGATGGTTCTAAACGTTTTCGTTTCCAAACCTGCAAAGCTATGAGTGTAACTGTCACACCAGCTCATCTTATAGAGAGAACTCCGAATGCTGAATCCAAACACTCAAACAACTGCAAGAAGTTTTCCAATGTCCAAAAAATATGCCTTCAACAATATGACAACATGAAAAAAGATTTTCAATTTTCAAACTCATCTATCATCTACAAAACTTTCAAAAAGTTAACATGGTCCAAGTCGAGCAACAAATTGGTACAAATGATTGTGGATTGTTCGCTATAGCTTACGCTGAAATGTTGGCAAATGATACGGATCCGTTTGATATTAGATTTGATCAAAAACTTATGCGCGTAACTTATAATAGTTTTATTAACTTTGGGAGTTTGTTTAATTTTTATGGTGAAATATTGTCTGAAAAAAAAAAAAGAACTTGTTCCATTTACCGTTAAGTGGTAATTTTTTTATTTTTATTTTTTCTATTAATTACCTTTGATTTTAATTTCTAATTGGCTAATTATTTCTAATAATTTAAAATAAAATTCAATTCTAATTGGCTTTGCTTTTTTATTTTTTTTAACACCTCCTAAATAAAGGGAAAAATATTCAGAGGGAAAATGTTACGAAAGGGAAAAAGTTTAACAGGGAAAAAAATAAAAGGGGAAAATTTTAAGAGGGAAAAATACTAAGAGGGAAAAAGTTTAACAGGGAAAAATGAAAAAGGGAAAAAGTAACGATGACCAATTTAATTTGGACTTTAATCTGATTGACAAATTGTCAAAATATAAATGCACTTTAGCTGATTATTTCCGTTTTGAATGTAAAAAAATAATTAAACTTTTTAACAACTGGTTAAAGAATAATTAAACTGGTTGAAACTAATTTGAATCTTAATTTAAGGCGATTCAGCAATCAGTTCTGTTTCTGATTCGAACAAAGAACCTATGGCAATCGCTCCTACTAATAGTATATTTTATTATTCTAAAAATAATTCAAAAAACTCTTAAGTCTCTCCTTTACATTCTAGATTCAATCACTCAAATTGTAGCTCAATCTGTTGTAATTCCGGATGTTCAAATTACATCACAAATTAATAGTGTTATAAACAAAACAATTCGATCACCTGAAACAAATCCTAAAAGAAGTCTGTCCACTGCGAGTGTTCCAGAAAACCCAAAACGAGTAAACAATGAAAATCTAAATCTTGATTTATCGCATCTAAGCATTGATGAAAACGACACGTTTGCAAATGACAACAATGATTTTCAACAATTATTGATTAGCACCCATATTGCAGGTGAGAATCCCTCTATTCAATTTTCAAACAAATCTCAATTAAGGAATACAGTTATTCCCGTTTTTGCCCAATCAATAAACATCGCAACGAACAAACCTACTCAACCCCAACTTGAATCAGCAATAGGTAGGAATGCTGGGACTTAACCGAATAATAGCCACCTTGTCCAATTATTTGGTCTACCTGCGAGTCAGCCTTCTTTTTCCGAGCAACACCTAGCAACCAGTGTTGCTGCGAAACAACATACTAATGATCCTTCAAGAAGTCGATTCTTGCCGAAATTATTTAAAGGCATTATTTTTTGATGAAAATTCGTTCCTAGGCAAAATTTTTGTGTTGAATTCGAATTTTTACATAATTTTTACCATAGTTCTATCCCTAGCTGAGTATTTGCTCATTTTAGCTAAAAAAACGGAATTTTGAGAAAACGGTAAGTTCTATGAGAAAATTAACCACAAAAATGAATTCCTTGAAAAAAATTGACCTTAGTTGTAGTTCAAAAATTTTCTCGTCTAATTTTTTAAGATCAAAAACGGCTGTTGCTAAAACACGGACCACCTATTTTTTGAAAAACACGGACCTATGCTTTTTTCTTGAAGGGATATTACAACTCCGTTTTTTTATACACCATTCGATAGGGAATTTCATGAACTTTTATATAGACCACTTTTTGAAATTCATAAAGCAATGATTCGGGAGAAATCCTCAAAAAACCTCTACGGACTTTCGGATTTTTTCACGGACCTATGGTTTTCTCAAAAACTAAAAATAAACTTTAGACCTACCCATCATAATTTGATAGAAAATCTTCTAAGCTTTAATTTGAAAAAAAATCAGCCAGGTAGGATGTATGGTTCTCTGTAAAAATCGATATTAATACGTGAACTCATATAAGCTGAACGGACAAAATCACAAAATTAAATTTTGTATTTGACGTTAAATATAGCACTTTTATGTGTCAAATTGTAGCTTTGATCGAGGGCTATATTTTTATGTTGGTACCGAGGTTATGGGACTGGTCGTTCGTTAAAATATAGCCCTCGATCAAAGCTTCAATTTGACATATAATTCTAAAGAGTATTTATTATCAGAAAAGACTCAAAAGAGTAATTATTTTTAAACGATTTTTTAAAAAAAAATTCTTTTTTGGATCGATTTTTTTCTAACAAGAGCAAGTAAGAGCAGCCAATTTTTTTTTTATTTTAAAGATAGACCTTCGTACTATAAGAAAATGAAAATTAGAGGACAGTCAAACGTGGTCATTTTTTTATTTTGCAACTCAAAGTTTGAAAAAAAACGTACAACTTTAAACGATAATTTCAAAAAAACAAAAATATTTTGATGCATGCGATATATTGCATAATAATAAAGAACTTTTTTTTTAAATTTTCAAAAAAAATCTAAATGTTTTCATAAATTCTTTTCTTAGATATTAACATTTTAAATTTAGCATAATTTTATAACCAAATTTTTGATCAACTTTGAGATTAAATATTTTTGGGTTCATCAAATATCAAACCAAAAACCAACATATTTTCTAAAAGAGCAATTAATATACTTTAATTATAGAGTATTAAAATTGATATTGGTCACTTATGAATTTTGGCAAAAATTTTTGCTGGGCTGAATCACTGTGAAAAGGTCCAAAAAAGGAGGTCGAAGTGGAAAGAGAGGAGGAAAAACCTCTCGTAACACAGATAAAAAACCCAAGATTTCAGATGTCGATTTCGTCGATGAAGCGTTTGAAGAAGAAGTCCGAGAAATTATTGACCCTAGCGATTTATAAAATAAGATTAAAATTTTATTTAAAATAAATTGATTTATTCAAATTTTTTTTCTCCAATTTATCGTTCTTAGTCTGTGATTTCAAATTAATTTGACGATTTTGTCTTTAGAAATTAAACACTGAAGTGAATTTTTAATTGTTACCGTAAACTCTTGACCACTACTCTAAGAACAAAGGCAAAATTGAGGTTTGTTCTAAATGGAACTAATACCATCGAAACCATGTTATAACAATTTTTTAAATTTTTTTAGAATAAACCTCAATTCCTGACTTATAACTAAGAGTAAGCTCGAATGTTCGCTTAATTTTTCTGGAATAAATTCAAAAAATTGTGGAACTAATTTCGAAATTGATGAAAAATCCATTTATTAAATTTTTTATTTTTGTTTTTATTCTAACACGCAAGCATCCTTTCCATTAGTATTACGTCAGAAGTTGAGTTTTATTCTAAAAAAATTTAAAAAATTGTTATAATATTTCGATGGTATTAGTTCTATATAGAACAAACCTCAATTTTGCCTTTGTTCTTAGAGTAGTGGTCAAGAGTTTACGGTATTTGTTTTTTATTAACAACTGTATGTATTCGTTTTTTAACAGCTCTATGAAATGGAACAACTTAAAGCCCTAATAAAGCCCTTCCAAAGTATCGACTCCATGTTATTCGGAGTTGAGATACTCCAACAATTAAAGCATCATCAATCATCAATCAAAGTAGATGTTCTAAATAATTTTTTAAAAACTAAATTTACAATTGATGACATTGTGAGCTTCGAAATCAAGAGAAAATTTTACAAAGATTTGTTTCCATCAGAATTTTTAACTCAAAAAAACAAAATTAAAAATTTTTTAACAACAAATTATAAGCAACTTGTTAACAATCAATTCTCATACCAAGAAAGAAACTGTTGTTTTTTTAAAAATCAATAAATGAATTGGATTCATTGTCAAATGGAACGGACCAATTCACCGCTTATTATGCCAAAACGAAAACTGTAGCAAATCTTTATTTTAGACGGAAATCAAAAGGTTCGACGATTTAAATGTTTAAAACTGAACATTTAAATCGGAGCTATTATTGTTTTAAACATAAACAGGAAGATCCTCAACTCCAATTCTCATATGGAAAATTTTCATACAAATGTAGACTTAGTCAAATAAAACTCAAACAAGACGGTCCATTAGCAAAGTTATATGAAATCGAAATTTATGACTAATTCCAAACTTCAGATAAGGGTGTTTATTTTCTTGTTGGTTACCAAGATAATCAACCGTTTTGGGCAAGCGAGAAACAATTAAACGAAAGGTTAATTAATGATTTTAATAAGAGAAGTAATAAACAATTAAAAAATGGAACGAATAGAGACTTGATTGATCAATGCAATAACAAAACGAAAACAGAAAGAGTACATCTTGGTGTGTATAATTGTAATGTAATCGCGAGTTTTAGAGAAATTTTTCAGAGTGAATCAATTAGCTTTTCCGCTGTGTTTTGCTTAGGTACATTCGAAAATATGTTAAATACGCAAGAGGTCGTTATTTATGACTTAGGATTTCGGTTAAAAAGATTTATAGAAAATAATGACAATATTGTAAACGATACTGAACGATTAAATACGTTAAAAAACAAACGAATTCTTGTGGATAGATTCCATTTTAACAAACATTAAAAAAATGACAAGTTTTGCGTAGAAAATTGTGATGTGAATCACTACGAGGATCTAAAAGGTGTAAATACGTAAAGTTGGGAAGAAATCAATTTCTGGTTCTCAAAATATAAACACATAAACAAACATATGGGAAAAGCGAGACAATTCTTTTATCTGTATAATATTTTAGACGAGTATAACTATGCCTATTTGATTCAAAAATTAAACAAATAAATACTATTGAATATTTTTCTTTGAAAAAGTACTAAAAGAACATACTTTTTGCGTCCTAGTCTTGTCTTTAATTTGAAAAAGTATTAAAAGAACATACTTTATGTTACTTAGACTTGACTCTACTTTGAAAAAGTACTAAAAGAACATACTTTTTGCGTCCTAGTCTTGTCTTTAATTTGAAAAAGTATTAAAAGAACATACTTTATGTTACTTAGACTTGACTCTACTTTGAAAAAGTACTAAAGTATCAATAGCAAAGGTTGATTTTAAAAGTACAAAAAATTTAAAAAGGATTTCACTTCATCTATTGTCAAAAGCTCCAACATTCTTAATAAAGCTCGTCGATTTGATGAACTTTTTATTCCTTGTTTTGGTCATCGATTGAATTTAAAAAATTTTCATAGATTTTTGAGTTTTGAACGCCTTCGAACATTTATTCGGATAAAGGCAAATATTCATTTTTTGAATACATGAACGACTAGATTAGTGCATGTTTTTGCAGCTATCTTTATAACCACTGGCGCATCTAAAACTAAGGACAAAATTTTCAAAATTTCTTTAATAATCTTTTCTTTTATTTTATTTTATAATTCAAATGAAATATTTTATCAAATTTTTTCCCTTAAATATACTTAAAAACTATATAAATTTTTATAAATTTTTTATCTAATAATGAAATAAATTTTTTTTTTTATTTTTAAAATAATCTAAATAAGATAATAGAAAATGTCGATTATTTATAACCGTACTGCCGTGCACACAATTTCTGCATGTGGCTGCACCTTCCTTTCCTTGAAATATTTATAAGCACACTTTTTATAACGATTGCACAAGAGTCAAAAAAAAGAAAAAAGAAAATTGAGAAAAAATTTTAACTTGCCCGTTTATACTCGAAATTTTGGTAATAAACTTATGCATTCCAGCGCTCGGGAGTACGGTATATGTTAATATTTAAAAAAATTAAATATCGTTTAAGTTTGATCTTTTTAATGTTGATTAAAGCATTTAGGAAACATAAAACTAAGTAAATACAAAAATTAACCCGATCGTTCAAATGTTCACAAAATGAAGGTTCGCGTTTATCCGAATCGTAAGACAATTATAAAAGTATTCATAACCTTTAAAATAAGTGGAAAACCTTTTATAAGTTTTGTGTAGCTTTTCACAATTTCTTGGAGATTTTTATAAATTTTTGGATAATTTTAAAATTTTTCATAGATTTTTGAGTTTTGAACGTCTTCGAAAATTTATTTAGATTACCAGGTTATTCACAAATAATACGATAGATCAGTATTATCTGTGAAACTTTTGACCCAACGTGTTGGCGGGCTTAGTTGTAGGAATTACAATAAATAAAGGATGTTAGTTGTTCGATAAAACTCTTTATTATTTACAATATAATTCTTATTATTAGTACTTCTCATAACTCTTAGATATAAAAGATAGAATGATCTAAATGCATTCTAAATATTTAAGCTTAGAAATAATCAAGTTAAGTTTATGAAACCATGCAACTGACTAGTTACAAATAGCAACTAGTATGAAAGGTCTTTTAACCATGAGAGTGGTCCGGCTCATGAACACATAAGCACCCGCTAACACACTCTTCCTGGTTAAGCAGCAATGTCCTCATTGCTGGAGTACCGGCTTTCTCCCTTAACACGTGCGCACGATTTTAAATATCACCTCTTTATGATATTCTTCGGTACTCGAACCTACGGGTATGTCTACTTACGGTGGCCTGCTGGTTTCTTTACCGGGTGTAACTCACCGTCCTGGGCCTATATGTGGAAGGCCTTTCCTCATTGAGGTAGTTCGTTCCTATCTACTACCCAGGGCATCCCGTGATTCTTATTCAATTAAATTAATAATTGGATCTGCCTAGCCCCGCGCCATTACTGTGTTGCAAACACTAACTTATAGTTATTTCTTAGCTTAGGTTAATAAAATAAATTTAACAATCATTTTTTTGAGCAAAACTTTGAATATGAATATTACAAAAATCTCCGATTCATATTTCTTTGATCTTGAATTCTTAGCTCTATTTTTCTAGCTTTGACAAACGTAAACGGTCATAAATCATTAAACAACTTAATAAATCACTTTAACAATTTATGTATCGACCAAAAGTTAACCATCTCCTTCATTCGACAACTGTTCAACCGTAAACTTGTCTAGTTAAAACAACAAGTATTAATACAATATTACCTTTGATCTACGAAACGATATAATTTAGACTGTTAGCCTCTCAAAATAGGAGCTAATTTAAATCATAAACATGAACATTCTTTTAATGTGTCGATCACTAAATTCGGCGTTTCTTTGTTATTTTTCTTTTGTCATTTTTCTTTGTTAATCAAACTTTTGGACTACTCTGAAAAACTTTAGAACAATTTACAAATATTGAATTCGGTAAAATATCTTTAGAAGAAAAAAAAAATTTTCTATTTCAACATCATCTATAGTAACAGTTGGTATTATTTTTTTTTAAACATTAATCTCACAAATTTTATGCTCCATTATTTACCATTGCAATTCGAATACTAATCGAAATAGCTAAGTTAACTATAAACCAGATCATTTCAGTTTCTCCATCAGGAACCGACTAAATCTTTAATGTTATACAATAATTAAATCTCTAAATTGTTATGAACAGCCTGCATCTCAATTTTTCAAAAATAACTTTCATCATTCCTTGTGATTAAAACCATTTTGACTTCCCTTTCCGTTATTTGCCAAACTGAAGCTAAACTATGTTTTGACTAACTCATCATGAGTTAAGCGATTACTTTGGTGTCTGTGCATAATCGAAATTATCACGACTACCACTCAAATAACACGACTAACATTTGCTGAGAACCTTTATAAGGATAGCATTCTTAGCGTATTTTTTTTATAAACCAAAAAGGCTCAGTAAAACATATCGCTTCTTCTTTATCAGTAGTCATTTGTAAGTTCGTTTACAAGTTCTACTTGCGTTACGATTTTGTATTTATTAACTTAAGTTCTGCTCTTTTTCTTATCTTATTCGTCAATAATGGAATATCATCATACAACAATTCATCACGAACGAGATGAGGAATCTTACAATTAACTTTTTAGTTTTAGTATTCCGGAGACAATGAGCATTAAATTTTAATAATCGTATTCGTATGACTTCGGTAAGACGATCCATACTCAAAAACATGTAAAAGTTTTCAATCGATCCAACATATTTAAAACGAGGTTTAATTTTTATGTTTTTATTTTCGGCTTATGTTAATTTATCGATATGCACCAAATTCAGAATCAGAAATACTTTCAAATCTAATATCAAATAATCTTCACTTAGCAGTCAAATGTGAGTCTCTTTTTCAAAACATTATTGATGTAAAATAAAATACACGGAATGTCAAATACTTGTCTCTAGTATTAAAAGAACATCCCATCAAAGCGTTAATATCACTTGATAACGAGCGAAAAATATATTTATTCCGTTTTGAAGAGCAAGGCTAATCAAATCTCATTAGGCATTACGACTTAGGAATTGAATTCTCTTTGGTGCTCAATAAACTTAAAGCATTCAATCGTAAGAACGATTAACTTGAAACACCGGATGATGACTGGATGATGAATCATTTAGTTGTGAATCCTTTTTAATAGGGACACAATTATTGATTATAATTACCTTCAATTTAAGAGCTATGTCTTGAAATTACAATCATAATGATTACATTTTTTTTTATGTTCATCGACATCATCAACATGTTCATCGATGTCTTTACTAAGATTGATCAGTAAACATTCGAGGTACATTTTTTCTTTATTCTAACGAAAATCATTCGAAAGAACACCACTCAGACTTAAAAACACATTTTAAGACCAACGAAAAACCAAACTTTTTCTACTTGTGCTCAGAATCTTAAATTTGTTTTATCGCATTATAATCTTCCGTTCTTAATCAAATCATATTTCATAAATTTTAAAATTATCAATCAGAATCAATTTAAACATCACAATCAGTGTCAATATCACGGTATCACTATCTTAATCACCCGATATCATTGATTGAATAGTTTCCAACGATTACAGTTAGGTATGGACCCTTTCGAGGTACTTAACCCGAAGAACCTACTCTTAACATAATGAGGACAGTATCACTTCTAACTTAGTCTTAACTTAAAACTTAAACAATTTGAAAACTAGTTAAAACACTTTTAGATTAACTCATATCATAACTTGGTTTAGACGACTTAATTTTTCGAACCGATTGGGAACCAAGAGATGAGAGATACATTTTTTTTAAGGAACGTAGACGTCTACGGGAAGATTGGATAAATAATTCTCCCAAAAACTGCAGTAATGATCCCAAGTATTAGTATTAAAAATTTTACTTCCCTGTAACTGATTCAATTTTTTGTAACTCTTTTGCTCGTTGTGTAAAAAGATAGAATTTAAATCAAATGAAGAAACTCCTAGAACGATTACAAATATTTTGTTCTCAATCATTTTCATTCAGCACTTAATCCATCTGAACTCGAAATTGTTCTATATACCTTAACATCACTTAATTTTGAAAACTCCGCCATTTATCGATTTTATTATATACTGGTCACGGCACCACTTGTTGGCGGGCTTAGTTGTAGGAATTACAATAAATAAAGGATGTTAGTTGTTCGATAAAACTCTTTATTATTTACAATATAATTCTTATTATTAGTACTTCTCATAACTCTTAGATATAAAAGATAGAATGATCTAAATGCATTCTAAATATTTAAGCTTATAAATAACCAAGTTAAGTTTATGAAACTATGCAACTGACTAGTTACAAATAGCAACTAGTATGAAAGGTCATTTAACCATGAGAGTGGTCCGGCTCATGAACACATAAGCACCCGCTAACACAACGATTATAAAAAATTCATTCTTCCAGGCTTATGATTGATATCTTTTAAAGACAGCTTAGAGATTTTATTCTCAATTTAGAATTCATAGATGATATTGAAGATGATGATGCTCAAAGTATTCATGGCTTTTATTCCAGTGATAAAAATTGACGATATAGGCATGACAGCAAGAACTATGATTACAAATCGACAGTGATTACAAATCTTTAGTGTGAATTTTTTTATTTTTATTGAGAAGCCCATGGGGTAGCTTGCAAGGTTTTATTGTAGTAGAAGTATAAAATTACTACGACTTTAAGATTAACCCTCTAGCAGAACTCTATTGAGCTGTAGCAGTCTCATGTTTTCATTTGATCCAACACCTTATCTATTCTCGATTTAAAAACATTCACATTCGGCGCGTTAATTATTTCGTTTGATAGTTAGTTCCTCCCTGTCACTCTTCTGTTTGTCAAAAAGTAGTGCCTCGAATTGCAGCTTCTGACGATCTCTGGCTTATTATTTAGATTTGATTTGAATCCGTTTACAAAATTCACTCTTTCATACCTAACGTAATTGCTCGATTTTAGTGACATGTCACTATAAATACAGTGACATGTCACTAACGGTTTTGGCTGAGAGAACGTGTTTATCTTTGAGTAAATTTTTTACCCATTTAATGTTAAAAAATATGCAACTATATGAAACACACTTGAAAGACAGACGATTTTGAGCTGAATGATAATATTTAAGAACCAAATGTGAGACCCTTTAGGAGTCCATCAAGATGCTGAAGAAATTTCACTTTTTAAACTTGTCACATGTCACTATAACCGAATACCCTACTATAGTGACATGTCACTAAAATCGAACAATTACGTTATGCTTAATCTTGTAAATCTGAATAAGATCACCACGTATTTGGCGTACAGATAAATTTGTCAATTTAAGTTTCTATAAGCGCTCGGAATACTCGTATTTACGCAACTATGGTACGAGATACACTACTTTACGTTTTTCACTATTTAGCTCAGTAGACCATAATTTCGACCAGTTGAATATCGTATCTATGTCAAATTAAAGGTTATGATGCGACAAGCGCCCAAAACCGATTTTCAAAAATACACTATCAATATTTATATGTTTTCTAGGGTTTTTCTATACGAGAATTCAGAATTTGAAGTAAAAAAATAGTAAATTCCACTTCTTTTTCGTTATTCATTTTTATGACAGTTTTATGCCTTTTTTCGTCCACTAGCATTCAAAAATGAAAAAAAAAGTAAAACCTGAGATTTGTAGAGGATCGCCTCTTGTTTAATCATTTTTGATTTTTGTAGACCCATGAAAAAATTGATTTTCTGGGGTTTTCGAGGTCACAGAACACAGTTACAATATCAGAAATATTAAATACAGATAGCATGGACATTTTGAATTTAATGAACCTTATTTTCCTTTCAAAATTACAATAGATGTTGAATCTTCGTTTTCGGCTTCTAAGTGCGTCGGGCTAACTCAATTTAATTTTCGACCTGTTGAGTCGAAAGTACCTCACTCTTAATTATTTCAATTTAAGTCATAAAGTTAGGTATATTTTTATTCTTCATCAACCTTATTAAACATGGGATAATTTAGAAAATTTCTTATCAACTGACTTTTAAGTTGATATTTTCAAGAATCTAAAAAGTTATTCAAATTTTTTACAAAATCTTTTAGATTTAAAAAATGAACATATTCACAATCTTGCTTAAGACTCTATCAGTCTACGCTATAATTCTAATCATACTCGGCATAATTTCGAGTCTATTAAGCTTTTACATATGTTACCGTATCAAAAACAATGCAACATTTATATTCTTATCATATCTCTCAATCACAAGAATGTTAACTCTTTACAAATTTCCGGTAAATGGAATCATGTACACCCTATTCAATTTTGATTATTTAAACATTAATGTAATCGAATGTAAAATAAGCATGTTTATACAATTCACATCACTCGAAGCATCTGCTTGGATTCTAGTCTTGATCTCAGTCGAACAATATTTATGCGTAAAAGTCCAACATTGGAGAAACATTCACTTCAAGCCTAAACGTGCGTACATAACTGTAACATGTTTAGTCTTATTTTTTATAGCCCTTAATTTTAACTTGTTTTTTACATTCGGGTTCGAAGTGGATTATCCAATCGAGATCAGTTGAACTCAACAATAAACGGGACTAGTAACACTACAATTGAGTATGTTAAAAAAATTTTGTGTTACGGTGATAGACGTTTCCCATGGACAACATGGATGATCGATATTGGTCCGTTACATTTAACATTATATTCCCTAGCACCTTTTGCAATTCTAGGCTTGGCTAATTTGTTACTTTTATCGCATTTGTACATGACTCGTAAACCTCATGGTCCATCAAAACCAAATGATAAAAAAAAAAGTAAACAAGATCAAATGACAAAGACAATTATATTTATGACTTTATTGTTCATTGGTATTACGTTACCTAATGCGACTACAACGTTCTTTTTTAACAAGTTGATAGTTACTGATTATGGTTCGCTTATGATTAGATTTTTTGATATGTTAACGTTTTCTTATCATGGTTTGAATTTTTTTTTTTTTTATGTGTCTAATAATAGGTTTAGATTTGAATTTAAAAAATTTATTGCAAGACAAAATTAGAAAAAAAAATCAAAAGAAACTTTTTTTTGTTAATTTGCTTATTATATATTTAATAAATAGTGTATTTAAAATTACGATTTTTTAAATTTATTAGTAATTTGTAATAAGTCGCCCTCCCATTTTCACATCCGGGCTTGGAACCAGCCATGGTATGGTTACGACTATGCTACTGCCATTCACCTCAGTTACTGTGGGACGTTCATCATAAACAGCGCCACTCATCCGAGCCGAAGCTGCAAACTCGACAACTATTCTGACTAGCCTGGAACCACAAACCAGGCGTATTAACCCGAAGGAGAATACTTAACTTTCTCACTAAGGCTACACCTATTACTAAATGGGTCTGCTGTAAAACAAGTTCTTGCAACCGTTCCCAGGCTTCTATACGTTGTGATGGTCAAAGCCAGCGGCACCCCAATACAACAAGATTCGAACGCGATCCGTAGACCCACGTAGCCGTAATAAAGCACATTTAGAACGATGATAGAATGACAGCAACATTGTCGCCCCTCCCATTTTCACATCCAGGCTTGGGACTGACCAAGGCATGGTTAACGGCACGGATTATTTTAATTTTTTTGTTTACATTTTAACTAATTTTATAAATAAAAAATTGCTTCCTTTTACCTGCACATACAAATATGTGTATTTCTGCAACGACTATCTATCTAAATTTGTTATCACTGAATCAAGGACGGGTCCTCTGGATCGGAATTTACAACTCCAAGCACAACTCTTTGAGTAAGATTTGCCAAAAAGTTGTAATTCAGTTGATAACCTGATCACCAAAGCCATATTTTCTAAGTTTGTGTAAAAGCTTTCCATAAGAATTATTATCAAAATCTTTTTCAAAATTCGATCGGAAGAGATAAGGCGATTTGAAGTTGCGAATCAATTTAATAAAACCAAAAAACTCAATTTTATTTTTAAAATCTTTAGAAAAAGTACCTATAGTTTTCTTCTTATGCAGAGATATACCTACAAGGTCAACATTAAATTAAAACCTTAGTGTAAAATCTGCAAATATATTTGCAGAGTACAGAATGCAGACAATGTAAATAGATTTAATTTAAATGCGCAATTCTGTTGCAGAAATTTGCAGATCTTACATTAAGGTTTTACATGTAATGTTGTCCTTGTAGGTATATCTCTGCATAAGAAGAAAACTATAGGTACTTTTTCTAAAGATTTTAAAAATAAAATTGAGTTTTTTGGTTTCATTAAATTGATTCGCAACTTCAAATCGCCAGAGATAACATTGATTGCTACATTACAAGCTGTCAGTGTATGGATATGATGGTAAAATTTTAAATTTTGATTAAAAATTTTCTAAACGGAAGGAAACAGACAATTGTCTTGGGAAATGCTAAATCTGAATAGCTTGATGTTACCCATGATTTTCCTCAAGGATCAGTCGTTGGCTATTTTTTATGTGTTTATTAACGACTTGTCTGACCATCGTTCGATTATGCTGCACCACAAGTTAAGACACGCTTTTGGACCATGCTCCAAAGTACATCTCGCCTATGTTATAACATTGTTAACTTAGAGCGCATGCTCTAATAGCGTAATCACGAATTTAGGTCCGCATTAAACACTGAAGATCTTAATTTTAATGCGTCAAATCAAGACTTGATTTTAAAACTTAAAACTGAATTGAAATTTTATTGCAGCAAGTTAAGATATAAAAAATATAAAAGCAGAAGGCTTTTCACGTGAATTTTTATTTTTAAGATAATTTTTAATTTCTTATCAAACTTTTAATAGATTACTATTTTAAATTTTATTAAAAGCAAGGAATTTTATTATTTCATTTTATTAGCATCATTAAACCTTTTTTATCAGCTAAATTTGTTAAGCAAATTTTAAGCCAATAATCAAAAAATTTTGAAAGATAATACTATCTATTTTTTGCTTTATAAATTTAGCAACATTTTTAGTTGTGTTTTTTATATTTTAAATTTCATATTAAATGGAAGACGACGAGTCCACAAAGAATAAGTATTTGAAAGAAAAAAACGACAAAGAAGAAAAATTAAAGGATGTCCGTGCAAAAGTAGACGAGTTTGTCAAAGAAAAGGCTGAGTTGAAATACAATGAGATTGAAAAGCAATATGAGTTGAAATCTTGCAAATTGGAAATCGATTATATCAAATCGGAAATTGATACAAATGAACGCAAATTAGAAACAACAAATAGTAAAGTCGAGAGTTTGGAAGAACAAGAGAGAGAGATTAAAGAATGTTTGAAAAAAACTAACTCTTGTATTCAAGATCTTAAAATAGAATTGTGTAAAATTGAGATGGATATTGACACTGAAGAAATTATGATAAAATATATCCAATCAGTTGAGCAAGAATGGAAGGAAAAATTACAAAAAAGTGAACAAGAAGAGTCGAATTTGAAAACTAAAATTGAAAATGAAACTAAAGCGTTGGAAGAAATGAAAAATACATCCGAAAACCAAGAAACCGATATTAAAATTTTTGTAAACAGAATGAATAAAATACTGATTGATAATAAAAACAATTTGGACGAAATATCGGATATACAGATAAAGTTAAAAAACTTGAAAGAAATCGAATCGAAAAACAACAAAAGACTTAGGTACAAAGAAAAAGATTTAAAAAAAAACAAGAATGAAATTAATGGCAAAAAGAAAATTAGTTGCTGGTTATAACCAGAAAATAGAGGTAATTTAAAAATTGATTAAGGTTACACATCACACACATCAAATCTGAAATGCTAGACCTTTGCTTCGCCGTATTGTTGCTCTAACTTTTCCAGATAAAAACAAAATTTTGCATTTGTTTGTATTTAAGCGCACTTTGTTTTCAATACACCATTTTTGAGTTGGTAACTTTCAAAAACTATTTTACTTTTTTTGTGTATTTCTTTGTACGTCTTTGCTCACTGAGCGAGAGATGTTTTTTTAAGTAGTTGGTTCGAATCCGACTGTCATAAGTTTTTTTTAATAAGTTTTAATGTTTTAGTTTAAACATTGTTAAGTTTAATTTTTGTTTTTAATTCTCAAATTTGATAATTTTAACATAATTTATAAAAGAGCTTGCTGAACTGGATGTTGCTACGGAGCGGAGTCCATAAAATTTTTAAAAATATTTGACAGCGGTAGGATTCGAACCATGGATCTCACGCTCGTAATACTTGTAGCTCGCCAATTAACCCCCCAAGAACTCTTTAAAAAGTACATTTAATAATAATACTTAAATAGTAAAATTTTTGACTTATTTTTTTTCAAAAAGGTTTTTTGTGGGTTTATTTTTTATTCCGTAAAATTAGACTTTTTTGTTTATCCATTTTTTCAAATTATTTAATATTTGTTTCTGTACAAAAAAATATGGACCGTGAAGAGAAAAAAAATCCTATTTAATGGTGTTTTTTTAACTTTAAATCTGTTAAGGTTTTTCTATGCGCTAATGTAAAAAAAATACAATAGTTTTTGAAAGTTACCAGTTCCATTGATAATCTCTTGGGGAGTTCTCTGCAGCCTCTTCCGATTAAGTGGCTTAGTATATCATCAGCGTATTTTTCGATCTCTGCTTCTTTCGGAATGTTTTCATTAATATATGAGATAAACAAAATAAGAGTCGATCGGAGGACACCCCCTTGGATTACCCCTGCTTCAACTTGTTTCCACTCAGTTTCAGTTTTGTTCAGGCTGACTCCTGAATGTTAGTAAGATAATAAACAGGAAGTTCAGTTAACTTAATAACCTTGAGAAAAGCCGTTTTCCCTTGAAATTCATAAGAGAATCATATGATTGTTTTTTTGTGTTATAAAAGGCAAAATTGAACTTTTTTCCCTTTATTTCTATGGCTAAAGGTCCTTTATTAAAATAAAGTAAAGAAATAATAAATTCCATAGAAACTTCTTTATTTTAACGCAGGATCATGTTGACAGGTACATTTAAACTTTTACCAAAAATATAGGCTTTTTACAAACGTTTATCCCTTATCAATAAGGTAAATGTTTATCCTTAATTTCCTTTATTTTTCGGAAAACTGATTTTTCATTCAAAAAAAACTAAAAGATTGTCACCTGAAGTAGAAAAACGCATAAAAGAAAAAAATAAAGGATATCTTATTTAAAGACATCTGGTATCCCAGTATTCACTCGAAGAAATTCCTAGTTTTAACAAAAAGAACAATACAGGATAAGCATTGAGGTTTTGCCCCCGAATAACTTTTCGACTAATTGACCGAATTGGTCGTTTAATGGCTCCTTTAAAAGATAATTTTTAAACTAACTGACAAGTAAAAAAAATTTCAATTTTAATTTTTTCCAAGAGGAAGAAATTGGTCTGAAAAAGTCTCTTGAAAGTCGAATTTTTGAAACAATTTCACTTTAGATTATTTAGTAATAAAAAAATATTCTTTTTGAGAAATAAAAAATTCTTTTTGATAAATAAAATATCCTTTTTAAGTTTTTTTTAATTTTTTCTCGATTTTTCTCAGTCTAAAAAATGTGTTGTTCCATTAATGTTTTTTTCTTTGGTAAAGAAAAGAATATTCCATGATTTTCTTTTCTTAGAACTGTACAATAATTATTAGGGAAACTATTTGTCTTATTTCCATTTTCTTAAAATAGTTGGTAATCGTTATTTACTTATTTAGAAAAATCTCGCAAAGTGGTTGCAACTTAATTCCTTTCGGATTGTCAAATTCTTAACCTCACTTTATCGCACTTTTAAAGGTTTTACAAATCAATTTTTTTATTAGAAAAACTATTGTTTAGAAGTGAGAAAATATTTATATACAGTCTACGCTCGAATTTATCACGTCATAGGTTTGTCACTATTCAGATTTATCCCCAGAAATTTCTTGAACCAATTTCCTCCAATAAGCATTTATGACATTCATATTTGTCACTATTCAGATTTGTCGCGCTGATCTGAAGGAACGAATGGGGTGATAAAATCGAGCGTAGACTGTATTTATATATGTTTGTCGGAAAAATTGATAATACGGAAATATCTATATAAAATGAAGAAATAAAATCTAATATCAAATTTTACGGTTTTTATTTTTTTTATCGAAAATAACGGAAAAGTTTCAGAAAATTACGAAATTTTATTTTATAAATGCGAAAATATCGATAAATAAAGACTTTTTTTTTGTACATGATCCATTCGGATAGTCATTTTGAGACGCTTTGTAGGTTTGCATTGCGAAATGTGCACCTTTTATTCATGTAACTATCGGTACAGTTACACTTAAATATGCCCTGACCACCATCAATCAATAACTGGTAAACAGCTTATCGAATAACTTTAGCAAATACAGTCAAGTAACACTTATATCATCCCGTTTGTCCATCCATTTTTCAATGATAAAGATGAAAAGTGACAAAAGTGTTTCAGGGTCTGCTAGGATATGCATGTCAATAAGCTCATGTGAGTTCGATGAATCAAATTTAAACTTAAAATTGTTTTAGAAATAATAACGATTATTAACTCACGTGTGTTAGTAAAAATTAAAAAAAATTGATTAGATAATTGATTTACCTGGAAAAATTATTCGTTAAAATAATTTAGCTTTAATTATGTCAACTGTAAGATTTAAATGAGCTTTTCTACATTTCTATCATCTCTCTCTTTATAACCAACATCATTATGAATAATTTTGAGAGTTTCAAATATTTGCTGTTATCGAACTAGCTATTGGGTTGTCGTCTTTTTCTCTATGACCGATAATTTTTGCTTCGATCTTTTCTACCAATTTCTAAGCGATATTTTCGGTGTAAAACTAAGAGAAAAGAATAATCGTACATAGTTAAATCTTTCTTGTTTGATTTATATTTTGTTCTTGGATGAAGTTCGTGGCAGAAAGTTTGAAGGTTAAAGTTCGTGGCAGAAAGTTTGAAGGTTGAAGACGCTTAAAATCTTTTGTCCCTGGCACCACAACATGGGATTAGGACAAAGTGGTCTTTTCTTCTCTCGCCCATCGTACTATTATTTAACTTCATTAAACTTTTTTTAGGCGTCGACGAAAGGATAAAAATGTAATTTGAGGTTTTAAAATTTTCAAATATTACGTTGTTGTTATCGAAATTTTCAGTTTTTGATATTTTCTCTCACACACGTAAATTTCAAAATTTTCATATTTTCAATATTTTCGATTACAAATATATTTTTAATTGCACATGAAAACGAAAAAAATGTTAATTTTAATTCGCCTTTCTAGAGACTTTTTCAGACCAATTTCTTCCTCTTGGAAAAAAATAAAATTGAAATTTTTTTTTCCTTGTCAGTTAGTTTAAAAATTATCTTTAAAGAGCATAATTGATATTGAAGAAGATAATGAAAAGTTAGAGCAACAATACGACGAAGCAAAGCAACAAAAGGAAAAGACTTCAGCTAACATACAGTCGACTGTGGACAGAATTAAACAAAATGAAAAACAAAAAGAAAATTTATCTGAAACAATCGAGGCGAATAAATTAGAAAAGGTTAAAATGGATTATGCATTGGTATTTATTAAAAATAAGCTTAACGATTTGGAAAAAAAAATAGTTGACTTCAAAATCGAATTACCAATTACCGTAAATCCTCATTTTTTGTACCACTGGGAAAATTTTTTTGGCATCTTTGTAGATTATAAAAAATTTAGATGGATGGTTATTTTTTTCTCTAAGTTTAAAGAGGGCTTCATCATGTTGTTATTAACAACATTTTTGACTTTTTAAAACAAAATTTTCATTTGTTACAAGCACCCTGAAAATTTTCTCTCCATGGTACTAAAAATGAGGATTTACGGTACTCAAAGAAATTCTAAAGAAGTTCGAAACGAATTTGAATATACCAAAAAAATAAAAAGAATTTTGAAGTAAAAATTGACAATTACAAAAAAAAGTCAAAATTGAATAAACTTCGCGATTTGGAAGAGCAATATAAAAAGGAAAAAATGGCAGATAAACTTCAAAGTGTTAAAGATGAAATGAGCGATGAAAAAAATAACAAATCTTCGATAGAGTCAGAATTAAAAACATTTAAAGATAAACATATTGAGCTTAAACGTAATTACGACAAAATTAACTTTGAAATTGAAACAATTCAGAAGAAGCTACACGACAAAAGAAAACCAATTGAATTCAACTAAGCTCAAATTGACAAATTATCACATCAAAATTAATCATTTAGAACAAAAAATATCAAGCTAAAATAAAAATTTCAAATTATTTTCAATTTTCCATGTTTAAAACTCAAAGTCTTAATCGACTTTTGAGAAACTTAAAATTTAAAAGTTATGCCGAAATTGCAGAAAATAATACATTTTTCACGAAATTTTAACTTGGCAAAATTTTGCAAAACTTTAGTTTGAAACTTAAATGGTTCTTCAATTTAAAATTTTGTTTTTTAGTAAAAAATGGAACAAGATGCTAAGAGGCAACTTGAAGAGAAACTTAAAAGACTTGAAAACGAATTGGTTCAGGCAAAAGAAAAGTTAAAAAGAGCCCAAGAATTGGCTAAAAATGAACAAGAAAAAACAATGAAACAAGAGTCAAAGATCGATCAGAATCAAGCCGAAATATTGAATCGTGAAAAAGAAGCAAATGAAAAAAAATTAAATGAATTGGAAGCAGATTTAAAAAATCTTGAGAAACAAAAAATGGAAATAGAGGAAAAACTGAACCCTGAAGAGTTAGATAAAGTAAAACAAAATGAACAAAAATTTATGGAAATAAAACAAATGGGAAAAAACCTTATGGAGAACATAACTAAAAATCAAACTGAATTGGACCAGAGCAGGAAACAGACCGAAGAAATGAAAGACAAAATGAGTGAAGATGAAGTCGAAATTTATAAAAGCGATAAAGAAATAGAAATAGTTAATGAAAAGATTGATTTCATTAAAAAAGAAGAAGAAAAACTATCCGATATCGTGAGGAAACAAAAAAGTGGCGAGATCGATATTCAAAAAGAAATCGACGAATGTGAGTTACAAACAAATAAATTCGAAGAAGAGAAAATAAAATACGAGGAGGAAATTAAATTAATAAAGGTTGAAATTGAAAAAATGGAAATTGATGTACAAAATATTGAAGTCGAAGAACAGACTAAACAGAGAGAACTTGATAAAAAAAAGGCTAAAGTCAGCGAGCTACAAGACGATCCGGTAAATAAATTGGATAAAGCTTTAGATGTATGTTCACATGTTTCGTCGTTGTTAGTGATTGCTAATCCAATTGTTTTAACAGTATGTAATATTGCTAGAAAAGTATTCGGATTTTTTAACAACGCAAATAGTAAACAAGAAGATTTAAAAACTTTAATGGCGGAAATTGATGGTCTTGAAGAGAACCTTGAAAACATCAGGTTAAATTTAAGAAATTCTCGCACTAACTTGAAGAAAAAAAAATCCGATAATCATAAATTAAGTGAAAGTATGAAAATAGCTGATCTTAAAATTCAAAAAATGATTCATCGACAGGGAATTTTGGACAAAAATGCAAGTGAAACACAAAGATTAATCGAGGAATACTCTCATGAAAAAAATATTTGTATCGAAAAACGATCCAATCTTGAGAGCCAAAAGGATGAGAAATTACAAAAAATGGACATGCTTAATCGAAATCTTAAAAAAAATGAAGAAAAAAATCAAAAATTTATTAGTGAACGAAAAGATTTGTTTGAAAAATTAAATGCCAATCTTGAGTCTAAAAATAAAGTTGCAAATATATTGCTTTCTTCTTTGGAAGTCATTACCAATGACAATGATGTAAACCCCAAAAGATTATTGGATGATTATGTGAATCAAACGAAAAGTACGATTGATAAAGAAATTAGCACGTTTAAAGAATCAATTTTAAAAGAGAATTCCCTTAATAAATTAAATCCGAACGAAAATCCAAGTTTTAAAGCTGTTTCCCATATAAATTCAGCTACTCAATTAATTAATACAATCAACAATCAGAAAAGCGATGTTAAAAAAGAAATAAAAAAAATAGTCACTAATGTGGCTAAATAATTAAACTTAATTGGTTTATAAAAATTTACTTTCCTGAACGTTTTTAGTATTTATTTAGATAGTATTTATAGTATTACAGTCAGACCTTGAATTTGATCAATTAAATTGGATTTTTTTAAAGTTAATATGGATTAACCAAAAAAAAGCAAAAAACGAATGGATGCTTAAAGTTTTTTTAAATTCAATTATTTAAATTTCGATGAATTTCAATTAATTTTTTTTCGATTAGATAAATTGATTGGGTAAAATTCTAATTAACAATTTTTCCGTCCCTTAAAAAAGGAACTGTTCAAACAAACACATTTGAACATAATATTCTTAATGAAGTGCAAAGTTTCTCTTACACTTTTTTATGGTGAAGCAAAAATATGTTGAGCTTTATCATATTCCAAAGGGAATTTTTTCAGCTAGAAAAAAGTTTTTCAAATTCATCTGATTTGAAACGAGTAAAAAATAAAAAACTTCACACCTCTTAACAAAATCCAGGTCTGACTGTATTTAATAAACCTATTTTATTTTAAATGTTTTTTTTATTTTAACATTCAATTAAAATCAAGTAAAATTGATTTAGAGATACTAAATTCAAAATTGTTATTCATTTAAACCATGTTATTAATTTTTATTTAACTAAATCCAAGGATTTAGTTAACTGAAATGGCGTGATTTGACGTAATTTAACGTTACCTGACGTCAGATGACGGACTGTTACAAAACCTGGCATTGTGAAGTTTAGTACATAAGAACAGAACAATTTTGTAAAATTGAAATAATTTTCTGTCTGTCGGTCTTATGATGGATCTGCGTATGTAACAATGTGTAACAAACTTTGTTACACCACTGAGTAAACTCTGCTAAATTTATGCAAAGTCTCTGCAAAATGCACACTATTATAAAGTATTGAAACTAAATGCGCAATTAGACTGCAGAGTTTTTGCAGAGTTTACTCAGTGGTGTAACAAAGTTTGTTACACTTTGTTACATATGCAGATCCATCATAAGACCAACAGACAAAAAATTATTTCAATTTTTCAAAATTGTTCTGTTCTTTTGTACTAAACTTTGCCCCCAGTGTATTTTATTAAAAATAAATCCTAGACACCCAGTTAACATAAAATTAATGAAAAGTTAATGTCACTTCGAAAAATAACATTACTGTAACATTAATGGCTGGGTTTCAAATCCAGTGATGTTCCATCAATGTCAAAAGAAGTTTTGACATTAATGTTTCATTAATGTCTATATAAACTAAAAAATCGGCAGGGCTGTGACATTGAATTTCAAAATTGGAGTCTAGAAACAATTAAAACGGATTATGAAATTCCGAGTGCGAAAGTGAATGTTGTTCTTTAATTATGGGATAAGGTAAATTAGATTTATTTGCCCAAAATAAATGAAGAATTTTTTAGGCATTTTTGTTAAGCAAGGGGTAGTATGTCATCAAATAGAGTGATTAAATAAAAGAGGGCAATCAGTTAAGTGAAAGTATGTTAAGGTGAATTAAGGAAAGCGGTAGATGAAAAGCATTTAATATAATGAGGAAGATATTTGTTAAGGAATTATAATTTTCAAATTTATTTTTAAAGTTAATAAAATTTTTATAACTTTTAAAAAAAAATTGAAAAATATTTATACTTGTTTTTGAAAAGGTTTAAAGGTACATTGTCGTTTCTTTTTTTAAAAAAATTCTATTGGTCAATTAATTTATAAGACTAAAAATGTAACTCTCCTGTTATAATCTTATTTAACATTAATTATATTTAACTGTAAACTCATGAAAACTCCTTCAAATGAAATTGTAATGTCTGTGAAATAAAAAAAATAGGTTTGACATTGAGTTGAACTTTCAAAAAAATAAACATAGATTTTCAGTTAAATTTCAGTGATTGGATAACTGTTACATGTATAAATCATAAAAAATTATGCATGTTGCAGATATTTTAATTTAACTGGGCAGTTATATTATTTCTACTATGTTCAATTCATTTTTGATATTTAAATGTTAACATTTAAATATTTTACTTCTAGATTTTACAATGAGCTTTAATCCACCGCGTCGAACTTCAGACGCATTTGATGAACTGTCAAACGACAATGTTATAAATGAAGTGTTTCTTGTTATTCAGCATTTAACAGAAATTTCATATGGTAACTATATGGAAAAATACTTAAAAAATGTTGAGATACCCGAGGCAGAGCCTTTAATATTACGAGTAACGAAGCGTTAATTTTTTATCTTCCCTTGGCTGTTCCTTTTTCGAAAATTTTAAATTCATTCCATTAGCTGAAAAAACAAATCCACCTCTTACAATAGAATCCCTTTCACCAATATTCAATTACCTTAGTGCCTCATTATTGTCACCAAGGGTCTAAAATGTGTAGTCTTGAGAAATTGAAAATTTTCTTTGTTTTCATATAGATAGCTCTAGAGTTAAAAAAAAACTAATACTTAATAGCTTTTTAAAAGCGCTAGAAACGAAACATCAAGCGTAACCTCAGCATCATTAAGAGTTCATAAAGACATTAGCTCTGTCACTTCGTTCCTCGTTATAAAGAATATTAAGCATCCGATAACTTTTGTATATATCTCTGTATAGTGTTGCTGATTAATCACGGAAAATTGTGATCGGAGATCGATCATCTTTGGGATCATGATCTGATCAGGATCCAATTTTCTGACCGCATCGATCGCCAAAATGAACATAAAATTTATAAAATCTTTAGTTAATAAAATAATGTTAGCACATTTAGTGACAAACACATAGTATTGTACCTGTGAATTATCTAAGAGCTAAGCCTTCGGTGTTTAGCTCGATTTTACACCAATGGCATTTAAAAGCTATTGCTGGTTTCTTTTCTTTTTTGATACAAGTTTGACACGTGAGCGACTCGAACTGGCACTTTCGTGAAGCATTGATCATCGAACGATACCAACTGAGCTACTATACCCATCAAACTTATCTTCCCATAATGTTCTCCCATTGTGGGAATTGAACTTCCGATCCACTGCTTGCAAGACTGGCAACCCCTATCTTAATCTCACGTGAGAATCTCATGAAATCCTCTGTAAAGTAGATTTCACTTTGACTTATTGAGAAACTATGAGTTCTCAAGTGATAAATAAAAAGATTGACGAGATTTCATGTTTTCTCAATGAGTCAAAGTGAAATCTACGTTACAGAGGATTTAATGAGATTCTCACGTGAGATTAAGATAGGGCCATACGGACTATTTTCTTATAGCCTATTCGCAAGTCTTTCAAGTCTCCTTTATCCAGATTTTATTTGTTCATAGTGGCGGTATAAAAATTATGCTCTTCGTAACTCCCGCCAAAAGCACTTCGATTTAGCTTATTAAATTCTTCGTTTTGTACCTAAAATCAATTTGATTTTAAAGTTTGTTCTCATATAACAGTGGATCGATTTAACCTTTTTAAGATCCGTTAAATCATCAAAAAAAAGCGCAATTTCCATTTCTAAAAGGGACAGATTTTAAACCTTTAATCGAATAGTTGCTCGCATATTTAAAGTTCTGTTTCGGCAATTTGAAGTTGCAAATCAATTCAAAAAGATCAATTCGATCATTTCATATTTATACATTAATATAAATTAAAGTAATTTAGAAACTGTTTTTCAGAGATAAATTTTTGGATGTAACAAAGCATGTCACTTCTCAATATAACCGTTAGTTTAAAATTTGAGATAAACTACAAAAGCCTAATTTACTTGAATTTTAACTTTTCAATTTTTGATAATTGTAAAAAAAATTAACGACATGTCTCATTCAGAGGGTACCAGTGTCCGATCAGACAAGACATGTCGTAAATAAGGGATATCCCTTATTTGCGACATGTCCTAAAACTCGAGCTTTTACGTTACTTTAATTTATATTAATGTTTAAATATAAAATGATTGAATTGATCTTTTTGAATTGATTTGCAACTTCAAATTGCCTCTGTTTCCCGTATCTTTAATTATATTCGTTTTAAATTTTAATAAAAATTTTAGACGAGTTCGAAAAAGACAAAGAAACACTTCTAAAGGCAGTCGAAAGAGTCGCTAAAAAGCGTACAAAAAATCTAATAAACTCAGGTCAAAATATGTCATGCCATGAATTAGTGCCAATATTAAGCAGATCAGATACTTTTGGTCAATGGATTGAGGACCATCTTAACAATCAATTGGTTCTTTGGCTAAAAATTAAACAAAAAGTATTCCCTCCACAATGGAAAACCAACGAAGAAGTATCTTACCTATTGTTTTTTAATTATAACACGTCACTAAAAGAAACTTTCAATCTAAGACCAAATTCGAAATAATTAGGGAAAAAGTATTCGAAAAAGGTTTTAAATCAATCATAAACATTGACATTTTCCAAAATTTAATCAATATGAGTTTGGATAACTTTTTCGAAGTTCGATTAAAATTTAGCTCCGTAGAGATTAAAGTATTAGAGGACGAGCTTAAAAGACAATTAATTATGACCGTTGAAGAACTGCTTAAATTGCCAGATAAAGCTTGGGATAGATTAAACGAATTATTTCCGACTAAGATTGAGAAAGTAAGAGCTGAAATAAGCAAACAGGGTCCGAATTCAGATGAATCAAAGAAAAAAAAAGAATTAACACGCGGCGAAGAATTAGGCGAATGGCACAAAACAATGAGGTTCTTGTTACACGAAGCCGATATGAAGTCAAAACTAGATGAAATAAGTCTTTTAAGCTTTGAAGCATTACAAATAGGTCTTGAAGAACAAAAATTAAGTTCAAGCTTTAATGGCGGTCCTATGCTGTACAAAATTAAACAGTTCTTCCGCGAGTTTACAGTTCCAAACGGTAGCCAAAGTCATGGTATGCTAATGTACGGTCCGCCTGGGACTGGTAAAACAACACTAATTAACGTTATTATCAAAAAAGCAGGACTTAAAAAGATAGTCGAACCATTCGCATCGACTGAGTTAAATCGTGGTATTGTAGGAGAAACAGAAAAAGTAATTCGAGATGTAATTGGACGCGGCAATACCTACCCATATTTACTTTGCTGCTGTGCCATTGACGAAATCGATGCTGTTGTCCCGAAACGAGATGGTGGAGGTAATCAAAAAATCGAAGCTTTAACCCAATTTTTGACCATAATTGGTGGGATCAACGATGTGAAAAATGTCTACATGATAGGTGCCACGAATCGGTTTAACAAAATAGACGATGCTTTTATGCGTCGTTTAGGCCACAAATTCTATGTAGGTAATTTAAGTGCCAAAGAAAGATTTGATTTAATGCTATCAATTGAGAGTCAAATCAAACATAAAATCGATTTTATAACTCAAAACGAAGATGATATTAAAGTAATGACAACAAATTTTAGTGGCGCTGCATCGAATTTTCTAAGATCACAAATAATTCAGACCTTTACAATGGACAAAACGAGGGAAACAATCACTAAAGACGAATTAAATCGCATCATAAACGAAGTATCCATAAGTTACAAAGTAAAATTCGGCGGAATGACAATTGCTGACTTGATAAGGAATAATTCAGACGAACTAAATATAAAAAAAATATGGGATAAGCATTTAGAAAAAATTGACAAACCGACAGGACGAGTTCTAGTCGATCTACAACCAGACGTTTTAAGCTTGCAATTTGAGCTGAGTGATGAATCGATCTATGAGATAAAACTTACAGAAGAGTTAAAAAAAAAAATTAAATTTTTAAGCGACCTGGTTCCTTTGCTATTATACTTTTGCATTAAACAGTCGATTGATTATGTTAAATTCATTGATAGTGATTATATTATACTCCAAGGCGCTGAGGAAAAGTCTTCAACCATGAATTTAATTTTGGATTGTTTCACTGATTTTGAAAATTATAACAAAGGTTTGTTGCTGTTTGACGCTGATACTATTATTGGTGTTGATAGTTCAGGCACTGAAGAAGCCTCTTTGTCCGAAGAACTTGGTCGATCAATAATTGACAAAGAGGTTTGGAAAAATTGTATTTTGCATATATTCAAAAAATTGGCAGATCCCAATAATTCGTTAAACAAGAAATCAGAAGAAAATTCGTTTAATGAAAATTATGATGAGAATTTAAATGTAAAAAGTGATGATGATTGTTCAAATTCGAGCCGTTGGTGTATTTTTGTTACGAGTTCAAAATTTTTGGTCGATTCGTTTAAAAGCTCGGTTAAATTTCCAGACACCGAATCCGAAAAAGAAGAGAAGGAACTTGATAGGAAAAACAAAGAAGATCCAATAAAATGTGTCAATTGTGATAAGTACTATTATGAAAAAGACAATGGCTTGGAGTCGTGCTCGTATCACCCGGATTATTTGGTCAATACGAAAGGAGAGTATTCGCCTAATAAAAGATTGACCGTAGAAGAATTAGAGCAAGTTGTTAGAGTTGAAAAAAATCCGGAGATTTTTAAAAATTATGTTTGGTTTTGTTGTATGAAAGAGTATTCGAATGATAATGGATGCCGTAAGTACAAGCACTCTGAAAATGAAAAAGAGAGTCGTAAGCAGAAAAAAGCTTTTGTAAATGAAAATTTTCATTCTGATTTTAGTAGAAATTATTATACGTTTCAGTTTGTTGACTCAAATTCGAGACATAAATATTTAACAATTGATCAAAAAAATAAACAAGTGAATAATAAAATTTGTACAAAGAATGAGATTACGATTAGCGAAATTTTCGAGTTAAAAAAATATGTTGATAAATCAAATCAAAGCATAACTTATTCGATCAAGTCCAAACTGAATAATAAATATTTGAGTTTCAAAAACGCTAGTCTATATTCCAATGCGCGTTTTGTTCAAAGTGAAAAATTTGAAATCGAGTGTGCTGAGAACGGTTGTTTTTGTTTTAAAAACTCAAAAGGAAATTATTTAAACGGAAGATCTCCAAGCAATAACAAGGTTTATTTCAAGCTTGGATCTATCGATCCTTTGGTAAGATTAAAATTTATATTAAGAAGATCTTACAACTAAAGATCATGTAGAATGAGAATAAAAAACATCATTATACCGTATTCCCTCGTTCGATTAGGCAGCATCATATCACGAAATCCAAAACATTGGTTACGAAATTATCTTTAATAGTGTTCTTAATGCTTCAGTTATTCTGGTTACATTTAGTTTCGAATCTTGTATCACTTCTTTCCTTTCCTTTTATGATGTCAGCCTTACATTTTTTAAATCCAGCGGGGGCGACTGCCCCTCCTCTCTGACTACGCCAATGGCTATATCTCCAATAATTAATCAAATTATCTAATAAACAATAGATAATTCTTAAAAAGAGACATCGTAATCGTAAATTTGAATATTCGAGGAAATAACTTGACACATTTTTTTTAAACATATAAAATATTGCCCTTTTCTTCTTTACTTTTTTTTCATCGTGTATCTTAATGTTGATTAAAATTTCACTTATTATTATTATTGTTGTTTAAGCCTTATAGGCAAAATTTAGTATATAAAAAAAAGAGTCTTAAATAGAATAAAAAAATAAAATATAAAAATTAAGATGTAAAAATTTAAGTTATTTGAAAGTCTAGTTTTAGTAACATTTTTAACAAAATATAAAAATAATATGAAAATTCCGCATTTTGTGTGAATACTTTTCTTAATTGTTGAATTACATATTTGACTGAGTCAACTAGTCCCCTATTCTTTTCTTGAAACAGGAATTCGATTATTGAGATACTGGTCTTGTAACTGAACTCTGTACAATCAATGTGAATCTTTCTTTCAAGATTGCTGAGCTGCTTACAAAAAGAGGTATTTGCTTGGTAAAAGCTCACGTATTTGTCTCTTAAATAAATCTCGACAAAGAGGACAATTCGTAACTTGTCTGAGAAAGAATATTTTATGTTTATAATAAATTTGCTCCACTCTTTCTATCTTTAGAGCTTCGAATAGCGGCTTGAATCGAGTATAGTTTTGTAAACCAAATACCTTTTTAAAGAGTAAATTTTGTCTTACCTCTAATTCATTAAGTTGTTTTTCACTTATAAAGACATTGTCCAAGTGATATCTGAAGATCGATTGACAAAATTATTTGTATAAAAACGAAACTGGTTCAGGACACGAGCTTTTATTAAAAGTATCTCTGTTACCAATTGGAAGGCCAAGATATTCAAGACTACTAGCGTTTGGAATTCGCACATCATTTAAACTAAATTCTACTTCAGGAATAGACTTACCTTTATAGATTGTAAAGCCACAGATTTGCTAGGGTTGAAATCCATTTTCCATTATACTGCATAATTAGCACACTTATCCAGGAGGATTGTAGAGTGATAACTTGAAGGAGATAAAATGATTACATCGTCACAACATGCAATGATTGAGAGATTGAGCGCATTAATCTTTGCGCCAATTCCCAGATCAATACATTCATTAATCATTTCATTAATGAAAAAGTTGAAAAGATACGACGAAAGAATCCCAACTTGTTTAAGACCCTCAGTGGTCTCAATCAGGCCACTCCACTTTCAATCGAAATTTACCATTATCTTGGAGATGCTGTAGTACTCGTATAAAATCCTCCAAAGGCTGTCTGAGACTTTCCCCTTTAATTTGTATAAGAGTCCATCTCTTCTTGTCCATCTCTCCTTGCTTGTCTCAATTTCGATATGGATTACTCCTAGTAACAAGAGATTAAACATGTTAATCTGTAAGTTGAGAATTTAAGATTTTTCTCCCCATCAGTTCAAATTTATGTATTTAATTTTTTATGTACCAAATTCACAATGCCAATTTCCAAAATCCTAAAAAAATTTTTTTACAAAAAGACTGATAACACTGTATCCCAAAACCAAATTCTTGCGAAAAATTTAGTTTCACTCGAATCCGTCAATAAATTAGTAACTATTCAAGATGACGGTTACTCGCCTTTGTGCTTAGAACACATTGAACTAAGCGATAAGTCTCTTTTTGTTTTAGAACAAATTGATTCAAAATATTTTTCAATTCGATCCGTATTCAACAATAAATACGTTACAATCGACCCGGACGAAAATGTACTTACTGTAAACGAAGATGATGCTTCAAGTGTACTTAGTTATTTTGAAATAAGATCAAATCTGATTGACAAAAATATAATATGTCTAAAATCACATTTTAATAAATACATAACAGTTGATAAGTTATTAAACCAGTTGATTGCTGATTCAAAACATTTCGATCAGTCTGGACTACTTCGCATCGCCTTCCATAACCAAAAGGTATTATTTTTTTATCTTTTTATCTTTTTTTTGAATGAATTATCAAAAATTATTAAATGAATTAATTGAAAATTTCTTATATGTTAAGCGATTATTTAAAGAAGGGCATTTCTTAACTAGTTTTGAACCAGGATTTTACGCAATAAGATCGAAAGATAGTGATAAATATTTAAATATTGATTTGAAAAATAAAATAAACCATTTAATTGTCGATACAACTGAAATGAAATTTAATTTTGGAATTTTTAAAATAATTAGAACAAGTGATGGATTTTATCAATTTATTTCCAAAACAAACGATTTGTGTCTGTGTTTGGACTCAGATAGTTTAGTATTTGATTCATATCAAGCTGAAAAAAAAGAAAGTAAATTTAAATTAAATGATTTCAAGTCGACTTGTATTCAATCAATTACAAGTAATACATTTTTAAACACTGATAATGAATTGAATTTAGTAAAAATGAAATTGAAGAAGGAAAATTTTGAAATTGTTCCTAAAAATATTCTCGTAAGCTTAAATCTTTGCATAATATATACTTTTTTTTGAATTTTTTTATTAAGGTCGAAAGCAATGAATTTTTTTTGGCAGATAATTTTTTTTCACTTGAGACATATATTGGAAATAAGACATTGAGTTTGGACTCGAACGGTGTATTTAAACCTAGTGAAAGTTTTACTGAAGATTTGTTCTTGTTCAAGCAATATCAAAATTCTAATTATTTTACGATTTTATTCAACGAAAATAAAGCGCTTGATGTAGATAACAATAACAATCAATTAATTCATAAAACTGATATAAGTGGTGAATTTGAGATTGAAAATGTTTTTTACGATCAAAGTATAATTTGTATTAAAACAACAAATCAAGATCAAAATAAATATGTTCGCCTCGATTTGAAAAGGAAAATCTTTGTCGCCGATACGAAGATGGAGAATGTCGATGAACTAAACATGTTTATAATTAAAAATCAAAATAATAAAATTTTTGAATGACTTTTTTTTAAAAAATTTTCCAAATCATTTTAACAAAAAAGAATCTCTTTAAAAAGATTTAGCAAAATTTACTTTCGATTTCGATTACATTTCGATTTACTTTAGCAAAATTTTTCATTAAATGCTTTTTAAGATTTTTGCTTTGTTCTTCACATTTTATTCTGAAATCTTTTTATATGGTTTAAGATTGTTAAAGAACTTTTAAAAAAATTCCAACCATTTTCTTTATTTAAGAATATTAACAAAAGTAATCCAGCTTTGATCTTGGTTCGAAAAAATAGAAGATTTTATTTGATTTTGTTTAGAAATATAATCTGATTTTAATTTTATTTTTGATAATTTGAGTAAACCAGACGTTAGTCTGACTGACTTAATAGAATTTTACAATTTAAACAAAAAATATTTCGAATCAATTTCAGAAACTAATATTCAATTTCATATTGTTTTGAACGAATCGGTAAATTTTAACGATTTGGTTAGAGTGAAACATGAAACGTACAATAAAGATTCAAACGAATATTTTTCAGATTCTTTGAGTAGCTATTATAGTAATAGTACAGATAATAGCCAATTTGAAAATATTATAGTTGACGATCTTTCAAACAACATTCCTACTGAAAGTGATCAAGAAAACACAAGTTCCAACAGTTTTGAAAGTGAAAGTAGCAGTAAATATAGCTTTGATGAAAACAAAAGCAGCAGTAAATATAGCTCTGATGAAAGTGAAGGCAGCAGTAAATATAGCTTTGATGAAAGTGAAAGCAGCAGTAAATATAGTTTTGATGAAAGTGAAAGCAGCAGTAAATATAGCTCTGATGAAAGTAAAGATTTGAGTGAAAAAGAAAAACACATTATTCTAAGCTCATCTGATCATGAAGAATCATTAAATTCTAGCATTAGTTCTAATAGTGATGAATATAAATTTCATAAAAATATAGTTTTTATAGGTTTAAATTTAAACGAAGATAAATTAAATCAATATTTAAAAATAGGTCAAGAGTTAATAATAAAAATAATCTTAAATCTATGTAGGTCAATCAAAATCGACATTATTTTATCAAAAGAAAATTTGGAAAATTTAAAAGCAATTGAATTGTGTTTTTATTTTTTTCAATTGTTTAATGGATATTATTGCGTTGATTTTAAAGTTGATACAAACGAAATCGAAAAAGATGATGTAATAAAAAAATTAAACGGGTTCAAAAATACTTTAAATAATTCAATGATTGACAAAATTGTCAAAAATTTAATTTAATTATAAAGACGAGTCATTTAAATTCAAAGACTAAATATTCGAAATTTATTAAAAAACCAAACTATGTTATCGAATTTTTTAGCCTTGAACCTTTAGAGTTTATAAATTCAGAGTTAAGGTTACATTTCAATCATATTCTCAACAATATATTTATTATTTCGAGTCAGTTAATATATAAACCCAAAGAAATAGTCGAAATAAAATCAATATTTGACAATGAAATTATTAATGAGAATATTCGAAATGAATGTGTTAAACTAAAAGATAAGATTCGTTCAAAACTTGATGAAAATTCTGCGGTTTTTTTTAATTAAAATTGACGATAATCAACTAATAGATAAAAGCGATTTAAACGCATTTGAATTATGTTTAAACACCTCGAAACAATTTGATGCAATTATTGAAATTTTAGAAACGAAAACTGTTCATGAACTATCAAATTTAATTTTAAATTTTAAGTTAAAAGTAAATACGAATGAATCACAAATTAGATTTGCTGAAACATTTATGATTAACAAAAAGTCTAACTAAAATATAGAACTGTAAGATCAACCTGTAATATTCAATTATTGATTAGGATCGAGAGGAGTTTTTATCCAGTTTAGAAGACGTAAAGAAGGCGTCTCTCTAAGCTTCAAACTTAGAATGATCACGACTGTAAAAGACAATGTCAATATTTCTGATAGCTGCTTATTAGGTTCGAGACCGATGGAGAGATTCGTTTATATTTTAATATATCAAAACACACAGCTAAAAAAAATAATAATCAGAGCTAAAAAGTATTTCAAAGAAATAACATTATGAAGTTAACCATTAAGAGGATTTTTTAGTTATTGATTAAAACTTTTTCTAAAATTCTCATGGATGTCTCTTAATTGATTTAATTGTTTTTTTTTTATCTTAATATAAGTTTTTGAATGTCACACATTTAACAATCATTTTTTTAACAAAAAAACGTCGGAAATCTTTAATACAATTAAAGAAATATTTTTTAGTTCCTTTTTTAAAATAGTTTTATAAATGGAAAAAAGTATTTGACGCATAAAAAACAATTAAAATCGCATATGAAATTTTAATTTAAAGCATAAAGAAATTTTTTAAGGTATCTCAGGATCCAAACGAAATTTGAAGACAGAAAAACAATCCAGTGTTAGGACAGTGGTCTTTCTTGGCAACCAACAAATTACATTAGTGTTTCGGTTTCCTATCTAAGAAAAAAGCTTCTTGACCATTTTTGTATTTCATTTTATAATTTGGGCAAGAAATTAATTTTTTTAGCCTTAAAAAAATAGAGTTTTTTAAAAAGTTTTTTACCTAGATTGATAGCTTTGACACCAATCTGTTACAAGGCGAAAGTTTTTTCATAGACCTTGATCCAAAGTCTGTAATTTTTTGAAAATAAAAATTTTCATATGCTATAGTTACACAAATTATATGCTGTACTTTTTTTATTTTATGCGATAATTTTAATTTTTATGTGTCAAACACCCTCGTCCTTATGAATTTATGCATAAATTATCGTTTTAACCAATCAATCTTCTTGCTTTCTCGTCCAATGAAAATTTTTCTCAAAAATGTTTATTTTTTGAAAGGGGGGTCCGAAGTTAAGCGACCCTCCAAGAAGTATGTCATTTTAAAACGTTTCGATTGAATCAAAATAAGTCCTTTATTAAAAGTAACCATATTTTCTGATAGAGAAACGACTCTCCTACACGTTAAGAGAAAAAAAAGGTCGAGAAATATACAAAATTCCGAGGAATATTCCGTAAAAACAGCAAACTTTTAGGGACTTTTTGAGTTTTTTTGGATCTACTTTTTTGTTTCCCGATAAACCATAGAGTTCATTAAATGCGATATCAAAACCAAGTCGAACAATGAAATGTCTTCAATACAATAAATTTTAGACTTTGGAATAAAGATCTAATTAACGTCTCGTTAATTTTGTTTGTGTTTAGATGTGAGGAAGGAATCAGATAAGCAACCAATATCCTAAATAAATCGGCAAACTGATAAAAATGACACATCACCATCACTCGAGGAGATCGCAAATTCTGGATAAGAATGAACCGAAAAATTATGAACGCTAGTAAACTAATCGTGTTGGAAATCAACTGATGCTAATGATATTGATAGACATAAACATAGACTGAAGGATTTCGATATAAGATTCTTATCAAATAATCGTGTTACTCAAGGTTAAAATTTCGATGTCTTTATTCGAGTTTAGATTACATTTCCTTTTTTTGATGATACTCATTTACTTACTAGATTTTATATTTCGTCATTCTTTGAGCGAAAAATCAACCCGTAATTTGAAGATAAACTAGGAAACTAAAAACATTAAGATAAGTTAAATAATTTGTTTTTAAATTTTGTTTGAGTTCTGTCTCACTGGGGTAATGTCTTGTCTTGGTGCTTCCTGTAGACGCCTAAATCCAACCTTTGATACCTAACTTTTATCCTGAAAATCATATTCAGAATTTAAGTAGTCTGAAATATTTACTTAATTGTTAACTGGGTTATAGGTTTAGGTGTAAAATTTCGTTTTAATTTTGAACCTGTTAAAATGTCACTCTAACCGAATATAGCCAAAAAATCAGGTTTTTTAAGAAATTTAGTGTCAGCTATAATGACATGTCACTATAGTAGAAAAACCATAAGTTTAATGCTAAATTTATGTCGATATTTATCCTAAAATTAGTAACGCTCTTAGTCCATTCCATTTTTTCTCCATTCCAAGCCTTTTTTAAACCTAACCTATATGAACCTAAATGAACCTAATGTGAACTTGTTAAAAAATTTAAGTTATTTTTTTGGTTTAAAAAAAGATGAGATAAAAAAATAAATGACCCAAAATTTGATAGCGATTGCAAAACAAATTTTACCCCTTTGTACTATCACAATTTTTTGTCATCCCAATCGAACGGAGACCCTTAAGGAGTCTAATATTGAGGCGAATAAATGCCTTTTTTAAAACTCGGTCCTATCGTTATTACTCATTATTTAAAAGCGAAATATTACAAAAATCGATAAATTACGTCATTTGTTTAAGTTTTTTGAAAAAAAGTCAAGTATCAAATACGGTATCAATTTAAAAGGACTGAGGCAAAAAGCTTCTGAATTATTTAGCCTGAAAAGTTAGTCAACAAACATTTTGCCCACCCTTTTTTTTTCGTTCCTATTTTCCAAATGGATATGATAGTTTATGACACTTCGTTAATTCGTACATTTGCGTTTTTTATAAAAAAAAATTTGGGCCCTTACCATTACTTGGAACGAAACTCTACGGGAACGGGAATTAACCGTTTGTTTTTTGAAAATTCCTGTTAATTTTCCGAAAAAATACTGCATCTAATTAAATTAATTTATTCGCTATTTAATCTAAATCTGCTTATCTTTTATTATCTACTAACAAGAGCTTCTGTAGCTTTTATTCTTCTTTGATTCCTTTACAGAGTACAATTCTTAGTGCGTTTCAAAAAATACGGAATCCAATAATTTGATCACGATACTCAATCATTTGAATAGTAATGGCGATCGATCGTTTTTTTGGATCATGATAATCTACTGACTTTAGCATTATTGATTAGTTTCCTAATATCGAAGATAAATGGGGTTTTGTAAAAGACAGGGTAATTGAGGCTGTTGAAAAATGCTCCCCTGAGAAGATTTTTAAACCAAGGAAGTAAAATCATTGTCCCTGGTTTGATGATGAATTAAGAGCTGCGAAGAAATATCGTTTTTACATTATTGTTTTTACATTTACTCTGAGAGTAAGAATGAGCAAACTCAGGCTGATTATAAAGAGGCTAGAAGGGAGTTCAAATCATTAAAATGCCAAAAATAAAGGAGTATTTTAAAAACCAGAGACCGAAGGACTTTAAGAATTCTAAAAAATTCTGGCAGTTCTACAAGTCGTCGGTTAAACTGAGAAGCGATAAAAATTTTGATGATTGCCCTGAAATAACTGAAGTAATTCAGAGTGGTGACTTCAAAGCTTCTTCAGTTGCTGATCAAGTTGGGATGTTCAATAATTTCTTCACAAATATTGAATCATCCTCCTTTTCTACAGAAGACGAATCAGCTAAATTTTTCTTTGAAAAATTCAAAGATCTTAAAAGAGAAAATAAGATCATAACTCCAGGCTTTTCATTTGAATCCTTTAGTCTTAAAGAAGTCGAGGAATCATTAAATGATTTGCCAACTTCTAGCTCTCCAGGACATGTGGGGATTCATACAAAAATTTTTAAGGCCATGACTGAATTATTTATCCCAATTCTTCATAAACTATTTAATAGTTGTTTGGAATTGAAGAAAATTCCGGAAGATTGGAAAATAGCGGTTGTGACTCCTCTTTATAAAAACAACGGATATGAATAGAATAACTATCGGGCAATATCAGTCCTTTCACCTTTAGCTAAGATGTTTGAAAAGCTTTTAGCTAAACAAATTGTTACTTATTTTGAGTCAAATAAGATATTTTTCAAGGGGCAACATGGCTTTAGGTCTGGGTTTTCATGCCAGACGGCTATACATGAATTTGTGTCTTTTATTAACAAAGTACTTGATGAAAAGTTAATTGCGTTATCCCTTTTCATTGATTTTAGAAAAGCATTTGATTTAATAGATCCTTTACTTTTGCATCTAAAGTTATTTCATTACGGTTTTGATAACAACTCTCTAGCTTTAATGACAAACTACTTTGATGAGAGGTCTCAAAAGCTTCTTTTGAAAAATCTCTTATCCAAACAAACTAGACTAAAACTTGGGGTTCCGCAAGGCTCAGTATTAGGCCTACTGGTTTTTTTAAATCTTTATTAATTATCTTCCCGTTGTGTATCTTAAAAGCTTATATAGATTTATATGCTGATGATACAAGTCTTACGAACACTGGCAACAAATTGGACAAATTAATAAGCGAAACTGGTGAGGTTATTGAAGAACTAAAAACTTGATGTTATTTTAATAAGGTTGATATAAATTGGGATAAGACTTTCTTTATGTTATTTACAAAGAAAAAAATTGAAATACCAGATTTTCTTCAAATTAAAGAGGTTGCAATTAAAGTTGTTGATAATTTTAAATTATTGGGCTTTACCATTGATAACAGATTGAATTTCATGAAATTAGTTTCGGAAAAATGTTTATCGGTAAACAAGAAACTGTTTTCAGTAAAAAGACTTTTCTATCTTTGTACATCTGAAAAATTCAATTTTTTAAAACTTTTATTTTACCTTATTTTGATTATGTTTTTACACTAATTTGTTATTTTTCAAAAAGAAGCTATCCAAAGGCTAGCTAACTGTTTTTATTTATTTATTTTTAAATTATTGAAAGTTAAAGTGAATTCTTGTGACTTAAATGATTTAAATAATGTTCTAGAAAAGTATGGAGTCTTTGCTTTTCAACATCGAGCTCTGGAGAGAATACTGTCGTTTTTATACAAGATCTTTAAAAAGGAGAACTCACCTATTCAGCTCAAAGAACAATTAGTCACAAATGAGTCGCCTAAATTTGAGTACAACTTAAGAAACAAAAGTGATTTTATGGTGTCGAAATCGAAAACAAAAAGTGGTGAAAACACATTTGGTTATGTGTACACAAAATTGGCTAACAAATTCCTTATTAACAGAATGGTTCTCTAATTTAGCACCTTTAAATTGTCAATATTCAACAACATCAATCTAATTTTCAATGATGCTTTAAAAATTTTTTGATAAACTTAATTTAATTTTTAAAATTTATTTTTTATTTTGATATTTAATAATTGATTTAAATTTTAGTTTATTTTAAAAAAAATTTATCTTTAATAAATAAATGGAGAGTAAATCAGTCTATATTCTAGACAAGGGCATAAGCCTGTTGATTAACCTTGAAATTGAATTCTGTAGCTTTTATTCTTGCTTGCTTCCTTTAAAGAGTAGGATTCTTAGTGAGTTTCAAAAAATACGGAATCCAATAATTTGATCACGATACTCAATCATTTGAATAGTAACGGCGATCGATCGTTTTTTTGGATCATGATCATTTTGGTTATCGATGTGATCAGAAAATTGGATCACGATCAGATCAAAAAAGGGATAGCTATTGAATTGATAGCAATGGAGTGGCACCTTCATCTCAGTATTCAAACTGATCTCAAAACTATGGAAAATTAATAGTATAACAATAAAAATTAACGATTTATTTTTTTCATGATCAATTTTGAGTGTCAAAATCGAATTATATTTTTGCAATTAGAATTAGGAGGTTTCATTAAAAAATATAATTTTTTACTATTTAATTAGCACTGATTAGCAACGAACGATATTAGGGATGTAATAACCTACTCAGCTATGTTTTTAGTACCTTAATTCAAAAGTTTCAGGGTATAATCGAAAATATTCCTCAAATTCCGGCAGCGAAGCAACGGGTACCTACTAGTGAAAATTAAAAAGAGAATTCAGGAAATTTTTAAAAATATTCTCTAATACAATCCCTTGTTTTCTTTTTTATTTTAATTGAATAATTTACTTTGTAAAACCGCTTGTGTGAAAAAGACAATATAATAAGTTTCCTCCAAAAATATGATCTGTATTACTTTGTAAATTAAAAAAAAAACTTACTCTAAAATAAGATTAAAAAGAAGGGATTTTATGACTTAACATTAGACCATCATTCAAAGATTTGGCTGCCCCTAAAAAATGGAACTCAGCTACGGAATAACGGAACATGGCTTACAGAACAGGATGAAATACACAATATATTCTTCCAGTAGATTATCTAAAATACGCAATATTTTTTTTAAAATTTTATTTTTTATAAAAAAATGCATTAAAAAATTGAGGTATGTTGAAAATTAATGTCTGTTCCGTAGAGATTCCGTATTTCAGACGTAATTTTGGCAAAATTTATTCCGTATTTTAGATAAATTAAATTAAGCCTCAAAATGTATTAACATTCCGTAGATTTCTATGGGAAATATTTCTGTATTTTAGAACAATTCCATGTTCCATATTTTAGCACATTCAGTTCTGTAATTTGGTAGTTCACTTCCATTTTATAGGTATAGCCAAAGCTTTCCTCAAAATTTAGATGACCAGGTGGTTTCAAGATTATTGTTTGTGTCGACGAATTAATCGATCGTAAAATATTTTGAAATAAATCCAAAAGTTTTGAACGAATTTGGTTAGTTCTAGTACAAATTTTGACATGGATGGTTTTTCTACTATAGTGACATGTCTTTATACTATAGCGAGATGTCACTATAGCTGACACTAAATTTCTTAAAAAACGTGATTTTTAGCTATATTCGGTTATAGTGACATGTAACTAAAATTAAGCAATTCCGTTAGGATCGGTGTAGGATAAGTTTGTATTTAGTCCGATTGTTAGGTCGATAAGAAGCTTAATATTTTAATTTTATTTCTTTAGTGTTAACGATAAGTCTAAACGCTTAATGCTAGATTCAACAATTATTTAACGTAATTCCTGTTTCTGCATTAAGGGGTTTTATTCAGATTTTCAAATTATTGCGTTCTAGTTGGTTTTAAGTATTACGATGAAAACTTTGGTTATGATTTAGTCAAATTATAGCTCGCTGGTACATATACTGAATTAGACAGAGAAGATTAGCATGCCTCATGCGCAAAGATGACACGAAAAATTGTTAATTTCTTGATTGTTTAATACGCAAAGACTGTGGCTTGAAGATAGACTTTTAACCTTTAAGTTTGTAAAATGAATTTGTCTAGCTTGATGATAATAAGAGTTCTACTTATTTGCCTATGTTTTATTTTGTAAAAAAAAACAAAAAAATTTTTAAATTGCAAAAAGGTTTGTAACTTTTAGATTGGAGTTAAGCAATATGTTAGGGCGCTGGATATGGCAGACTTAGTTGGCTGTGTATAGCTAGCAAAGCATGCTAACTAAGTAAGACCTATGCTGTAACAGAGGACAAGTTTTTCTCAACTGCTGTTAAAGTGGAAATAGGTGTTGGATAATTCTCAAAGGAAAATCACACTAATCGAATTGATGGACAAATTTTCGATGCAAAAAAAATTCTAAAATTTACCTGGACAATTTTCTTTTTCTTAAATAATATTTCCGTGGTGTTTCAGATGAATTTTTTCTTTCGGCTTTTTTATTCACTACCTCAGGCACATTTTGTTCGTTTCAATACTAGTTTGAAAACCTTGGATCAACCAATCTCTCATAATAATTCTTGATTGCTGATTAGTGTCGTTTTGTGGACTTGGCTCAGATGGTAGACTACGCTTGACTTTATAAGATTCAAGCGGCTTAATTAAAAGAAGTGCAATTTTCGAAGAAGTGCTTAGTTTTATTAAACTTAATATTTAATACAATTTGAAAAGTGTGATTCTTCCTCACGAAAATCGAACAATTGGCAAAAGGCTAATTTTTATTGGATAAGTTAGTTTTTACGTGGACAATTATGAAAATAGATGGACAAAAGTAAAAAAGTTTTATCCATTAATTTGAAAAGTGTGATTGTCCATCAAAGCTACAAGACCCAATACTGTTACTGAAATAAGCAATGAGGACAGTGCTTATCATATATTTTGATTATTATTCGAATTGTATTATACGGAGTTCAATATTTGTTAATTGCTATTTAATTGCTTAAATTGTTGTTTAAATAACTAGACGAATTTACACTTGTTTGGTTGTCAAATGCAAGAGATTGTTAGTGATAGTGCTAATAGTTACATAAATTGTTAAAGTGATTTATTGTGTTTTTAAAATGATTTATGACCGTTTACGTTTACTTAAGTAAAGTATCATGCAAGAATTCGAGTTCAATGAAAAATTAGATTTTTGTTAAGGTTCCTAATTAATAAACTTAACTTGATTATTTCTAAGCTTAAATATTTAGAATACATTTAGTTCATTCAACAGTGAGTTCGCACTTATATCAGCCCTTACTAATATCACAAATTTAGATATATCCCAGATTTTTTAGAACCGATTTCCTCAAATACTTTAAAATTTTTTTTAGTTTTATCACAATTTTGATATATCCCCTTTATCGCTCCAAACCAACGGGATGATATATCTACGAACCCACTGTATGTTCTTTATCTAAGAGTTATAAGAAGTACTAAGAGTTATTGTAATTAATAAAGAGTATTTTCGAAGAAAAATAATCTTTTGTTGGCAGATATTCGTGAGCAAACTAATAACCTCTTGTTAAATTAAAACCTTTCATACTAGTTGCTTTTTGTAACTAGTCTCGTTGCAAAATTAGTATTTTATAATTTAATTTAGAGTTACTAGGCTTTGTGTTTAATTTATCTTAGATATGAAATTATTTAAAGATACTTATTAAGTTAGTATTTATTTCGAATTGCTGTAATTTGTTTTCAGCCTAATAAGCTAAGTTTTGCTTTAGTAAAATAAACTATGTTTCTCAATATTTTATATTCATTTATTTACTTCTCTTGAAATTCTATTCGAATCAACACCTTTGTCGCTAGCACTTTTATTTCTTATTATTTCTTACAACTACGCCCGCCAACACATACAACGAATTATAGTTAATGAAGACCTAAATCGCTTTTACTTTAATCTTAATCAATACTAAATATTCAGTTATCAACATCGCCTAATTAAGTGCTTAGTAACGTATTTGTCGCTCAAATCATGAACAAAGATACTCTTTCCGAGTAATTTAAAGAATTAGTTAAATCCGAAAGTGAATGTACTGACGTGAATGTACTGATCACAAACTTTCCATTTAGTCTCAAACGAGACAAACAATCAATCAATTTGAAAAAAAATCAAGATGAAGTTGAAAATCTTATTCAATGTTGTTGAATAAATATGTCTAATATTGATCTTCTTTGAATAAGAATCTACTCAAATGAAAGTCAAAAACTTGGATTTTTATTATTTTTATTATATAAGTTAAAAATTATCTTTATCACCCCCATTTTTTAAAATAATTATTAACTATCCCACTTCTGAACTTCATGAATGTTTGTAAGTGAGTTACACTAAGCAAACTTCATATTGGACATCGAGACGTATTGACTCTTTTAATAGAACCGTAAACAGAATCATTGGGTATTTTGGATATTGGTGCATTGAACTGTTACTTGGAAAAGTCACATAAAAACTCATATTTTTACTAGATTTTCTTCGTTTATCCATCTATTAAATGATTTAGGATAATTAAGCCAGCTAACAAAATATTCTGTATTGTTGTTTCCTTATATCTTAAGTAAGATTTTATCAGTTTGAAAAATTTCTTCCATTTGATTGATTTTTTGGAGCCTTGTTCATAATTTCGTACCTCAATAATAATCTTCTTTTTCGATTTTCAATATATAAGTAGGTTGATAGAAGAGCCGTAGCGAGATACTTTTGTAAAGGTGGTCGAGTCCTCCCTTGCGCTAAAAAATAGCTAAGGACAAAATAAGGAGTAAAAAGCTTTAAAAATTTTAAATTTTTCTCGAGTCAATTTTGATGTATAACCATATTCAAAAATACCTTTATTTTTAGAGATTCGAACTTAATAACCAATTTTGAAATTGACAGTTGGTTAGAAATCATCAGCTTCATTTCGTCAGACCATAAGAGGCAGGTCCAAGAGGTTTAAAATAGGTTAAAAGATTTTAAATTTCGACCATTATTGAATTAAATAAATTGTTGGAGGCGTGAAGAACTATGTTTTAGTTCGTATCCGACATTACACTTCTTGTGTCCTAGTTATAATTTATATTTGTTTTATTCTAAAACAAACTCTAATTGGTGACTTAGTGATGAATAAGAATTTTTATTATCCTTACTATTTAAAATTCAAAAGTGTAAAAAATCTTACAGTGAATCCTATTGCTACAAATATGAACCGACAGAATTAAACATAGAAACCTTACAGCTAATGATTTAAAGGTATTTCTAAGAAGGTAATAGTCTAAGACTTGCGAGGGAGTAATTGAATCGTATAGTCGTAATTGGAATTCGAAAATTTATAACGATGATTATTTATTAAAGAGGCTATATAGTCAATGGATGCAAAAAAATAATTTAAAATATTTTTAGCTAAGCGGTTCGAATTGAGCCTATTTAATTTTTTAACATCGGTTCATTTCATAAACTAATACGAATAGATCAAAGAAATGAACCAATATGGCATATTAACTTATGAGAGCAGATAATATATGAAGGAAAACTTTAGGATCAGTATATTTAATGAAACTTCTTTGACCTCTTTTTGAATAATTAATAGAAGTAAAGTATTATAATAAATTTGATCTTAATAGAAATCCATGGAAACACTATTCTTTATTTTAAATAGAGTGCTTAACCCGTTTGTCTAGATGATAAAACATAATCTAAAATATAAATTTGTACTTAAAGAAGATCTTAGATGGCGAAAAACAAGATTTTGAAATATGATGCGTACGTATTCGTCCAATCGTCTATTGCTCTCAGTGGGATAGCCCATTGGAGCGAATGTTAGCTTACCCCTCCACACCACTCAGAACTTCGACACGCTTTTCAAAGGTGTCTGGCTACGCCACTGTTTAATAAAGAAGAACACAAATTCCAATTGAAAGCTTTTCTAATTACAAAAGAAGTCCAGTTTAGAAGACTTCCCTTCGTAAAGAAGGCATCTCTCAAAGCTTCAAACTAAGAATGATCGTTTCTGTAAAAACAATTTCAATGTTTCTGATAGATGCTTCTTTGAACGGAGACCGATGGAGCTATTAGATAATATTTTAGGATACCAAAACAAGCTAAAAATAAATTAAAAAAATACCAATAAGAACGCAAACGTATTTCAAAGAAATAACATTATGAAGTTTACCATAAAGGGGATCTTCTAGTAGTTATAATTTGTGTAAAAGATTAGTTTTCTGATGTTAAATATTTTAGAAATGTTGTACTTTATGACAAAGTTAGAATAAATGATTACGAAACTAACACACTTCTTTTATTGATTAAAAGAACCAGAGGGAGAGGTGTGTAGCTCAAGTGAAACCGAAGTCAAATAAAGTTCGAATAATTTACTATGGATTTTGTTAACGGCTTCAAGATAAATAAATGTTTTGAACTACTTGATTATTGCGATCGGATTTTGATAGCATTCTTTGATTTGACAGTATTCGATTTCTCAAGAAAAAAAAAAGGTTTTAACACTGATACTGAAACTGTACGATGCAAAAATTCGAATATTCTTTGCATTGGTTTCAATTATTAATAAGACGTTAATAGGATTAACTTTTCTGAACTTCTGTAATTTAGTTGAATTCGATGTCAATTTACTAACAAATAATCGAATTATTCAAGGTTTTAATAATTTGATGCACAATAATTGATCTGATCTATTTCGTCTATCTGATCTGATCTAGAATGAATATAATCTATTTTAAATGGTAGAAAGGAAGAACATTTCTTTGATTTACCGTTCGTGTAAACCAAATAATGATACAACTAAAATCAGGGAAGTGAATTTTAATTTTTAATTTAAGTTTTATCTTAATTATATTGTTACAGTTTCTTCTCTTAGTCCCGTAGACGTCTACATCCCTGTGCCCTGACCTGATTAATTGATATCCGTAATTATCTAGTAGAAATCAATTACATTCCTACCTATTGTCTAGACAAACTGAGAAATTACTTTATTTTTTTTAAATGAAGTTCTATTAACCTTAATAATTGAACCTGGCTGAGGTAATGCTAAGAGGGAAATATTAGAAGAATTTCCAGGAGAAAAGAGTTTACTTTTAAATTGACTTTTGGAAAAGAGTTGGTTGGTTAAAAGTTGAAACGGTTATTTTAAGCTTGAACGCTTAGCGATTATGTTTTAAGGTATTTTGAGTAAGATTTATTGGAGACTTTGAACAGTTCCTAAATTAATTGTTCAAATCAATCGGTTAAATTAATTTAAATCTTTAGAGTATTGTTGTCGAATGGAAAAGCCTAGCTTTGACAGGTCGTAGTTTACGAGAAAGATTCTTCTTGGCGTTAGTTGTAGTTAAAATTGTGATGATGAAGTGAAAGCTTACTTTAAGATTTTTGCAATTAGAAACGATGCGGAAAAATAATTTTGTTGTGAGTTAGTGTTTAACGAGAATTAATCGGAGTGTAAATTCTGAAACGAATACGATCGTTTGTTAAGAGTTTATTTCAGTTAAAGTAAATAATGGCAAAATTAAAATTGAATCAAGCCTGAGCTGATATTCTTGAGATAGAGTGTTTAAGTGTCGTTGATAGACTTAGATCTTTAACAAGGAGCTTAGACGTGTACCGCTTGTAGGATGAAACTTGAAGCTTACTAAAAGATATAAGTGTTTTTGAACAGATTCTCATTGGATTAACCCAGAGCTTCTTAAATCAATACTTGATGATCTAAAAAAGGATTAGAACGAGGAATAAAAAAAAAAGTCTTAGATTTGAAGTAGACGGAACCTTTCATTACTTACATTCTTCAATACCCTATGAATTGACTGTTGAAGACGAGGTTAAAAGGTTTTCATGTGAATTTTCCTTTACTATGTTTTTCTTAGTATTTATGGCCTCTATCGTGTGACATCATACTTAAAAATAAAAAAAAATAGAAAAAAAAAAGGGGGAAAGGGTTTAGAATTCGAAGTCAGAAATTTTAAAATTAATCTAAATTCTTGACTTGGTAAATCCTACTCTAGAAAATCATTTTGATTTCCTGGAATAGGTTGGGAAGAAATTTTTGAATGTTTTTAAGGTCAAAACTTTTCCGTGTGAAAAACAACTAGCCAGAAGCAACTGTGTTGTGAAGGTGTTGTTTGAATAAGATCTGATGGAATTAATCGGTTACTTAGTTTTAGAAATTTTAGTATTTATTATGGTTGATCTTAGTTTCGACAATGGTTGCTGGATCTGGTCTTAAAAAGATTGAATTGATTTTACTGGCATATTTCAAAGACAAATTGCGTTACTAAAGTTCAAGCTCGCAGTAATTATTGATTTAAAATGTCCCAAGTCTATATCGTGGACACGTTAACTAATGCTTTTTATGATATGATATGTAATATTTAAACGGCAAGTGAAATGATTTTAATCTAGAGTTTCTAAGAGATTTTTGGTTAAACAGTATCTGTAAATTTAGCCAGTAGAATAGCTCAAAACGATTAAACAGAACTGATTTGTTAATTCCGAAGATTCGTGAAATAATTACTAATCGTTGTTGAAATTGGTGACTTAGTGATGAATAAGAATTTTTATTATAGTTAAAATTTGTGTAAAAGATTAGTTTTCTGATATTAAATATTTTAGAAATGTTGTCCTTTATGACAAAGTTAGAATAAATGATTACGAAACTAACACACTTCTTTTATTGATTCTATCAAATTCAGAAGGCCATTCAGCCTCCAAGAATATTTTCTTAATCAAAAAATCTCCCCATTTGTTATTAAATTATCTTCTTTTTTTTATTCTTTAAATTTTTTTCTGTTTGTTTTCGGATGTCTATGATCTTTTTGCTATGATTCTTTTTCTTTTTTAAATTCTTCGAATGTTTTGTCTGAAATGAATTGTTTTGATCTAGTTGTTTGGTAGTTTGTTTTTTAAAAAATGCTTGGTTAAAATTATCATTCTCATTCGTTAAAGGGATTCGTCAATTTTGGTATCACTTGCGTCAAAGTAAATCATTTTTGAAAATTCTGGTAGATTTTAATTTGACATTGCTTTATTGGTTAAATTTGCTGTACGCATTTTTAGTGCACAATCAATGACAGACTTAAGCATCCTCAATTTACTCTGGTAAATTGAGGATGCTTTATTTTTTGTGATTCATTTGATTCATTTGTCGTTGATTTATTTTGATTTGTAGTGACAAATTTAGAATTGTACCCTGTTCATAATTGGCGGTTGGTTTTTCATCTGATACATGTTTTTTAAAATTTCCTTCTGACTATGATCACTTCGTAGAGGTGTCAACATTCCGAATAAGAGAGTCATTATTCGAATAGAAATTTTTTATTCAACAAAAATTATTTTATAAATTTTTTATATCGAAGATGCAAAAGTCATGCGTATTAGGAAAAAAATTAAAAAATATTCGAAAGTGAAAAGTAGCTCTAATTCAAATTTTTTTTACGAACGATTTTTGAAAATTCGAATTTCCTGCTTTAATAAAAAAATTACAACTCTTCTATTTCGAATGAATTTAAAAAAAAAAAGAGTGAATAATCCCTGTTTCTATTTTATTTTATTTTTTTCACTTGTTTATATTTAAGCTTTTTTTCAAAACATAAGCGTTTCAAAATCATTCTCTTCAATCGTACGATAAACTTCTTTTTTTTTTAAATTAGCTGAAAAAAAGAAAATAGAAAAATAAAAAAACAAAAATCAACAGTGTTAAGCCGAAAATGGAAGATGAATCTTAAGTAGCTAATAGCTCAAAATCTGATGACAAGGTTACACGTCAAATTAGTGGTGAATTATTAAAGTTTGCGAATTCTACCTAAACAATGATAAAGCATTTGACATCAGAGCATCAGGTATTTAGCAAGCCTAAAAGAATGAGAATGGACCAAATTGACACATCTTAAACAGATTCGGAAGAATATTCCACATACAGCTCAAATTTGATGGATCCAGTGGTTCAAATACAGCTAAATCTGACGACTCAACTTCAAAACAAATCAAAGTAAAGAAAGATGAAATAAATAAAAACAAACTGATTGTTTGACATCTGACAGGAATGATAGCTATTTGGGTCTAACGGAACACTTTGCTGATGATGAACTTACACTAAATGATATTGCTTTAGCTCTTTGATACCTTGAAGAATCTCATTCTGGGTCCTATTTATACACGGAGATCGAGGCAGTTAACCGCAGGGAATAAACTAGATATCCAGTCGGATAAAATTTGGTGCGACATTAATTTAAATCAAATAAAATTTGAATCATTTCATACATTTTCAATTTTAAACCACTTTATTTACATATAAACAAATAAAACTATCTTTCTTTGGCCCTCCTAGCTTATCATAATTTTACAGATTATTAAACAATCATTTTTATTATCCCTGAAAAATAATTTTTTTTTTTAGTTAATAATTTTGTAATTTTTGGTTTAATGTATTAAAAATTATGTATGATAAAAAACACAGTCGCCTTCACAAAGGTAAAAAGAAACCTACATCAAGTTAAAATAAAAAAAGAAAGAAGCGCCTTACAAGTAAAACTTGTTTTAAAAAAACTTTCGGTTAGTAAGTTCTTAGTTGAATTCACGAAAAATTTCCAGTAATTTTTTTATTTAAAGATGATGGCAAAATTGAAAAAATTTTGCAGTCGAGTCTGAATTGTTTCAAATTATTTGCTAACAAAGATCAAATATGTGAGAACCCACTATACAACACAGCAGGGGATAAGAATGATTTTTTTTTATAGAAAGTTTTTTTAACTATAAGAAGGACTTTTTTCAATAGAAAGTTTTTTTACCTACGTGAAGAAAAATCTCAGTTCTCAGATATTCTCGGTTCTTAGAAACTTCTGAGAACGAAAACTTTTTCTGTTCTCAGTTGTTCTCAGATGTTCTCAGTTATTCTTAGTTGTTCTAAGATATTCTTAGAAGATGAACATTCGAGAATGAATGTTCTTTCTGATTTTTAAAGTTTTTGCAATCGATTAAATAGTCAATCTAAGATCATTCTGTCCAAGAATTAAACTAAGAAAAAATGTAATTTCTCGCGCCAAAATTATGAACAAATTATTTTTAGCTTCTAACATAGATCATTTTAAACAGAAATTTTCACTTTTGGCGGATTAAGTAATGATCAAATGGAGTGAAGTAAAAGATTTATCTTGGGTCCTGGGGATTTGTTTTTTGGTTTCTCCGGTATCCTTTCTACGGTGGACAAAAGTGTAATCAATTAAAAAGAATCAAGAATTTAACATTAAAAAAAATTACGTTTAAGTCTAACTACAAAAGTCATGCATTGAAAAGTCAATTTTGGCGCGAGAAATTACATTTTTTCTTAGTTTAATTCTTGGACAGAATGATCTTAGATTGACTATTTAATCGATTGCAAAAACTTTAAAAATCAGAAAGAACATTCATTCTCGAATGTTCATCTTCTAAGAATATCTTAGAACAACTAAGAATAACTGAGAACATCTGAGAACAACTGAGAACAGAAAAAGTTTTCGTTCTCAGAAGTTTCTAAGAACCGAGAATATCTGAGAACTGAGATTTTTCTTCACATAGGTAGTTTTTTTTTTCTAATTTTTTTATAAATGAAATTTTTATTCTTTAAAATTAAAAATTAAATTTTAATTTTCCATTTATGGAATATAAGTTCTTTCTTATCTTTTTAATATTTTTTCATTTATTTAACTTTTGGGGTACGGCTTTTTTCAATAGAAGGTAAAACATTTTTTCTAATTAGAGGTATTAAGCACAGTAGTCGTAATTATATCTCTGACTATTTATTTATTTAGTCATTGACACTAAATAACACTTACATTATTTTAGATGCCTAATAAAAGAAAATTTAAATTTTTAAACTCAAATCTACCACAGCCTCGTTAAATAAAAAGATTAAAATTCTGAATAATTTGGATTCAATTTTGAAATTTACTAAAATTCGTTCGAGGATTCTTAATTTTTTTGTTAGAAAAATATTGTCTAATGTTTAATAATTTAGAAGATGGGTTAAAGGACTCAAAATGGGTTAAACATTGTTTGTGAGTGGGCAAGAGTGGTAACCTAAGATTTAAATATTGCTAAGAATATCAATCAGTGTTTAAAAAACATGTTAAATGGACAAAAAATTATTTTTTCAAAGTTTTGGTTTTGTAAAAAATGTTTTATTTACACGAATCAAATTGAAAACAAGTTAAAAAATGAATGCGACATTTGTAAAGAAAAATTTCAAATAGAAAACAGCTTAAATATAGCAAAACAAATTAAAACAATATTTTCGAATAATAGAGAATTGCTTAATTTTGTTCCAGAGCATAAAATAGATTGGATCGAAGACTTTCAAGATGTGAGGATATATGATAAGATTAAAAGACAAGAAAAAACAAAATTCTTTACACTTTTATTAAACACTGATGGAATTGAATAGTGTAATAAGTCCAATTTATCTGTTTGGCCTGTAATGTTAGTTATAAATGAACTTGGAGTTCATAAGAGATTTTGTTTTAATAATGTCATAATAGCTGGTTTATCTGTGGCTAAAGGAAAGCCTAATTTAGATTTTTTGCTTGATGACATTACCAATCAACACAAAAAGTTAGAGGTTGGCATAAACCTTGGGACAGCTGACTATCAAAATGTCAAATTCTATCTTTTATCCATCGTATGTGATAAACCCGCAAGATCATCAGTTCTCATGTTTCCTAAATGCTTTAATCAACATTAAAAAGATCAAACTTAAACGATAATTAATTTTTTTAAATATTAACATATACCGTACTCCCGAGCGCTGGAATGCATAAGTTTATTACCAAAATTTCGAGTTTAACAGACGCATTTGTGTGCACGGCAGTACGGTAATAAATAATCGACATTTTCTATTATCTTATTTGGATTATTTTTAAATTAAAAAAAAATTACTTTATTTAGTTATTAGATAAAAAATTTATAAAAATTTATATTTTTTAAGTATATTTAAAGGAAAAATTTGATAAAATATTTCATTTGAATAATAAAATAAAATAAAATCAAAGATTATTAAAGAAATATTGAAAATTTTTTCCTTAGTTTAAGAAGCGCCAAGGGTTATTAAGATAGCTACAAAAACATGCACTAATCTAGTCGTTCATGTATTCAAAAAATGAACTTTTGCCTTTATCCGAATAAATGTTCGAAGACGTTCAAAACTCAAAAATCTATGAAAAATTTTTAAATTCAATCGATGACCAAAACAAAAATAAAAAGTTCATCAAATCGACGAGCTTTATTAAGAATGTTGGCACCTGAATCGGTGACAAATCCAAAAAAAATAAATTCATTATTATCAATGTTTTCTATCTGAGTTTTTTGTTGTATATTACCTTACCCAAGAGCGTAAATTTTGATGTGATGTCGTTTTAAAATTGATAAGCATTTTAATGTCACATTGGTGTCCAATGCTCTATCTCTTTGATGTTTCATTAATAACCTACATGAAATTTTTCAATATAACATCAAAAAATGTATCGATTTTTGAATGTCTTCGAACATTTATTCGGATAAAGGCAAACGTTCATGTTTTGAATACATGAACGACTAGATTAGTGCATGTTTTTGTAGCTATCTTAATAACCCTTGGCGCTTCTTAAACTAAGGAAAAAATTTTCAATATTTCTTTAATAATCTTTGATTTTATTTTATTTTATTATTCAAATGAAATATTTTATCAAATTTTTCCTTTAAATATACTTAAAAAATATAAATTTTTATAAATTTTTTATCTAATAACTAAATAAAGTAATTTTTTTTTAATTTAAAAATAATCCAAATAAGATAATAGAAAATGTCGATTATTTATTACCGTACTGCCGTGCACACAAATGCGTCTGTTAAACTCGAAATTTTGGTAATAAACTTATGCATTCCAGCGCTCGGGAGTACGGTATATGTTAATATTTAAAAAAATTAATTATCGTTTAAGTTTGATCTTTTTAATGTTGATTAAAGCATTTAGGAAACATAAAACTAAGTAAATACAAAAATTCACCTGATCGTTCATATGTTCACAAAATGAAGGTTCGCGTATATCCGAATCGTAAGACAATTATATGATGATTTCAATTCATTCGAACGGCTTACGCCAAAACTCTTTCAAGCCGAATGAACCCATTTATTAAAAATTTTTTTTAGTAAAAGTTCAAATAAAGTTTAAAATTTGGGTTTTGTAAATTTTTGTTTGTTAGTTTCAGTAATGTTGCAGATAATAAAAAAATAAAATTTTTTATATTTGATGTCAAACTTATCTAACAATATGGTGAATGCGATGAAATTAATGTTGATATTGTTCTTGATGCTGTTTTTGAATGTTATCTTGTTTAAAGCTTGGTCTTTGATAATGAATTCATTAGCGAATTTCGAGAAAAAATAAGGAAACGGGTCTTTGTAGAAGTTGTTGTATTTTCCGATAGATGGAACAATAATACAGGTTCTGTTTCTTAGTTCATACTTAGATGACACTTCGTAATTGTATTTGAAGCATGATTTAAGTTCAATTATTGAGCTTTCATTGATGAGTTTATACGTAAACATCGATAGTCGAAGAATTAGACGATGAATAAGTGTGTACAGGTTTAGTTTTTCGAGTTGACTATTCAGTTTGTTAAAGTCTTCTGTGTTTACCCGGAGTAATAATCTTGAGTAATTTAAATAAACAGTAGTTGTAACAATTCGCTATTTTCTGGACTGTTTCTTTTGGAAAGTAGATCATCAGAGTCATACAGTAATCGAAGTATGGTAGAATAAAGGTGTTAAAAAATTGGACTTTGACCTCATATGATAATTGATAGATTCTTTTGATTGAGTATAGTCTTCTTTTCACTGCAAGTTTTAGGTATTTAACGGAAGGTAAGAATTTGAGACTATTGTCGATCGTGATGCCTAAACGATTTTACTACTTTGATTTTGATGTCGTAAATGAAAATGAACTCGGGGTAGCTGATAGCTCTTTTATTAGAAATGAAAAAAGCTTCGGTTTTGAGCCAGTTGATATCTTCTCTGTTGAAAATACACCTGTTAGTAACTTGTTTAATTGACTCACCAAATCGGTTTAAAAGATTCTCTTTTTTATGATCAACCATTGAAAGTGTTGTATCGTCGGCAAAAAGTTTAGCATCGAAGTTTTTTATAAACATTACTAAATCGTTGATAAATATTAGAAAGAGTAATGGTCCAAGTACACTTCCTTGTGGGACACCTAATGTAACTTTTCTTTCATTCGATAAATGGTCATGGATTTTTAAAATTTGCTGACGGGAAGTGAAATATTCTTTCAACAAATTTATTGAACCTATGTCAAAGCCGTAACGATCCATTTTTAGCAATAAAAGAATTGACTCAATGATGTCGAAAGCCTTTTTAAAATCTATAAAAATAAAAAGACCAATAGCTCGTTCACTTAGAATTTTTTTTCATTTGGGAGACAATCGTATGTAGTGCCGTTTCACAGCTTCGACCAGGTCTAAAACCATGTTGGTTGTCAACTAGAAGTTTGTTTGACTCGAAGTAGTTAAAGATCTGTTTATATATGGCAACTTTTTTTTTCATTAGATTTATTTTTAAAATTTTTCATTTGCGTATTTAAAATTTTTTGCAATATTTTTTAATGTTAAATTTCAGAAATAACTGCGCAATTTTTCAAAAAAAAGCTTGAATGAAAAAAAAATAGCCATATAATCTTCTCGAGAACTTTTGAAATAGGCGACAGTACGGATATTGATCGGTAATTGTTCATATCGATGTCTTCACCTTTATTCTTAAATAATGGAGTAACAACAGCTGTTTTCCAGTCAATAGGAATTTTGCTCTCTATAATACATCTGTTGAAAGAGTTGATAGAAATGGTGATATGAGGTGTGCTATACTTTTGATAAGTTTTGTTGGTATTTCTGCATAACCAGGCCCGCTCGTTTCTGATAGTTCACTTTGGAGCTCTTCAACTTCATTACGATCGGTTAATGAGAATGAAAAACATTTTGGCTTGTTTACTCCTCTTGATATTAGTGAGTCAAAAAGTTTGTTTGTGAAATCCATACAGTTTGACAAATTTTCTGAAGATTCGGATTTTATGCTTGTGAAGAACACATTGAATGCTTCAGCGATTTGCTCAGACCCGGAGAATTTGTTGTTGTTTAGGTGAATGTTGTTTGGGATTGAATTTGTATTGGATTTATCCGATTTTAATTTTATAAAAGATGAGTAAAATTCCAAAATAATTTGTTGTTTTTGAAGTAACCTTTTTTTTTCGAAGTAATCAACAATTTTGCTTTTATATGTATTTTCATAAAGTTACTTCCAGTATTTAAAATGACTTGAATCGGTTTTTGTTTTTTTGTACTCCTTGTATGCAACGTCTCGAATATGTCATACCAGTAATAGTTCATCATCATACCATGAAAATTCGAATAGTCTTTGGTCGATTATAACCTCAGGTGCATGTTTATCGAGAATTTTTGTTATTGAGCTTTTAAATAAGAGCCAGGAATCATCTACTTCTTTTACTAAGAATGATCTTACGTTTAAATTACCGATCTCATCTCTAATCAAATTCAATCTGTCCGTTGACTTTTTACGTCCATAGATAAAAGATCTTTGTTTGATTACAGCTGAAATTTCTAGTTTGGTCCCAATCAGACAGTGAGCACTAAACGAACAGTCAAAGACTTTACAATCTTTTACAAGTGTTCCATTATGGAGTACGAGAACGATCAATGTTTAGACGTTTTAAATTCGATATTTTGATATTGATTAGTACGCGTTCTAGTTGGTTCTAAGACAAGATTGAGTAAACCATTACTATCCATAAAGTCTACAAGTTTTTTTGAATTTTTCACAAGATCCATATTCAGGTCCACAATAATAAACAGCGAGATTTCTAGATTGAAAGAGAAAAGAAATTCCTCTAAGTTCTCTAAAAACACATCTTCATCGTAGTCTGGTGGTTTGTAACAACTTAAGAAGTTTATCAGTGTTTGGTATTTTTAATTTTGAATTTTTAAAAAATGAATTCGAAATTTGATGTACTGATTTTATGGCTAATCACATTGATGTTCTTTTTGACGTAGACCAATATTCAACCTCCAGTCTTATTTTTTGGGTCATTTAGGTGTCTGTCATATCGAAACAGTTTAAAATTTGGATTGATAACTGATTTTGACGGGTAAGTGGTTTCTAACCGAGATTCGTTTAAGAAAATGATGTCAAAATATGCTCTATTCATAATGTACGTTATATGCTTTATTTCTGATTGAACTAATATTTAGGTGAATAAAATTAAAATCTGTTTTCGAGTATTCGGTCAAGTCTTTTATGTTTGAGCTTGAGCATGTTTTTGCAACTATCTTAATAACCCTTGGCGCTTGTTAAACTAAGGAAAAAATTTTCAATATTTCTTTAATAATCTTTTACATATGTTCACAAAATGAAGGTTCGCGTATATCCGAATCTTAAGAAAATTATAAAAGTATTCATAACCTTTAAAATAAGTGGAAAACCTTTTTTAAGTTTTGCGATCTTTTCACAATTTCTTGGAGATTTTTATAAATTTTTGGATAATTTTAAAATTTTTCACAGATTTTTGAGTTTTGAACGTCTTCGAAAATTTATTCGGATAAAGGCAAACGTTCATTTTTTGAATACATGAACGACTAGATTAGTGCATGTTTTTGTAGCTATCTTAATAACCCTTGGCGCTTCTTAAACTAAGGAAAAAATTTTCAATATTTCTTTAATAATCTTTTCTTTTATTTTATTTTATAATTCAAGTGAAATATTTTATCAAATTTTTTCCCTTAAATATACTTAAAAAATATAAATTTTTATAAATTTTTTATCTAATAACTAAATAAAGTAATTTTTTTTTAATTTAAAAATAATCTAAATAAGATAATAGAAAATGTCGATTATTTATTACCTTACTGCCGTGCACACAAATGCGTCGTTTAAACTCGAAATTTTGGTAAAAAACTTATGCATTCCAGCGCTCGGGAGTACGGTATATGTTAATATTTAAAAAAATTAATTATCGTTTAAGTTTGATCTTTTTAATGTTGATTAAAGCATTTAGGAAACATAAAACTAAGTAAATACAAAAATTCACCCGATCGTTCATATGTTCACAAAATGAAGGTTCGCGTATATCCGAATCTTAAGACAATTATAAAAGTATTCATAACCTTTAAAATAAGTGGAAAACCTTTTTTAAGTTTTGCGATCTTTTCACAATTTCTTGGAGATTTTTATAAATTTTTGGATAATTTTAAAATTATTCATAGATTTTTGAGTTTTGAACGTCTTCGAAAATTTATTCGGATAAAGGCAAACGTTCATTTTTTGAATACATGAACGACTAGATTAGTGCATGTTTTTGTAGCTATCTTAATAACCCTTGGCGCTTCTTAAACTAAGGAAAAAATTTTCAATATTTCTTTAATAATCTTTTCTTTTATTTTATTTTATAATTCAAGTGAAATATTTTATCAAATTTTTTCCCTTAAATATACTTAAAAAATATAAATTTTTATAAATTTTTTATCTAATAACTAAATAAAGTTATTTTTTTTTAATTTAAAAATATTCTAAATAAGATAATAGAAAACCCTTGGCGCTTCTTAAACTAAATAAATATATAATATAGATAATATATTTCATTTGAATTATAAAATAAAATAAAAGAAAAGATTATTAAAGAAATATTGAAAATTTTTTCCTTAGTTTAAGAAGCGCCAAGGGTTATTAAGATAGCTACAAAAACATGCACTAATCTAGTCGTTCATGTATTCAAAAAATGAACGTTTGCCTTTATCCGAATAAATGTTCGAAGACGTTCAAAACTCAAAAATCTATGAAAAATTTTAAAATTATCCAAAAATTTATAAAAATCTCCAAGAAATTGTGAAAAGATCGCAAAACTTAAAAAAGGTTTTCCACTTATTTTAAAGGTTATGAATACTTTTATAATTGTCTTAAGATTCGGATATACGCGAACCTTCATTTTGTGAACATATGAACGATCAGGTGAATTTTTGTATTTACTTAGTTTTATGTTTCCTAAATGCTTTAATCAACATTAAAAAGATCAAACTTAAACGATAATTAATTTTTTTAAATATTAACATATACCGTACTCCCGAGCGCTGGAATGCATAAGTTTTTTACCAAAATTTCGAGTTTAAACGACGCATTTGTGTGCACGGCAGTAAGGTAATAAATAATCGACATTTTCTATTATCTTATTTAGATTATTTTTAAATTAAAAAAAAATTACTTTATTTAGTTATTAGATAAAAAATTTATAAAAATTTATATTTTTTAAGTATATTTAAGGGAAAAAATTTGATAAAATATTTCACTTGAATTATAAAATAAAATAAAAGAAAAGATTATTAAAGAAATATTGAAAATTTTTTCCTTAGTTTAAGAAGCGCCAAGGGTTATTAAGATAGCTACAAAAACATGCACTAATCTAGTCGTTCATGTATTCAAAAAATGAACGTTTGCCTTTATCCGAATAAATTTTCGAAGACGTTCAAAACTCAAAAATCTGTGAAAAATTTTAAAATTATCCAAAAATTTATAAAAATCTCCAAGAAATTGTGAAAAGATCGCAAAACTTAAAAAAGGTTTTCCACTTATTTTAAAGGTTATGAATACTTTTATAATTGTCTTAAGATTCGGATATACGCGAACCTTCATTTTGTGAACATATGAACGATCAGGTGAATTTTTGTATTTACTTAGTTTTATGTTTCCTAAATGCTTTAATCAACATTAAAAAGATCAAACTTAAACGATAATTAATTTTTTTAAATATTAACATATACCGTACTCCCGAGCGCTGGAATGCATAAGTTTTTTACCAAAATTTCGAGTTTAAACGACGCATTTGTGTGCACGGCAGTAAGGTAATAAATAATCGACATTTTCTATTATCTTATTTAGATTATTTTTAAATTAAAAAAAAATTACTTTATTTAGTTATTAGATAAAAAATTTATAAAAATTTATATTTTTTAAGTATATTTAAGGGAAAAAATTTGATAAAATATTTCACTTGAATTATAAAATAAAATAAAAGAAAAGATTATTAAAGAAATATTGAAAATTTTTTCCTTAGTTTAAGAAGCGCCAAGGGTTATTAAGATAGCTACAAAAACATGCACTAATCTAGTCGTTCATGTATTCAAAAAATGAACGTTTGCCTTTATCCGAATAAATGTTCGAAGACGTTCAAAACTCAAAAATCTATGAAAAATTTTAAAATTATCCAAAAATTTATAAAAATCTCCAAGAAATTGTGAAAAGATCGCAAAACTTAAAAAAGGTTTTCCACTTATTTTAAAGGTTATGAATACTTTTATAATTGTCTTAAGATTCGGATATACGCGAACCTTCATTTTGTGAACATATGAACGATCAGGTGAATTTTTGTATTTACTTAGTTTTATGTTTCCTAAATGCTTTAATCAACATTAAAAAGATCAAACTTAAACGATAATTAATTTTTTTAAATATTAACATATACCGTACTCCCGAGCGCTGGAATGCATAAGTTTATTACCAAAATTTCGAGTTTAAACGACGCATTTGTGTGCACGGCAGTAAGGTAATAAATAATCGACATTTTCTATTATCTTATTTAGATTATTTTTAAATTAAAAAAAAATTACTTTATTTAGTTATTAGATAAAAAATTTATAAAAATTTATATTTTTTAAGTATATTTAAGGGAAAAAATTTGATAAAATATTTCACTTGAATTATAAAATAAAATAAAAGAAAAGATTATTAAAGAAATATTGAAAATTTTTTCCTTAGTTTAAGAAGCGCCAAGGGTTATTAAGATAGCTACAAAAACATGCACTAATCTAGTCGTTCATGTATTCAAAAAATGAACGTTTGCCTTTATCCGAATAAATGTTCGAAGACGTTCAAAACTCAAAAATCTATGAAAAATTTTAAAATTATCCAAAAATTTATAAAAATCTCCAAGAAATTGTGAAAAGATCGCAAAACTTAAAAAAGGTTTTCCACTTATTTTAAAGGTTATGAATACTTTTATAATTGTCTTAAGATTCGGATATACGCGAACCTTCATTTTGTGAACATATGAACGATCAGGTGAATTTTTGTATTTACTTAGTTTTATGTTTCCTAAATGCTTTAATCAACATTAAAAAGATCAAACTTAAACGATAATTAATTTTTTTAAATATTAACATATACCGTACTCCCGAGCGCTGGAATGCATAAGTTTATTACCAAAATTTCGAGTTTAAACGACGCATTTGTGTGCACGGCAGTAAGGTAATAAATAATCGACATTTTCTATTATCTTATTTAGATTATTTTTAAATTAAAAAAAAATTAAGTTAACTATAAACCAGATCATTTCAGTTTCTCCATCAGGAATCGAAAAAAATCAAAACCTTAATCAGTTTTATTTGTTTTTTTTTTCATCTCTAAATTGTAATGAGCAGCCTGCATCTCAATTTTTCAAAAATAACTTTCATCATTCCTTGTGATTAAAACCATTTTAACTTCCCATTTTTTTTCCCGTTATTTGTCAAACTGAAGCTAAACTATGTTTTGACTAAATCATGAGTTAAGCGATTACTTTGGTGTCTGTGCATAATCGAAATTATCACGACTATCACTCAAATAACACGATTAACATTTGCTGAGAACCTTTATAAGGCTAGCATTCTTAGCGTATATTTTTATAAACCAAAAAGGCTCAGTAACAAATATCGCTTCTTCTTTATCAGTAGTCGTTTGTAAGTTCGTTTACAAGTTCTACTTGCGTTACGATTTTGTATTTATTAATTTAAGTTATGTTCTCTAATCTTATTCGTCAATAATGGAATATCATTATTCAACAATTTATCACCAACGAGATGAGGAATCTTACAATTTACTTTTTAGTTTTAGTATTCCGGAGACAATGACCATTAAATTTTAAAAATCGTATTCGTATGACTTCGGTAGGACGATCCATACTCACAAACATGTAAAAGTTTTCGATCGATCCAACATATTTAAAACGAGGTTTAATTTTTACTCTTTTATTTTCGGCTTATGTTAATTTATCGATATGCACCAAATTCAGAATCAGAAATACTTTCAAATCTAATATCAAATAATCTCCACTTAGCAGTCAAATTTTGAAGTTTACGATTCTGTTTACATTTTGCACTTTGTACAAGACAAATGTGGGTCTCTTTTTAAAAACATTATTGATGTAAAATAAAATACACGGAATGTCAAATACTTGTCTCTAGTATTAAAAGAACATCCCATCAAAGCGTTAATATTACTTGATAACGAGCGAAAAATATATTTATTCCGTTTTGAAGAGCAAGGCTAATCAAATCTCATTCGGCATTACGACTTAGGAATTGAATTCTCGTTGGTGCTCAATAAACTTAAATCAATCTTAAGAACGAATAAATTGAAACACTGGATGATGAATCATTTAGTTGTGAATCCTTTTTAAAAGGGACACGATTATTGATTATAATTTATGTAGACCCGTGGAGTGTGGGTTTCAAAAACTGGCTTGGATTTGACGACTCAAATATTATTATCCTTAACTTAACAGGGTAGGAGTTAACCTATATCTGGGAAGTCACCTATACCGCTAGGATCAGCAGCTCAGTTGCTAGGATCAGCAACTCTTCCAGATAGTCTCAGGTTAAGAGAGCAAGTTTAAAAGAAGTTTTGTTTTGCTTTAAATATATTTTTATTTAAAAATAAAACTTTAAATATGTAAGCGTAAAAGCATGAAAACTAAATAAATAAAAGATAAATTTATAGTAAAAAATAAAGTTTTGATGTAATGTTATGTTTCTTAACTGTAAACTTAAAAAGTATATAAATGCAACATGACTTTACATTTACAAAAAGAGACATCTATTAAAATAAAGTATAATAAATTATAAAATTTTCAATTTTCAAATTTTGTTTATTTTTATTTTTGTTTTTGTTTATATTTATAATTTCGAGTTGTGGTGTTACCACTACATTTAGATCTAATCAGCTTGTGTCAATTTAAGAGCTATGTCTTGTAATTACAATAATAATGATTACATTTTTTTTTATGTTCATAGACATCATCAACATTCCGATGTCTTTACTAAGATTGATCAGTAAACATTCAAAGTACATTTTTTCCTTATTCTAACAAAAATTATTCGAAAGAACACAACTCAGACTTAAAAACACATTTTCAGACCAACGAGAAACCAAACATTATCTACTTGAGCTCAGAATCTTAAATTTGTTTTATCGCATTATAATCTTCCTTTCTTAATCAAATCATATTTCATAAATTTTAAAATTATCAATCAGAATCAATTTAAACATCGCAATCACTGTCAATATCACGTTATCACTATCTCAATCCCCCGATATCATTGATTGAATAGTTTCCGACGATTACAGTTAGGTATCAACCCTTTCGAGGTACTTAACCCGAAGAACCTACTCTTAACATAATGAGGACAGTATCACTTCTTACTTAAAACTTTGGACTTTTAACTTAAACAATTTGAAAACTAGTTAAAACACTTTTAGTTTAACTCATATCATAACTTGGTTTAGAAGACTTAATTTTTCGAACCAATTGGGAACCAAAAGATGAGAGATACATTTCTTTAAGGAACGTAGACGTCTACGGGAAGGTTGGATAAATAATTCTCCCAAAAACTGTAGTTATGATCCCAATTATTAGGGCATTGTGAAGTTTAGTACAAAAGAACAGAACAATTTTGAAAAATTGAAATAATTTTTTGTCTGTTGGTCTTATGATGGATCTGCCCATGTAACAAAGTGTAACAAACTTTGTTACACCATTGGGCAACCTCTGCTAAATTTATGCAAAGTCTCTGCAAAATGCACACTATTAAAAAGTATTGAAACTAAATCCGCAATTAGACTGCAGAGTTTTTGCAGAGTTTGCTCAGTGGTGTAACAAAGTTTGTTACACTTTGTTACATGCGCAGATCCATCATAAGACCAACAGACAAAAAATTATTTCAATTTTTCAAAATTGTTCTGTTCTTTTGTACTAAACTTCACAATGCCAATTATTAGTATTAAAAATTTTAATTCCCTGTAACTTATTCAATTTTTGTAACTCTTTTGCTCGTTGTGTAAAAGGATCGAATTTAAATCAAATGAAGAAACTCCTAGAACGATTACAAATATTTTATTCTTAATCATTTTCATTCAGTACTTAGTTCATCTGAACTCGAAATTGTTCTATATACCATCACTTAATTTTCGAATTTATTCACTGTATACTTAACTCCGCCATTTATCGATTTTATTTTATACTGGTCACGGTACCACTTGTTGGCGGGCGTAGTTGTAGGAATTACAATAAATAAAGGATGTTAGTTGTTCGATAAAACTCTTTATTATTTACAATATAATTCTTATTATTAGTACTTCTCATAACTCTTAGATATAAAAGATAGAATGATCTAAATGCATTCTAAATATTTAAGCTTATAAATAACCAAGTAAAGTTTATGAAACTATGCAACTGACTAGTAACTTTATATTACTAGTATGAAAGGACCCTTAACCAAGTAAGCAGTTACGTTGCATAAGCACCCGCTAACAGTTTCCTAAATGCTTTAATCAACATTAAAAAGATCAAACTTAAACGATATTTAATTTTTTTAAATATTAACATATACCGTACTCCCGAGCGCTGGAATGCATAAGTTTATTACCAAAATTTCGAGTTTAAACGACGCATTTATCTAACTTCATCATTTCTATTTCTTTTTAATAAAGGCATCAAACTGAATTTTTGACAACATTTATTTTCTCATTTTCCTAATATTTTAAACTTAAACCTTGTTTTCAACATGAAATCCCATTTGCTATTCATGTCAATACAGTATCAGACATCAAATTTGTTTCTTTATAAAAAAATAAAAAATCAAAACATAACATCATTCATTACAACAATGTTAAATATTTCTTCCTTCGATATTAATTATGTTGTATTTTAGATTCGAGATTTTAGTCATTTAATTTTCATACAAACCCACAAAAAGAAAAAGATAAATCGACAGTTTTTTTGTAAAAATGAGCCATTTCAAAGCTGAATGTGAACTAATGCCTAGTTGTTCCGAAAAATTCTGTTTAGAACTAATTCTAAATCTAACTGATGAATTGAACGATGGAAAAAAATCAAACTCAATCAATTTAGAAGATTGTTTACAAAAAATCGAACAAGAGCTACAAAAAGAAAACTTATGGTTAGACAATTACCGTAATGATTTCGAATTAATTAAAGCAAATTATTACAAACGGGACTTACCGATATCAATCGAAAGACTAAATAACTTTTTGAACAGAAAAATTCGAGATTTAGATTTTTCGGAAATTATAAACTCGATTGTGTTTAGTATAAATAGTCTCGAATCAAAAATTAAAAAAGAGAAAATCATTTTAATACTTGGCATTACTGGAGCAGGAAAGTCTACGGTTTTACATTATTTAGCTGGATCCGAGATGATTAAAGATGAAAATAAGTGCATTAGTCCAAATCTAGAAAGCATAAAAAATCCCGATCTAACCGCTGTCGTTTCCAAGTTAAGCATGAATTCAGAGACAAGGGATGTAACCCCAATTACTATCAATTATTTTGATCAAGATGAAGATGAAAATTTTAAGTTAATTATTTGCGATACGCCCGGTTTTTGTGATACAAATGGACCCGAAATAGACATTTCAAACAGTATTATTCTCAAAACGGCTATTGATTTAAGTTTAGCAATCAAACCTATTTTATTATTTTCTAACAATATGGGCCCTCGTTTTCAACAATTGAAAGAAATATCAAATATTCTTGTGAACATGATTAATAATTTCAAAGTTATTAAGCATTCAATGGTATACATGTTTAATCGATTCGATGAAATTGAACCGAAGAAAATTAAAGACATGTTTTTGTCTATAAAAAAAGATGCTGAAAACGGCAATGACGAAAGTCTAAAAATTTTAATTGATGACCTTTGCGAGAGAAGAGTAACCGAATTTTTGAAACTTGATTTACTCGACAAAAATCCTGAAAGAATTTTGAAAGTTTTGAATAACCGAGAATATCATTATATCGAAAAACCTTCAAAAGTTTTTAATGTATCTTATAGCTCGGACTCAAAATACAAACTGGAGAAACAAATTGAAAAACATTTCAATTCAATTGAAACTTGTATCAAGACTAACTCAAAATTCAAGCTTTCCAAAGAATTAAACTATAAACTAGCTATTTACAAAGTAGATGAGCTTCTTAAGCTAGCCGGAATTTTAAATAGCGACGAATTGAATAGATTAATTAAATCACATAGCAATCGATTGATTGAAAGCACGGAGTCTTGTTTAAGAGAAAAGGTTGAAGTTTTGTTCGATAAATTGGCCAATGATAAAAAAATTGAAAATGAGTCAGCATTCGAATACCTAAAAGCGGTTCATCAATCGATTCATATTGATCCAATTTTGAACAAATTCCTTCCTTTCGAAGAACAAAGAGATAATCTTTCAAAATTAACGAGCGAGTTAAAAAAGAGATTGGATGAATTAAAAAACTTGATTAAGAAATATAGCAAAAATATCGATGAGAATTTCAATTTAGTTAAATTTAATTTTAGCAGACTTAAATTTTTTGTGAACTTTAAGGCGAATTTTGAAAGAAATAACAAAGTCTTGACCAATCTTAGTGACTATTTGACCAATATTTATGAAGAAACATGCAATTCTCTTTTCAAAAGTATCAAGACTTATATTGACCAAAATAGTGATCACATTATCAAGACTAAAAATATAAACAAAATCGTACAAGATTTGGAAAACATAAGCAAATTCAAAGATTTGGACGAAAAAAATGAGCTTAAAAGTTTGTATGATGAAGTGCAAGAAAAATTGAAAAAAGAATTTGAATTGAATTCACACGAAGCAAAAAATCTTCTATTCCCTGAAAATGAAATTTTGTTTGAACAAGATGAAGAAAAAATAAATGAGATTTACGAAAAATTAAATTCAATTGATTTATACTTTAATCTGGCTCTTAATAATAAAAGACTAGGATGTCATGTAGAAATTGAGACAATAAAAGAATATTATAAAAATTTTATAGAAACGATAGTAAACTTTTTTACGAATATAAAAAAGGAGTTTGATGAAAAAATTCAAATAAACGGCTACCAAAATGTTCAAAAAGACATTTTAATTATTTTCATATTTAAAAAGAATTATAATTTTGATCGAAATATTTGTCTTATTTACAAAGATTTAGTTGAAAAGCTTGTCGAAATCATAAACGCATTTAAATCGGAATGCGTTAATTCTTTGAACAAACTACTCGAGGCAAAAACCCAGTCTGAGTCGAGATCTATGCTCAGTACGATCATTACTGATTCGCTTGAAAAATTATTCGATTTCAAATGGCTTGAAATTTATAAACGATACTATATTTCGAATAGCATTCGATTTATCGAGGAAAAAATCGAGTCTCATTTGAAAAAATTAATGTTTGAAACCAACGATTTAAATGTTAATTTAACAGAATTTAGCGATTTGAAAGATCTTAATTTAATGATCATTAAATTAGTATTTTTAGATGAAATATTTGAATCTTCGATTAATGAATCGAAAGGCATGGAGAGTAACATTCAACAAAAACAATATCGCTTATCGTCTTCACTGCACAATACTATTAAGGACCGGAAGGCAAACCTAATAGAAAAATTAAAAAGTTTATTACTAGAAATAAAAAATTGGAACTTTGATAATTGTGATTATAACAATTTAGAAAAGTCGATATTATTTTTGGAAGCATGTGAAAGTACTTTAAATCAAAAAACGCTTCTGCTCAACGACGTAAATGAAACGAAAAGGTTTATTTTATCAATTTTGAATAAGCGTTTCGATTCATTGAAGAAAACTGTAGATGAATTTTTCGAAATTGATAAATTAACTGTAGCTACACCCAATGAAATAATTAAAATAACAAACAAAATCGATTCAGTTTATAAGGCTATTGAAGAATGCGTAACAATTGTATCAGAATATAAAAAATGCGCCAATATCGTAAATGCTGGGGAATACATTAAGATTTGTTTTGAATATTTAAGTACGTTTTATTCTTCTATTGAGGATAATTTATCGTCATTTTTCAAACATCCCGCCGAATACAAAGACGAAATAAACGTGTTCCTTAACCTTTGCAAAGAATCAAAAAAATTCGATAAGATTAATAGAAAACAAAAGTTATTGTATAACTTTAGCATTCAGTCGTTTAATGAACTCCTAACTCAATTCTCAAATGAATTAAGAAACGATACGAATTCTAGATATGAAAAGTGCTTGAACCTTATAAAAAACGACATGTATTTGAACCTTAAAAAAAATCTAAATAACTTTAAAGACGATGAGAGAAATTTAAAAAATTTAAAAAAAAAACTCAACGAGCATTTGGTTAATCATTTACAAAATAACTGCTTAGAAAAGCTCGAAAAATATTTGAGTCAATTAGACGAATCAAATCTATTGGAATTGGAAAATGAATTGAAAAACAATTTTAACAAATTTAACAATGCAAAAATTTTTTTAAAACAATTCATTTACTTGGAAAATGATTCAGATGAATTACCAAAAATCGAAGAAAAAATAAAACGAAAATATACGGCGTATATGAATAATCTTGAATATCAAATTAACTTATCACAAAACCGATTTGAAATTATTCAAATGGATAGGAAGAAAAAAACTTTAGAAAGAACAAAATTTATTTCGTTTTTTTTAAATGACAAAAGCTTTGTCGAAAATTTAAATAATGACCTATCGAATAATAATTCAATATCATTAAACGATCAAGTATTTTCGAATACTAAAACATTGGAAGACCTCGAATCATTGAATGACATAAATGAAAATTATGAATCATTGCGTAAAATGCCACATTTAAGAGAATTGAAAAAAATTTTTGAAAGTCGAGTAAGAAATATTTTTGAAAAAGAACTCGAATTAGCTGTCAATAAGTCAAATAATTTCGAAACATTAAATTCGAACGAACACTTTAAAAAATGTCAAAAAATAGCTGAAAAAAGTTTGCCAATTAAGATTAAGGAAGATTTTATTGACGATCTTTTAGAAACGAGCAAGGCAAAAATCGAGTCGAATCTTTTGAAGGATAAATTAACTAAAGAGTCTAATTCGATTATTAATGTTTCCCAAACATACACCATCAACAGTGACAAGTATATAGAGCAATTGAAGGAATTAAATGTTAAAAAAGACTATGAAAACATAGAAATTATAGTTAATATCATCCTCGAAGTTAGCAAAAAATTATTACACAATTTCCAAATTGATTTAAACAATGATGTAAATCATAGAAATTTGATCAACACAAATTTTAAACTTGAATTTTATGAAAACATTTACAAAAAGTTTAGCATTTACATTTCTGAATTGAATTTTATTTTGCAAAAACAATACGCTCCGAAAATAAATGACTTGTTTGATAAATGTTATGAAATAATTGAAACAAGCATTAATAAAACATCTTTTGAATTTCAAGTTGTTAAAGACAATTTTGATTTTTTAATTTCATTTTATGAGTATAGCACATCTAATCCAAAGTTGCAAGAATGCTTGAACATTGGAATTATTCAGAGTAAATTGAGAAAACTGTTCGAAACACGAATTGATTTGGTCAACAATTATAATCCTGAAGAAATTGACTTAAATAGTTTGGATGATTTAAAATATTATTTCAAGCTTAGCAATACTATTTATGATTTAAAAATTATTCAAAAATTAGCTTTAACAAAATCGATTAAAACAGATTATTTGAAAAATTTGATCGAAACAAAACTTTCGAAATTATTAAACGAAGTGTTACCACTTAATTTAATTGATGATTGTCGTGGCAAACAACTTTCGGACTATGAGAAATTTTTCGATCAGTTTTTCAAAAAATTAAACCATGTTTTTAAAGTGTACAATTGTTTCAAGGAATTTAATTTAAATTCACTTATTAAAAGTCAATTCGAAGAGTGTATGAAAAAAATTAATTCAGAAATGTCTGATGTGTATTCAAATGGAAAGGAATATTTGAATAATATGCTCACTTCTAAACAAGAGATTATTAAAATAGACCAAGATTTATCTAATAAATTTCAGAATTGTTTTAATAACTTAAAATCGTTTAAAACAAAATCATCGAGTTTTTTATTCGATTCGGGTATTAATTTAAGTAGTCCAAATTTTGAGGAAGAATATCGAAATAAAATAATGAAGCAATGTGAAAATTATTTGATTGGCATTGAATCAAAAAATTTAAAGGAATCGTCAATATCGTTCTCTAATCTAAAAGAAATAGGCTTAAATATTAGTTTTTTTAAAACGAGCATTGATAAAAAACTACAAGAATCAATCATTAGTTGGATAAAATCGAATGGAGGCTTCAAAAAAGTCGGAGATTTGAGTCTAGAATTGTTACGATTAGAAAATGGACAAATTATTTTAGATGAGCATTCAGACGTATTTGGATCGTATGAAAGATCTTTGTTTTATAAAAAAATATCCGATAGAGATATAAATAAAGTTATGGAAGAATTGATAGAAAAAAATGGTCCAGAAAAAATAAACAAACAGGAGTTTCTCGATTTTCACAAAAATCACGAGACAACATTTAAAGATTTAATCAAAAGATATAAATTAATAGACCCGAGAACAGGGACTATTAATTTAACATCAATAAAGTTAAATATTTCCAAAATTGTAAATGATAACAATATTGATGGAAGCGGAGATAAAAATCGCCTTGAACATGTTAAAAACATGGCTTCATTGACAGCTAATCTGTTTGCCTTATGGGCTTTGATAATTAGATCAGAGGAATTAAAATCTTTGGGTACATCTTCTGACTCGGAATCAAACGATGATAATTGTTTATTTCAACCACATCCTGCTCAGGTTTTATCGATCGCAATGATGCTTAATATTGGCCATAAAGGTAACAAACATACAAAAGGACTCAACAATTGTCTCATTCAAATTGGTACTGGCGAAGGCAAATCAGTTACTCTATCAATTACTGCAGTCATATTGGCTCTATTTGGCTACAACGTCTTTTGTGTTTGTTACAGCAAGTATTTAAGTAAACGAGACTTCGATTCATTTTATTTACTATTTCAAATGCTTGGACTCACAACGAATATTAAATATGATTCATTTTACGGAATTTGTGAACAAATGATTAACAAACATGGTGATTTGAGAGTAATATCAGATTTGTTTATTAATAAAGCAGAAATTGAAATAAACATAGATGAAGATTTTCAAAAAAGACCAAAAATTTTGCTTATTGATGAAGTTGACGTATTTTTTAGTGAAGACTTTTATGGAAATTATTATTTGGCGGCATTGAATCTAAGAAAAAATTGTATTTCAAATATTCTTGATTTTATTTGGCAAACTTATAAAAACGACAAAACAAAGCTAAGCTTTAATTTTATTATAAAATCAAAAGAGTACAATGAATGTATAGTCGTGTTTAAGGACTGGATTCAATTGATCGATTCATCTATTCTTATGATTCTCAGTGATATTAAAACATTTGAAGCACTTGATCATAAAGTACAAGATGATCGAATAGGGTATGCTGAAAATCATGCGATTTCTTTTGACATTGAATATGGTTACAAGACTATTTTTGCTTATTATTTATATGAAAGTCGTGGTAAAATATCAAAAGAATCGTTGAATAAAAACAAATCATTTTTGGTCAAATTAGGAAAATTTTCTTTATCTGAAATTCCTAAAACAGAATTCAAGTATATACTTGGCGTAACTGGTACACTAGATGCCTTAATTAACACTAACAAAATTCAAAAAGTAATTATCGAATACGACTATAATATCAAAACGAAAATAATTATGCCGTCCGTTTATGGTAACAGCAAGTTTGTATTCAATTCAAAAAGTGAAATTTATATTGAAAATGAAGAGAATTATCATGATAAGCTAGTTGATGAGATTAAAAAATATATCGATTCTCAAAGAGCTGTTTTTGTTTTTTTCGAAAATTCAATTGAATTGAACAAGTTTAAGAATTCGGATAAATACGTTTATCAGCTTCAAACCGAAGTGCTTACTGAAGAAACCAAAGACGATGAGAAAAAACGTTTAATTCAATTTGCTGCTGCGTCGAATAAAATAACCCTTATCACAAAAGCGTTTGGTCGTGGTACTGATTTTAAAGTTCGTGATAAGAAGGTCAAAGAAGAAGGTCTTCATGTAATCCAGGCATTTTTGTCAAATGAAAAGTCTGAAGAAATACAAATTAAGGGTCGGACAGCTCGACAAGGAGAAAAAGGTACATTTAGCATGGTTATTTATTTAAAAGATTTGGAAAAATATAACTTTTTCGCACGTGATTTGGAAAAATTGGACAAAAATGAATATTATACAACATTGGATTCGTTACGAAATAAATATTTCGAAAATTCGTTTAGAGATACTCATAATAGGGTCAAGAACATTAAGGCTAAACATGATGAATCTGTTCAATTATTGAAATATTTGGTTGAAAAAAAAAAAAAATTGGTCATAGATCATCTCATAAATTTGAATAATTATTCAAAAAATTATCTAAATTCAAATAAAAAAATTTTGATTTTAATCGATGCAACTGGCTCAATGCAAAATCTGCTTGAAAAGACAAAAAAAACCATTGAAGTTATGTTCGTAAAAGTTTTTGAGATTTTAAGAATCAAAAATGTAGACAAATCATTCGAAATAAAAATAACTCTTTATAGAAATTACAATTCAGAAATTGATGAAATTTTACAAAATTCGTCATGGGAAAGAACAGCCGAAAATTTGGTACAATTTTTGAACTCAATTCAAGCTAAAGGTGGCTTTGTCGATCAAACAAACGAAGCGATTGAACTTGGTTTATGGCAAGCGAATAAGGAAGACGATCTAAGTGAAGTTATTTTATTGGGCGATGCACCAGCAAATACATACGAACAAATAAGAAAAAAAAGAAATTTATATGAAGAAAAATTAAGTAAAAGTGAGTTTTCAAACGAGACTGAGACCTTTAGAGAGTTGGAGATATTAAACAAAAAAACAATAAAAGTGAATGCTTTTTATTTGCATAAATCGGCTAAGGATAATTTTGAAAAAATAGCCAAAGTAACAGGTGGAAAAGCTGGATTCTTGGATATCAATTCAGATAATAGTTCAAAATTATTAATCGATTTATTCTGTGAACAAATTTTAACATCATTTGGTGATGAAACACTTTTGGAAGCTTACAGAACACATAAATTTGATTTCAATTAAAAATGGACAATTCAAAACCATAAAAAAAATTCGGACTCTGCACTTTTTTTCTACTAATATTGATTAGGTTTTTTAAATTTTTAATTTTTTTTTTGAATAACCATAATGTTTTTTTAATAAAAACATTATACTTGCGAAAAAACCGATACTTGCGAAAATGTAGATAAATTAATACTATTTATTTAAACTTACTTACAACATGTGCATCGGCAATTTTAAGTTTTTAGCGATTCAGCAATATAGCAATTCAACTATTCATTTTTGGCCTTGGAACCCATACTTTTGAGACGGTAACTTTACTTAACATTTTATGTTAGAAAATTTTACGGTTTTAAAAATTCAATGTTTTTGCCATTGAGCCGATTTCTCTAACATGTTTGGCTGATTTTAATAAAAGAATAAACAAAAACTTCTCAATAAAGAGACAGACCACAAGGAACAACTTTAATAACTATAGTTATTAAGCATATTTTTGGAATGAGTTGAAAAAAATTTTCGATTTTTCAAGTCTCTCTGCTTGAACAAGAAACAATTCTCTATAATAAACTCTAGAATAGTTGAATTGCTATATTGCTGAATCGCTAAAAACTCATGATTGCCCATGTGCATCTATTATTACCAGTAGAAGTACAATTACACCTTAATAAATTTTAATATACAAGCCTGGTCATTCAGAAGTTCAAAAACAGAACGTTCACATTCAGCCGATTTCACGTTGTAAACGTGAAGGTTCATGGAGGTTCATGAATGACCAGTCTTGTAATTACGTGTAAAAACGCAAAAAATTATCAAAAACTTTTTTTATATACAAGCATATACGCACAAAAATGCTTGTTTTAATGAAATTAACCATAATTTTTTTTATGATCAAAGATTAAGAATTTTTTATGGCATGTTAAATTTTTAAATGATAAAATTTTTGATAAAATATTCTTGGATGAAAAGTTTCAAAAAATGTAAATACAGCTTTATGCAGCAAAAATTGCTGCATCCACTGGTAAAGTCTGCAAAAAATTCTGCAAAAGATCTGCAACTTTAATTGTGCAGTTAATTAAGACATTTTTCAATGAAATGTGACTGTGCAATTTTTTGCAACTTTTGCAGAGTTGCAGACAATTGAAAAATGTTATAATTAACTGCGCAATTAAAGTTGCAGATCTTTTGCAGAATTTTTTGCAGACTTTACCAGTGGATGCAGCAATTTTTGCTGCATAAAGCTGCATTTACATTTTTTGAAAATTTTCATCCAAGAATATTTTATCCCATTTGCAAAGAAGCAAAAAATAGAGAAATAGAGAAATTGATAAAAAAATTTAACATGCCATTTTTTAATCCTTAATGCTTATTTACGCGTAAACTGTTTAGAAACGCGTAAGCCATGTCTTAACCCATGTCAAATTCTCCTGGGAGATCGCTAATCCGAGATTAAAAATAAGGAGAATTTTTGTAGAAAAAGAAGAGAAAAAAATGAGAAAAAAATAAAAAATCAGAAAGTATCATAGATGTTTATGAGATATCTCTGAGTAAAAAAAAGTTGAATTCTCAAAGAGAAATCGATGCGATAGATTTGAGAAAAAAAACTCTTTATTTCTTTGAGATCTCGTAGAGATCTTCTTGAGAAAAACTAAAGACTTAAAATAAGATGACTTCTCTTTTGGGTTATTTAGGACACTCACGAACAAGATAAGTGAGGGTTTTGATATATTTTAAATGGATCATACAAGTGAAACACTAATATCATGATAGTTGCTTTAATAAACTCAAAAATAGCTGTTTGGCTAAAAGTGTCCAATTAAAACGTTAATTTCAACTTTAATTTATTTTTTCTAAAAATTTGACCTTGACTTTTTATTAAATTTTATTTTTTCTATAAAAAGAAATTTTATTAAAAATTAAATTTTATTGTTTGTTAAAAATTTAAGAAGTTAATTTTTTTGGACCATGTTTAATATGATGGGTAATTGTATTTTTAAATTTTACTGTTAAACTTGTAATGATCAGGGTTAATTTTTTTTGCAACAACATATAATTGCATATTTAGCTAAAGTCGCGTATGTTGCATTTTTACGTCTACTAACGATATGCATTTGCATATAAATGCATATAATTGCATATTATTGCATATTTTTCTCAGATATAATTGCATTTCTGTCTTTTTTTCTATTTTTTTGAAATAATATTGAATAAAAAAAAATTCCATCATCAGGGTCAAAAATATTTTTCCGAAAAAAAAATCTAAACTTCATCTAAATTTTCGAAATCAAAGACCTTTTAAAAAAAACTTGAATTAAAATCGCATATTTTTGCATTTAATTGCATATTTTCACATATTTTTTCATTTTAAATTCGCATAATTTCCTCAAATAAGTCGCATATCAAGTTGCATATGATAGCCGCTGAACTTGCATATTAAAACAAACCCTGGTAATGATAAATGGCCATTTTAAATTTTTTTTATTTTTTTAATCAAGCTAAAAGACAAGAAAAAATAATCTTTTCGCTAATGTTCTCCTTAAAGAAATTTTAAAATCATATTTGATCATGTCTAATCTTACTAAGTTTTAAAATGAATAAAATTGATTTAGCTGCTAATACACCTAATTTTAATTTAAAAATCTCTCATTTATTTCAAAAATTTAAATTCTCTTATCCTTTAAATTCGAACATTTAATTGAGTCCGAATAAATTTTTTTTAAATAATCAAATTTTTCTTGTAACTCCCCTTTGAAATTGATACTTGATCTAAAATAAGCTTAAAATTTTTGAAGCTGCTTGAGAAAATTCTTGATTCTTTCCCTTAAACTTTAACCATACTAAAGCATTGGGAAATATTCTCAATTATAACACGATATAGAAATTGAAATAGAATCATCTTTTTTATAAATTTGTAAAATGTGATTCTCTTTAGATCAAAAGGCTTTCCTAGGATGATCTCATGGAATCTTACTGTATCTCTTTACGAGAAATTTAAGAGATTCTCGATGAGATCTATTGAGGACTGAGGCTAGATTTTTTTCATTTTCTTAATGTGAAAAATGAGAGATCTTATAGAGAAAAAGGTTACAAAGATCTCCAATAGATCTCTCCAGAATCTTCTTGTGTTCTCTAATTTTCTCCTAACTTTTCTCTTTGAGATCTCTTAGGAGACTCAAAAAAGAATTTTACATGGGAATTTCTGCCCGGGAATCGAAACTGCTTGTGTAATACCTTTAAACTGTACATCAGTTCGAGTTTAGAGATCCAAGTTACAATTTCTAACAATCAAAAGCATTTCTTGCAAATATGCCAACGGAGACTGCGGCATCACAAGCTTGGTCGTATAAATTAAAGCGATAATCCATTTCTTTCAACCCAAATACCGTATTCCCTCGTTCAATTATGCAGCATCATAGCGCGAAATCCAAAACTTTGGGAAGCTTTTTTTACCAACTGGCCTTTGTTAAAATATTCTAAACATACTCTGCTTTCAAAACTAGAGAACGACAAATGTCTTAAGCATGTTTTGGCATTTTTCTAATCGTTAAAAAACCCTCCCAAAAATTTGGATTTTGGTTCGTGGTGCTGCATAATCGAACAAGGGAATACGGTAATATGTTTGGTGATTCAGAAAAACTTTTATCGACGTCTGGAATTCTTAATCTAACATGCTTATCGGTACTATTGGTACTGTTAGCAGACGTAGTTGTAAGAAACAATCAGGAATAAGAGATAATGTTTCTTCGACAAAACTCTTTATTAAATACAATTTAACTCTCAGATATAAAAGTTAGAATGAACTAAATGCATTCTAAATTTTAAAGCTTAGAAATAGCCAAATTAAGTTTATTAATATAGCAACCAACTAGTTACAAATAGGAACTAGAATGAAAGGTCTTTTAACCATTAGGTTGGTCCGGCTCATGAACTCATGAGCACAGGCTAACAGGTACTAAGCAGATAAATATATATTTTATCTGTTCCTTTGTTTGAATTTGTTGAATATAAATCAAGGAGTGTTCGAACTAGTACAATCGATGGCATCCGATACAGCCGATTTGAAAATTTATTTATTTTTATTATCCTCCTTAATTAAAGCAGTTTTCTTAGGTTTTCATATGAGTAGATTACGTATATGGTGTCGAAAATGTCTGAATATGAAAGTACTCTCGTTTTGCATGTCACGAACCTCAACTATTTTTTTAGTTTCAGTAACTCGTAATATTCCCTTTGATAAAATACACTTATTTTATCACAATGTAAATCTGCATATTAATATTTAATATTAGAAATAACAATAAATTTATCGCTTACTATATCAGAAAAATAACTAATAAATAGCTCTCAGTGTTTTTTTTTTTATTCTTATCGTTAAGATTACAAATAACACATTTAAAATATCGTAACATTTTTTTCTTAAATTTAAAAAATAACTTTCAAAAATGAAAATTTGGATATACTTAACAAAAGCAACATCGATTTACTCTATTTTTCTTATGATTATAACACCAATTTCAAGTTTTCTAAGCTTTTACATATGCACTCGCATACAAAAAAATCCAACATTTATTTTTTTATCCTATTTATCAATTATCAGTATATTCACTCAATACAAATTCAACATGTTTGGCATAATGAGGAATTTATTTGACATAGATTTTCTCAACACATCACCATGGGAGTGTAAGATTGGCTTTTTTGCTCAATTTTGTTCAATGGAAATATGTGCTTGGATACTTGTGTTGATTTCATTTGAACAATTTTTGAGTGTTAAAGTAAAACATTGGAGGAATATTCACTTCAAGCCTAAACGTGCCTTCATAACAGTAACGTGTTTAGTCTTATTTTTTATAGCTGTTAACTTTAACATGTTTTTTACATTTGGTAAATATGTCGATTATCCCATTGAATCCGTCAACTCGACTGGAAATTTGACTAAATTTGAGAAACGATTTTTGTGTTATGGTGATAGACGTTTTCCTGAAACGATATGGATGATTGACATTGGACCGGTAAGTTTTAGACCCCTCTTGTGACCATTTAAAAAAAAAATTTATATTTCAAGTTTCACTTGGCTCTTTACTCATTGATACCATCAGGTATATTATTCCTATCAAACATTCTATTAATAAAACACTTGTACTCAAACAGTACACACAGTTCAAAAAATGATAAACGTAAATCAAAACAAGATACTATGACTAAAACAATTATATTCATGACATTATTATTTGTGAGTATAACTTTACCAAATGCTGCTTGTACTCTTTTGTTTAACTGGTTAATTGTGTCCGATTGGGGCGCTTTTTTGATCAAATTAAACGATTTATTTTCATTATCGTATCATGGTTTGAATTTTTTTGTCTTTATTGTATCGAATAATCGTTTCAGAAGTGAATTTATGAAATTAATTCGAAGACATTGAGTCACAAGAGCGTCTTTCTTATTTTAATAAATTTTCGTAATACAAGTTAGTTTCTCTAGATTTGTAACAACTACCCACCGTCAACCTTGTTATTGGTAAACTCTTCGGTACGGGTTTGTCTGGTTTCGCTTGTTCGAATTTTATATTAACAAAAGGGCTATGTGAAGATTCGTATCAAAAAACATTTGGATCAAATGGATCAAAATTTAAAAATATTTTTAACGAGTGAAAAAGTTGAATAAATCGTTGCAAAGGTGTTTTACAGTGATAAGCATTAAAAAAAGCACTCTTAGAATGAGTTCTGCAAAACTCTGCAAAATAAATTGCTTAGTTATTTTCTATCAATTTCCATGTATTTGAATATTGTTAAATACGCAATTTTTTTGCAGAGTTTTGCAGAGCTCATTCTTAGAGTGCTTTTTTTAATGCTTATCACTGTAAAACACCTCTGCAACGATTTATTCAACTTGTTCACTCCTTAAAAATATTTTTAATAGTGTTGTGCATCGACCCGCAATAGTCGAACTTAAGTTCGAACTTTTGGAAACGACCTGAGTTCAAACCTGAGTTTTCGACCTTTCCAAGTTCGAACCTTTAAAGTTCGAACATTAAGAAATTCGAATTATTAAAATTCGAACTTCCTAAAAAATCGACCCGAATTCGAACTTAGTTCGAAATTTTAGTTATGAGACTCTTAAATGCCTTAATCCTACAAACTTTTAGGAAGAAAAAATGAATGGTTCATTTATAAGTTTTTATTTTCTTTAACCTTATTTTAAATGATTATAATTCTAAGTTTTCACCCTAAAAACAAAATTTCCTCGACTTTCAAGGGATATTCTATTCCTTCTATTCCAAATTTGATAGCCAGCTGAAGAAAATAAACGTTTAGATGGCGTACTCGTTGCTGGGATAATGTTTAAAAAATATTCAAAAAGAATAGTACATTTTTATTTACTTAAAATTAGCGTCGAGATAATGTGCTGTTTAACCAATGTAGCTATAATTTTGTCTTGATGTCCAGCAATCAGTTGTCATTCCGATATAGCTTAGTGTTTTGAGTTTTTCTTTTAAAATTTTGGATTTTTTTTCATAATGTTTTTTGGATGAATTTGACAAATTTTTTAATCCGGAATTTTATAATTTGGTTTGAGTTGCTGGCAAAACTCTCGAAAAAAATCATTTTGAACTAATGTGAATGGAAGGGCAGAAGTTTTTATAAGTAAAATATAATTAATGTACACTTTTTCAAACTTTTTCAAAAAAAGTTCGAACTTAGGTCGAACTTTTCGAACTTTTAGATTCGAATATAAGAAAGTTCGAACATTCAAAGTTCGAACTTGCAAATTTTCGAACAAGTTCGAAAAAAAAGTCGAACTTGCGTTCGAACTTTGGTGAAAAAGGTCGAATCCGGGTCGAAGTGGTTCGAACGACAACACTAATTTTTAAATTTTGATCCATTTGATCCAAATGTTTTTTGATACGAATCTTCACATTGCCAACAAAAGTGATAAAAATTTGAAACGAAATTCTAATTATTTTTTTTGTATTTATTAGGAATTATTTTAAAATTTTATGATTTTTTTCAAAATATCAAAAAAACATGGTACTTCACGTCTGCTTTTCAACTCTGTTTCATTTATTTATTCGAGGAGAACCTCATAATGTTACGCTTAAACTTGGGATTCATAATTTTACCGTAACTTCTGGAGGAATATAAAATAAAGAGTGTGAGGATATCCATACCGTCAGAAACTACCCTGTTAGTGAATATTTTATGTTCAAGAATGATCGACTTCATAGACTTTGAAAAACAATAGAACTGAGAGACTTGGGTGTAATCCTTACTGGAGACATGAAACGGAGTAAACAAGTGAGTACGTGGGCTGGGAGGGCAAATCTTGGTCGAATCTTGAACGGTTTAAGCAGTCACAATGAAGAGATCATCAAAAAAATGTATACAAGTCTTGTTCGACGCTATTTAGAGTATGCGGTATCGCTATGGAATCCTTACCTAAAGAAAGATATTGACATCCTTGAGAGGGTGCAAAGGAGAGCAACTCGGATCATTAATGGCTTTAGAAAGCTTGAATACGCAGAAGCATAATATAAGTATTACAAATCTAGATTTCAAATAGCAAAAACTGCATAGCTATTTGTACCCATTCTTTATTGCTCAATTGTATTACATAACTTTGTAATTAATTCATAGCTGCGTAATACCATATTGAAAACTTTGATTACTTCACAAAATCAAAATCCAAAATCTTTTATAGTTTAAGTCCTCGTGTTAGAGAAGGAGAGAATCATTTTAATGATGTGTTCATTAAAATCAGCGCGCAAAGCTTAATCAGTTTTTTTTAGCTTCGATCAGTAGGATTCTCATTAAAATTTACATAATCAACTTAACATTAGTTTAGGATCCTACAATCTTTTCGTTGTTTCAAAGGCAGTGACCAATGTATCTCAACTGTCTTCTTTGAATTATTATTGTTAAGCCATCCATTTTGACCATTTGATAGATCTCGTTGTTGCTTTTGTGATCCATTTTTTTTTGGTGTCAGCATTACTCTTTATCAGTTTGTTGCAAAACTGGCTTGTTATTTCCCAGCTCTCAGAACCGTCCAAGAGAATCGACAGGCATGCCGCGTTGAATATGTCAATTTTTATTCACAATGACAATGTTTTTTATCGAAACATTGCTTTGAAAACATTGCTTTGAAAACATTGCTTGCATTAGTTGCTTGGTGAGCGATTCTGTCTGTGGAATAACACACAAGCTCCAGAACATTCTATATGATTCTTTAAGTTTTTAATCATGATTTTATATGATATTTTAAATGTTTCTAATTTACGAAATAGCTGAGTTATTATTTTAAATACTTTATCAATAATTTTTCATTTGTAATCCTACCTTTCTGTGCTTTGTAGTGCAATATCATCTTCAAAATCAAAGTCGAGTAATGATGTTGCCGGTTGACGAGGCGATTGGCGCTCATTTTCAATGAATCCGGTACCACCAGTCTCTTTTCCCGAAGCGTAAAGCAATAACGTTTTTTTACTAATACAGTCAATTATCGATTGTGTGCTAATAAATTCTCACTAATACTTGTTGAACCCTAAAACATAAAACGGGACATATAGGATGAGTATATTAATAGAAAGTCTTATAAAATCAAAAAAACTTTATTTATTAATAAAAAAATGTATTTTAACTTGCATCAGCTTTTTTCCATATATTCAAAACCGAATCATGAAATCCTGTCTCTAACATGAAATAAAAAGAACTAAAACTAAGATTGCTTCTCATAAAATGTTGACCATCTACAAATTTATGATACGGACTTTGAAAACTAACATTAAACAACAATCCAACTGCACCACAATTTACATCATCAACCCACAAATGTTTATGCACATAAGAATATTTATATAATTTAGGTATTAAATCATGAGTCATTATAACCCCACGACCGTTACAATAATCCATATAACGATCTTTCGGGTACTCAATTGGATCCATGTACCATTTTGATCGTTTGTCTCTAATAACCCAAGAATTCCAATGGACCGCACATACAAATGTGTTATTTTGCGGAAATTTACTGTCCAATAAATCTTTTCGTATTGAGTCCAAATTTGTTATCATATCATCATCTGATCTTATATAAAGTTTAGCATTTTCACAATTTTTTGATATCCATCTCCAAGCCGTAATTGATTTGTAACTTAAATTTTGATACGTGTCTATAAAATCACTTTGATAAACATCACCGTAAACTTCATTTTCTTGTCTTACAAGATCGTTAATTGTTTTATTTCGAGAACTTCCGAGAACAAAAAGAACGTCTGAATAATTGAAACGTGTCTTATTAGCCCATGTTTGACGCTGGACCAATCGAGTACGAAAATCATCAACCCGAGTCAAAATGTAAACCATTATGTCCAAATTTTCGCCATGATTGTTCAAGCATACTTTAGTAGGCTTGACAACAGGTTTTGTATTTTCGGGTTTGACCCAAAATGGGACGTAAGGAGGTGGTGTTGGAGCGAGTGTGCTTACTAATGATTCAATAATTTTTTGAGTTGTCACCGAGGATGGACGAGAGAGGCTTGAAAGAAGACCATTTAAATAAATTAAAATGAGAAAGATTGTACCAAAAAAGAATACAAGTCGAATGAATTTTTTCATTTTTTTTTAATGAGTTGGCAAAAAAAGGGGAAATTGTTCAAGTTAGTTGGAAGAACTAAAAAATAAAAATTCTCATTAATTATATTCATAAACAATTTATAAAAATGGCAAAAATATAAATTTCCAAACAATAAAAATTTTTGAAAGATTTTATTTTTTATGATACAGTATTCGAAAAATTTTGTTGTTTAACCAGAAAATATTTTGTTAAAATTTGTTTGAAATTTTTTTTAATCGTACCCAATCAAAATCAATAACCATGAATCACACTTGGAAAAATTTGAATAATCATTGATTTGGATCCAATGAGTTTTTTATTGAAAAAAAGACATTCAGGGAGAGTCCAATGTTTTTGATATCGGAATATATTCATACTGCACTTCTATAAAACTTTTGGTGAAGCGGAGCAACAAAAAGGCGAAGCGTTCCGTACTGTACTAGACGAACCAAAGCGTATCGTACCGAACCGTACACAACCCTGCCGCACCAATAAATCAAACAATTTTGTTTTTAAATTATTCAAAGCCTAAATTTTAGAAAAAAAAATTTGTTAAGTACGGTTCGGTATGGCACAGTTCGGTTTTTTGCGGTTTTGTACATCACGGTTCGGCACTTTACGGTACGGTATGATTATTACGTTTCTATGCGGTACGGTTTGGTACTTAACGGTAAGGTACGGTATGGTATGCTTCGGAGTGAGTATGGTACGCTTCGGTACGGCTAGGGTTGCCACCAAAATTTCGGTAGAAGTGCAGTATAATGATAAAAATCACGACGGTAGCGTTATGAGAATTAAAAAAATTTTCTTAAATGTAAACTCGATTCCAAACATTTTCGAAACGGTCTTTCTGCATGTATTAGAAAGAGAGTACAAAGATCATAATAAACAGTTTGGTTTCAAAGAGAACTCATCATGTAGCCACATCAATGAAAAAGAGACTTTACGTTAGGGTATCAAAAGCTTTCGATAAGGTGAACCACATTAACCCTTGGTCAAGACTAATAGAACACAGGATAAATCAAGCGGTGGTCATAGTAATCATAAACAACTACGACAGCTTTCTAATGTTAATGGAAAACAATGATGTACAATCCAACATTTTTATAACAACCTTGGGTGTTCGCCAAGGATGTAAACTGTCACCAAGGCTCTTTTCTATTTTCATAATCTAATATAATGAAAAGTTTACTTAGTATTCCGAGTAGGTGCAAGACAACTGGCTTTAAAAATTGAACCGACATTTGTATATTTGAAAGCAATAAAATGCGATTTATTTGTAAAAATGAAAAATAACAGCTATAGCAGATCAATAATGAATTTGATCGAATCGAATTCCTTGGCAGCTTAACCAGTGAAATTGACAATATCTGTGAAACAGTCGAATGTCACGTTGAGATGTGTTTATTAATATAAAGCCAAAACCGAAATAAAGTTTTTATCGAGCCACAACCACAAATTAAAGACGTCTTCAAATTGAAAGGGCCAGAAGAAGTCTCAAAACAACTCTTTGATATACTGAAGTTTGGACAGTGTGATATTATAGAGATATAAAATTGACTTTTTACTATTACGATAATGAGAGATCAATTATTTGACGCTGGATATGGAACTTTTTTTTATGCCTTGAAATGAGTCCGACAATGTTGCTGTATTCCTCATCTAGTTTACGAAGTTAAGTATTCTTCAATTGAAGAATACGCTTGGTTTGTGGTTCCAAGCTAAGTCTTAATAGTCGTCGAGTTCGCAGTCTTATACTCGGATGAGTGACACCGTTTATGATGAACGTCCCACAGTAACTAGTAGTCGTAACCATACCCTTTTGGCCGGTCCCAAGTCCGGATGCGAAAATGGGAGAATTTTTTTTAATCATGACTGCCCTTAGTAGTCCCGAGTGGTTAAATAGTACTTAGGGTTTAATTTCCACCGTTTAAATGAATTAATAAATATTCGTTTAATCGGTAAAGAAAAAATCTCAAAATTTGCAGATGCTTATAACTTCTTTTTTGAAACCTTTACACTGAGTTTCAATTATAAGATATGGTTCGATCGGCTTCTTAAGGGATAAGAAGGTTCAAATTACCTTTTGTATCAAAACAGTGGTTCTGAACTCTAAGTTAAATTTAACAACTCGGGACTACTAAGGGCAGTCATGATTAAGAAAAATTGTTTATTGACAAGAGTTTTTATTTACAAAAGTGAGAAAAGTTGGCTGTCACTAAAATCCGGACATGGACAGCCGGACACGGAATTTTAGCTATCTAAAATCCGGACACGGACTAAATTTTTTTGAATTACTAAAATCCGGACACGGAATTTTTTTTTGAAGACTAAAATACGGACAGAGGATTCCGTAAGCAAAAAGTTGTAGCGAGATATCGATAGTGTAATTTTGCGTCCATCTTGCAAAATTGAGTCGATAGTCGATGAAATTTATTAGAAAAACTTAGTCAACTTGACTTTGAGGACTCAAACAATTCAAATAAAAGTTCAGAAAGTTCAGAGAGCTCCAAAGGAAATAATCCCCATAAATATCTAGGCGTATTAAAAGATCTTGCCTTATTCATTATCAGGAGATAGAAAATTAAAATTAAAAAATGGATTTTTTTTTAAATGTGAATTAAATATTTTTCTGTTTTTGTGTCCTTTGTTTAAAATAAATTTCTTTTTTGTAATTAAAGGTTGATTTTAAAACGTTTTTGAAATTCTGTCCGTGTCCGTATTTTAGTTAAAACCGGTCCGTGTCCGGATTTTAGTGACAACCAGAAAAGTCTTTTGGTCGCAAAAAAATGGTCTTAAGGATATCCGAGACTTTCCAATTCCGTTAGGATGTTATTGGTGCCGATTTTTTTTTCCGCCGATATTTTGTCCGAATCCAACTCAGTGTATAATTTTTTTCATAATTCTGTTTTTATCATGAATCATATTCTGTTTTTATCATGAATGATAAAAACAGAGCCGCCGGAATCCAAAGTCCAGACAAATTTTCCCTTTTTTTAAACAATTTTTCCTTTTGGAATGTTTGACAGTCAGTTACACCAAAGAGGGTAACCTTTCAATGCAAAATGAGATAATAGGATGCAAGAAGAAGTATTAGAAAATCATCATAGGCCATAAAAACTTTCAAATATTGTTTCTTAAATAAGCTACAGGAAGAAAATTTCTAAACTTTTGTGTCAATTTAAATTAAATGAATTTTTTTCATGTTAAGAAACTTTTAAAATAATCAAAAATAGAAAAATTTACTTAACAAGTGTTATACACTAATAAATAGGTCACAAAAAGGTCTATCTATTACACATATTTTTTTTCGAATATCTAATGTATGCGCTTGAAGGTCAACGATTAAAATTAATTATGCAAAATAAAATAAAAAATTTCTAAACTTTTCTGCAGTACTGTACTCAAAAATATTTAAATTTTTCTGATGTAATCAAAAATTATTTATTTATTAATAATTAACCTCCTTCATAAGGAGCAAGTAAAAAATTAAATTTAACTATATAAAATAAAAAAAACAAGATAAAAAGAATACAAATAACACAATTCAAGTTTTAGAAAATGATAACACTTTACCGGAAGAGAAAATATACATGGTGGTTTCAGATGATAAAAATTCGAGTGGTATCCCAGTCACAATAGGTTATGTGAATGGTGCCCAAATGAAGATAGGAATTGATTGTGGTGCAACTCACTCTATTATGAATCATATGACAGCCGTTAATCACAACTTAGAAATACTAAAAAGTAACACAAGAATTAAAAAAGCCACAGGACAGATTTCTTACGCTACTGGCAAGACAAACCCAATTGAAGTTAGGATAGGTGATAATGTATCTATAATTGAGTTTATCGTTTTTGACCATAAGGATCATGATGTTCTACTTGGGTTGGACTGGTTCAGAAAGACCAACTCAGGGATTTTCCCTGCAAGGGGTTTAATACAATTTCCAGACTCTGAATTTATAATAAATGATACGCAGGTGGTGAAAAAAGAGGTTGAAGAAGAGATTTGTGATGTTTTCACATCAGAGCTTGATACCGATAATCTAGAAGATTACTTTTGGGATAAAAAATCATTAAAATTAGAGTCTGCAAGTGCTCTTTCATATAATCAAATGAAAGCATTTAGAACTATAACGGAAGAAGCAAAAAGTTTATTTGCCCATTCTCTAGACGACTTAGGTAGTTGAAATGTTTAAAAACACAGCATAAGACTAAAAGATGAGAAGATGGCTCCAATCTATACACCACCATACAGGATTTCTGAAGTTGAACGTCAGTTCCTTAAAAGCGAAATCGACAAAATGATTAAGGCTAAAATTATACGTCCTTCAAAATCTGCTTGGTCATCTGCAGTCATCATAGTACCAAAGAAAGATGGTAATAAACGAATCTGCATCGACAACAGGAAACAAAATGACGCTACTGTGACGGAGAGGTGGCCCCTTCCGAACATTTTTGATGCTCTTGATCGTACGAGAGAATCGAAATGGTTCAGTCCCTTGGATTTAAAATCAGGCTACTGGCAAGTTGAAATGAATGAGGAGTCCATGGAAAAAACTGCCTTTACAACACCTGATGGCCATTACGAATTTCTCAGATTATCTTTTGGTCTAAAAAATTCCCCAAAGGACTTTTGTAGAATTATGCAAATGGTTACAAACTTAACATAGATGCATCTGGATACGTTATTGGTGCAATCCTTTCCAAATTGATGAAATAGTTAACGAATATATTGTGCCATGCTTATCTCGTACCATTACTGCAGCCGAAATCAAGTATGGAATCACTGAGAAGGAGTGTCTGGCCGGGCTTTGTGAATTCTTCGTACAAAACGAACAATTTGAACAGAAAAAAATTTTAAAACCTAAATAAAAAACAAAGAAAAAAAATCTCTTTCCTTAAATTGGTGATACAAGGTGATACAACATTTGTATCAGCGTTTAAGTTGAATTTTAGCTCTAAGTAAAATTTCGTCGATCCAAATCGTCGATTCAAAAATCGATATGCAGAAGGTTACTTTTTTTTTGTCTTTACGGAAAGCTTTTTCTTAATTTATTTTTGCAATTTTCACTTATGAAATTTACATTTCAAAAAAAATTATGAAAATTTTTTTTTTTAAAGAAGAAGAGACGATAACGATTGCCTTATGTCGATGTCTTTCAATTTTCGAGTCGTCATCACATTTTCTCATCCGGACTTGGGACCGGCCAAAGGGTATGATTACGACTTCTAATAAGAGTTGGAACTGGAGGAAAAATTTTTGCTCTTTCAGAATGGTATAATTATTAACAAAAAAAACTGGTTTATTTATTTATTTTTTTTAATTTAAATTTAAGAATTAAATTGTTTAAACCATACTGGTACGTAAAGCAACAACTCTTCAATTTTTTTCCTTTTATAACTTGTTTTATTCAAGGAAACGCTTTTTTTTCTATTGATGTCCACCCAGATGGCTCTAGATTCGCCACTGGTGGTCAAGGTAATTTTAATTAATCCTATTAAAAATCACCATACTTCTAAATTAAACAAGGAAACGACAGTAGAAAAGTTGTCATCTGGAACATGGGACCAATTGTTGATAAATTCAAAGAAATAGATGAAAATGTTCCTAAAATTCGTTGTCAAATGGACCATTACATTTGTACCTCATTCTCCAAATTTATTTCTTAAAAAAATTTTTCCAAAAGTTATTTTTTACAGCCTTCGTCAATTGTGTAAGATGGTCTAACAATGGAGATTTTTTAGCATGCGGAAGTGACGATAAAATAATTATGATCTCGCACTATGCATCCGGGTAGGCTTTAAAATCTCTCTTTAACTTCTCTCAAATCCGTTTTTAGTTAAGGAGGGTTTCAAAATATCGAAAATTGGATATGTGGGTTCACAAATATTTTGAAATAATCGTTTAGCTTGTTTACCTCAGCTGCTTTTTGAATGTTTGTTAAAAAAATTTTAAACAGTTAGAAATAAATTTTATTTTTGTTTCGCCACTGGATAAAAAGCCATTTGGGTATTTATCTGCTGGTTTAGCAAAAGGAATTTATTATTGGATGCTCAAAGTGGTTTTATCTAACAGTCTAAAAACAGTTGCGGTTTTCAAGCTAAACGATTGTTTCATAAAGTAGCATTGGTACCTAATTCTGCCGGATCAGCATCCTACTTATACAGAACTACTCGATTTAGATCCTCTACTAGTCATAGCGTTACAAAACCCAGAGTACGAGAAGTTTTACAAGTTCTCTCATTTCAATCCGATTCAGACTCAAATATTTCATTGTAATTACCACACTGATAATATCAGTCTCCTTGGAGCTTCGACTGGGTCTGGTAAAACAATCGGATGGTAAAAGGTTGTCTATATAGCGCCGTTGAAAGCTTTGGTAAGGGAGCGTATGATCGATTGGAAGCTTCCATTAGAAGTTCATATCCAAGGTTACCCAGGGAAGTTTTATTGTCCGCCAATGGCTTCAATGAACAAATCTTGTTTTCAAGAGATTCAAATTACTTTGCCAGTGAAGCCTGTTTTGATATTCGTGTCGTCTGTTCGACAAAATCGATTGACGGCTTTGGATTTGATAAGCTATTTGGCGTTTGATGTTAACAATGGTTACATATTCCAGAGACTGAAATTAGTTTAATGATTAATCAAGTTACTGATCAGAATTTAAAGTTGACTCTAGAGTTTGGTATTGGTATGCTTCATGCTGGTTTGAATGATAACGATAGAAAGTTAGTCGAGGATTTTTTTCTTAATCAAAAGATAAAAATTTTGTAAACTAAAATTGATTGTAAACTACGACCTCGAATACTCTTAAAAAACATATTTTTAATCTCAGTTAAAAATCGACATTAAAATTTAAATTAAAATTTTATTCTCTTTCAGAATCTGTGTCATAAATATCATATATGAGTTAATCCAGGATATTACTTAGAGCTTATTGAGGACACCTCCGTCAAGATTCTTACAATCATCTACACAAAAAAAATTTATTTTATACAAACACCTAAATTTCGGATAACCAAGAGTTTTCAGACATGGAGAACACGTTTATGTAGTCAGATTTCATTAATTTAGACTTTAAAACCTTTTCGATTTATTCTCGAATACATAAAATATGTATTCTCGAATACATAATTACGTATTCTCGAATACATAATTATGTATTCCCGAATACATGTATGTATTCAGAATACATATTTTATGTATTCGAGAATACATGCCAAAAAGTAGGTTCGTAGGCGTCATCTATACCAAAATGTTTTTTGACATCATGAATACAGAATACAGAATATTCGAGAATACATGCCAAAAAGTAGGTTCAAAGGAGCCATCTATACCAACATTTTTATAAAATTTTTTATACGAGCCATACCCGGTCGAGTCGTCTTTACTAACCTTATTCCCGAATCATTTGAACAAAAAAATTGTTGTCACGAATATCTCAAGCAAACAAAAGGCAATGGAGTATTTAACATGGACATTTTTTAGGCGACTTTTACTAAAGACATTAATGATCCAACTTTTATGTCTTTGATTTTTTAATGCCTACAAAGCTATCTCAATATTTTCTTCTGTTTTTGTTTTAATTAAAATTCACAGGAAAAAAAAAGTAATTTCTTGGGGATGATTGATTAAATCAGGCTCACAAAGTGATTTTTGAGATTCAAAGCGTCACAGTTTTAAAGCTCAAACTTTCCTATCTTGAGGGAAGTTTACAAAATACTTAAAAAAATTGTTTGTTCACTCTGTACACAAATTTGTACACCTACTGGAAAAAATTTCAGATCAAAAAGTTAATCAGAAGTGAATCGTACAATCGTACAATCGTACATTCGTACAAACTTCAGTTTGCCTCATTGATTAGTCGATACAATGGGCAATCGTGAAATATCGTCGAGTCCCATACAATTAATATAAAAACGATCTGCAGCTTGACACTTTGTTCCAAACAAGTGGTCTTTAGGACTTTTTGCAGCTTAGGTGATAACGAACATGAAAACGATTCAATTGTCTTTTCTTGTTAGCAAAGGAATGTTGGCTTTGGATCGGCTGAATAGTTGAAATATTCTCCTTCGCAATCCATCTTGAATCCATTCCACTTTTTACTGAGAATCAATATCCTACAGTCCTCTGGAGACATCTTTACAGGTTATGTTCGTAGTAATTCGAATTTTTCACCCCAAAACGACATTGATGTAGTAAGAGCGTGTTTTTTCGTTAAAAAGTGACATTTATCACGTAACGGTTACGGTAACGCTTTCAAAATGTCACGTTACGGTTACGGTAACGCTTTTAACTTGTTACGTCACGGTTACGGTCACGTCACACTTCATCTTGAAGTTGTTACGTCACGGTTACGTTACAGGCACGCAAACGCCTTAATTACGCTGCGAGAGCTGTATACGGAGTTGATTTGAACTGTTAGATTTTTGACAAAAAATCATCTGCAACAATCCTATTAAACATAAGAGGATAATTTTTAAAAAGTTTACATTTTTAATCGTGCATTTTCGTTTTTGCCTAGTTGTAGATGTTTTGTCACCAATTTTAGCCTTGTACTCGTTTACCATTTTCAAACTATTAAAATATTTCTCCGGAATCCAAGACCATTCAGTCATCGGTAAATTCACCCATTTGATTAAATAGAAAAACTCATTATTCACTATTTTGTGCTTAATAATTTTTTCAACCTCAGCACTTTCCTCCGGAAGGGTTGAGTGATCTTCTACTGAGGGTACGAGTCTTTCAGAGTTTCGTTAAAGGCATTAGCAACAATGTAGTGTCCCCGTTTCGTATATCCTACCAATTTGTAAGGACCTTTATAACGTGCTTCTAGTTTTGTTAACAGCCCTTCACACTTAAGAAATACTGTCCGACCGATCTGAATTCTCTCTTCGGTTATATTCAGTGCTTTATTTTGCGTTGTTATTTGTCGATTTTGGAATTTTCTCATGTTATTTAAGGCTTCATGACGCACATTCTCGATCATATTTTTAATTTCGAGACCACGCTCTACAATAGCATTAGATACATAGAGTCTCATACAATAACATAGAGTCTGAGTCCTCTGCTATCCAATCGTTAAATGGTATCATCTTTCGCCCAAACATTAATTCGAATGGTGTAAAACCAGTTGAAGAGTGTACTCGTGACTGATAAGCTATCAAGACGAAAGGGAGAAATAAGTGCCAGTCTTTGACAGTAGCTTCAGCATGTCTTCTCAAGCTATTTGCCAAAGTTTGGTTGAATCTTTCTGTAACACCGTTTGTACGTGGGTTGTATGCCGAAGTCGTGATGTGTTTAAACCCAAGACTGTTTTTTAAACTTTTCAAGACTTGATTGTAAAACTCTTTCCCTTGGTCTGATAAAATTTCCTCAAAAGGGCCATGATTCCCGATGTATTCGATCAAAATTTTAGCTATTTCTGTCGTCATTTTCGAGCAAATTGGCCTGGCGAACGCATATCTGGTTACGAATTCAATGATTACTAAGATTCCGATAAATCTATCAGCCGTTTGCGGGAACCCTAGTATTAAGTCGATCATTACTCGTTTAAACACATTACTAATTACACTTGTCTGCGCGGGGTGGTACTTCACAACTGCTTTATTTTTCCTGTTGCAACTCATACAACTTTTTGAAATTCTCCGAACATCTAAAATTATATTTTTCCAGTAGGAGGTGTCTTTGAGTCTTTTATAGGTAGCCTCCGCTTGAAAGTGTCCAAAATTGTGAGGCTTTTAGACTAATTCATTCCTATGATCGGGTTTCGGTACCTGTAGATTTTTTCCATTTTTGTTGAATACAGTGTCAGTATGAACTTATTAACCTTAGAGTCGGAGTCTGAATCTAAGACTGAGTCGAAGTCATGGGTCTTTACTCGAAGAGAAGAGGCTCTGTGTTAGGTTAAGAGTCGCCTAATTTCCGACTCAGGCTCAGGCTCCGACTCTGACTCCAAAGTTAAAAAGTTCGGGCTTACACTGTATCAACTTATCGAGCTCAAATCAATAATTTTCGCTACATTTTTATTTTTTGACGAAAGTTGATTTAATAAACCTGGGACCAGTTTTCCGAACTGAACAAAATGAAGGTCATTCGGGTCTTCCCAGGCATCAGCCTTCACTTCACCTTCGGTCAAAACAGTGTTATTGATACTAACTACGAAATCAATAATGGGTCGACTTAGAGCATCTACATTTCCGTATTCAACTCCACGTCGATAAACTACATCAAAGTCATACTCCTGAAGGAATATTGACCAGCTGGTAAGTCGTCCAGTCATGTTTTTTATTGATTTTAACCACACTAAAGCTGAGTGATCGGTAACTACAATAAACTTAACATCATATAGGTATTTACGAAATGATGCTTTTCCGAATATCACGGCCAGACGGCTTTGTGAATTATTAGTACAAAAAACATTTTACAAAAATATAATCGGAAAAATATTAAAAATTAAAATAGTATCAAAGTTTCTAAAATTATGATCTTGTGATACACGATGTGTATCTTTGGTCTCGACAATTTATCCCTGCTTTTTGACGTTGAAGCTTCAATATCTAAAAAATTCAAAAAACAAAAAAAATTTTATTTAAGTCTTAAAATTTTAAAAATAAAAAAGATTTCTGTGATTATGACAATTTTTAAAATTTTTTGAGAAAAAGAATTTTCAAACTAAAGATTTTAAATTTTTTAGAAAGATTTCAAATTTTCCGAATCAATATGCCCTTGATGATTCTGATGCCCCAAAAAACTAAACCGATAATTTTCTTCTGCGTTTAATCTTAAAGTATAACTCATCTGCAAAACATTTTTTAGGTTATGAAATCAAATCGTTAAAGAAATTTTTGAAAACCCAATTCGTCACTTTTTAAAGCTCAAAAATATGACCTTTCTTATCAATCGGAAAGTCTAGTAAATTTAATTTTCGCTAAGAAACTTGTTACTGTATTTGTATTGCAGATCAGTATTTGATCATTCTTATTAAAAAGTTCACCAAACTTCCCTCAAGATAGGAAAGTTTGAGCTTTAAAACTGTGACGCTTTGAATCTCAAAAATCACTTTGTGAGCCTGATTTAATCAATCATCCAAATTTAATCAAATTTTTTTATCGTAGGCGTCATCTATACCAAAATGTTTTTTGACATCATGGACCATTATTACGCTTTTACCGGAATTGAATTGTCTACGACCAGCACGACCCATCATTTGAAGTACGTCTGTAACAGGAAAATCAGCGTAACGTTTTGTCTTTCCATCGTAGTATTTAGTATTAAGCCTAAAAAGTAAAAAATTTTAATTAAAAGAATTTCTTTCTTTACTTAAAAATTGTTTAAAACGAGATTAAACAGATATTCAAAAAAAATCGAAAAGGTTTTAAAGTCTAAATTAATGAAATCTGACTACATAAACGTGTTCTCCATGTCTGAAAACTCTTGGTTATCCGAAATTTAGGTGTTTGTATAAAATAAATTTTTTTTGTGTAGATGATTGTAAGAATCTTGACGGAGGTGTCCTCAATAAGCTCTAAGTAATATCCTGGATTAACTCATATATGATATTTATGACACAGATTCTGAAAGAGAATAAAATTTTAATTTAAATTTTAATGTCGATTTTTAACTGAGATTAAAAATATGTTTTTTAAGAGTATTCGAGGTCGTAGTTTACAATCAATTTTAGTTTACAAAATTTTTATCTTTTGATTAAGAAAAAAATCCTCGACTAACTTTCTATCGTTATCATTCAAACCAGCATGAAGCATACCAATACCAAACTCTAGAGTCAACTTTAAATTCTGATCAGTAACTTGATTAATCATTAAACTAATTTCAGTCTCTGGAATATGTAACCATTGTTAACATCAAACGCCAAATAGCTTATCAAATCCAAAGCCGTCAATCGATTTTGTCGAACAGACGACACGAATATCAAAACAGGCTTCACTGGCAAAGTAATTTGAATCTCTTGAAAACAAGATTTGTTCATTGAAGCCATTGGCGGACAATAAAACTTCCCTGGGTAACCTTGGATATGAACTTCTAATGGAAGCTTCCAATCGATCATACGCTCCCTTACCAAAGCTTTCAACGGCGCTATATAGACAACCTTTTACCATCCGATTGTTTTACCAGACCCAGTCGAAGCTCCAAGGAGACTGATATTATCAGTGTGGTAATTACAATGAAATATTTGAGTCTGAATCGGATTGAAATGAGAGAACTTGTAAAACTTCTCGTACTCTGGGTTTTGTAACGCTATGACTAGTAGAGGATCTAAATCGAGTAGTTCTGTATAAGTAGGATGCTGATCCGGCAGAATTAGGTACCAATGCTACTTTATGAAACAATCGTTTAGCTTGAAAACCGCAACTGTTTTTAGACTGTTAGATAAAACCACTTTGAGCATCCAATAATAAATTCCTTTTGCTAAACCAGCAGATAAATACCCAAATGGCTTTTTATCCAGTGGCGAAACAAAAATAAAATTTATTACTAACTGTTTAAAATTTTTTTAACAAACATTCAAAAAGCAGCTGAGGTTAACAAGCTAAACGAATATTTCAAAATATTTGTGAACCCACATATCCAATTTTCGATATTTTGAAACCCTCCTTAACTAAAAACGGATTTGAGAGAAGTTAAAGAGAGATTTTAAAGCCTACCCGGATGCATAGTGCGAGATCATAATTATTTTATCGTCACTTCCGCATGCTAAAAAATCTCCATTGTTAGACCATCTTACACAATTGACGAAGGCTGTAAAAAATAACTTTTGGAAAAATTTTTTTAAGAAATAAATTTGGAGAATGAGGTACAAATGTAATGGTCCATTTGACAACGAATTTTAGGAACATTTTCATCTATTTCTTTGAATTTATCAACAATTGGTCCCATGTTCCAGATGACAACTTTTCTACTGTCGTTTCCTTGTTTAATTTAGAAGTATGGTGATTTTTAATAGGATTAATTAAAATTACCTTGACCACCAGTGGCGAATCTAGAGCCATCTGGGTGGACATCAATAGAAAAAAAAGCGTTTCCTTGAATAAAACAAGTTATAAAAGGAAAAAAATTGAAGAGTTGTTGCTTTACGTACCAGTATGGTTTAAACAATTTAATTCTTAAATTTAAATTAAAAAAAATAAATAAATAAACCAGTTTTTTTTGTTAATAATTATACCATTCTGAAAGAGCAAAAATTTTTCCTCCAGTTCCAACTCTTATTAGAAGTCGTAATCATACCCTTTGGCCGGTCCCAAGTCCGGATGAGAAAATGTGATGACGACTCGAAAATTGAAAGACATCGACATAAGGCAATCGTTATCGTCTCTTCTTCTTTAAAAAAAAAAATTTTCATAATTTTTTTTGAAATGTAAATTTCATAAGTGAAAAATTGCAAAAATAAATTAAGAAAAAGCTTTCCGTAAAGACAAAAAAAAAGTAACCTTCTGCATATCGATTTTTGAATCGACGATTTGGATCGACGAAATTTTACTTAGAGCTAAAATTCAACTTAAACGCTGATACAAATGTTGTATCACCTTGTATCACCAATTTAAGGAAAGAGATTTTTTTTCTTTGTTTTTTATTTAGGTTTTAAAATTTTTTTCTGTTCAAATTGTTCGTTTTGTACGAAGAATTCACAAAGCCCGGCCAGACACTCCTTCTCAGTGATTCCATACTTGATTTCGGCTGCAGTAATGGTACGAGATAAGCATGGCACAATATATTCGTTACCTATTTCATCAATTTGGAAAGGATTGCACCAATAACGTATCCAGATGCATCTATGTTAAGTTTGTAACCATTTGCATAATTCTACAAAAGTCTGTTGGGGAATTTTTTAGACTATCAATCTAGGTAAAAAACTTTTCAAAAAACTCTATTTTTTTAGGCTAAAAAAATTAATTTCTTGCCCAAATTATTAAATGAAATACAAAAATGGTCAAGAAGCTTTTTTCTTAGATAGGAACCGAAACTCTAATGTAATTTGTTGGTTGCCAAGAAAGACCACTGTCCTAACACTGGATTGTTTTTCTGTCTTCAAATTTCGTTTGGATCCTGAGATACTTTAAATTATAATTTCATATGCGATTTTAATTGTTTTTTATGCGTCAAATACTTTTTTCCATTTATAAAACTATGTTAAAAAAGGAACTAAAAAATATTTCTTTAATTGTATTAAAGACGTCCGACGTTTTTTTGTTAAAAAATGATTGTTAATGTGTGACATTCAAAAACTTATATTAAGATAAAGAAAAACCAATTAAATCAATTAAGAGACATCCATGAGAATTTTAGAAAAAGTTTTAATCAATAACTAAAAAATACCCTTAATGGTTAACTTCATAATGTTATTTCTTTGAAATACTTTTTAGCTCTGATTATTATTTTTTTTAGCTGTGTGTTTTGATATATTAAAATATAAACGAATCTCTCCATCGGTCTCGAACCTAATAAGCAGCTATCAGAAATATTGACATTGTCTTTTACAGTCGTGATCATTCTAAGTTTGAAGCTTAGAGAGACGCCTTCTTTACGTCTTCTAAACTGGATAAAAACTCCTCTCGATCCTAATCAATAATTGAATATTACAGGTTGATCTTACAGTTCTATATTTTAGTTACACTTTTTGTTAATCATAAATGTTTCAGCAAATCTAACTAATATGTAAGTAATAAAGAGGTACATGCCTTCAATACAGATATTGCTATGATTTCAGGATATATATTGATAATAATATGTTTCGTTACTCGCATGTCAAAAGCTCTGCTTCCCGTATCTTATGTTATTTTTTGATCAATTTTGGAGTAAAAATATATAAATTTTGTCAAATGAAGGATCAAAAACGAAAAATTTTTTATTCTTAAGAAAAAACATCGATATTGAATTCTTTCAAATAATTAAAAAGTTCAATTTTATTTTCAAAGTTATTTTTTATCATTTTAATCGTGTTTTCGAATATTTCCCTTGAATCATTTTTTAGTTTTTTAAGTTCATCATCATTAAAATTACTGTTTGTTGACATCATTCTTAAATTAAGCAAAAAAATTCTAACATACTCATGATTTGATTCAAATATTTTGGATATAATTTGTGATTCATTCGTATTTACTTTTAACTCAAAATTTAAAATTAAATTTGATAGTTCATGAACATTTTTCGTTTCTAAAATTTCAATAATTGCATCAAATTGTTTCGAGGTGTTTAAACATAATTCAAATGCGTTTAAATCGCTTTTATCTATTAGTTGATTATCGTCAATTTTACTAAAAAAAACCGCAGAATTTTCATCAAGTTTTGAACGAATCTTATCTTTTAGTTTAACACATTCATTTCGAATATTCTCATTAATAATTTCATTGTCAAATATTGATTTTATTTCGACTATTTCTTTGGGTTTATATATTAACTGACTCGAAATAATAAATATATTGTTGAGAATATGATCGAAATGTAACCTTAACTCTGAATTTATAAACTCTATAGATTCAGGGCTAAAAAATTCGATAACATAGTTTGGTTTTTTAATAAATTTCGAATATTTAGTCTTTGAATTTAAATGACTCGTCTTTAAATTTTTAACAATTTTGTCAATCATTGAATTATTTAAAGTATTTTTGAACCCGTTTAATTTTTTTATTACATCATCTTTTTCGATTTCGTTTGTATCAACTTTAAAATCAACGCAATAATATCCATTAAACAATTGAAAAAAATAAAAACACAATTCAATTGCTTTTAAATTTTCCAAATTTTCTTTTGATAAAATAATGTCGATTTTGATTGACCTACATAGATTTAAGATTATTTTTATTATTAACTCTTGACCTATTTTTAAATATTGATTTAATTTATCTTCGTTTAAATTTAAACCTATAAAAACTATATTTTTATCAAATTTATATTCATCACTATTAGAACTAATGCTAGAATTTAATGATTCTTCATGATCAGATGAGCTTAGAATAATGTGTTTTTCTTTTTCACTCAAATCTTTACTTTCATCAGAGCTATATTTACTGCTGCCTTCACTTTCATCAAAGCTATATTTACTGCTGCCTTCACTTTCATCAAAGCTATATTTACTGCTGCCTTCGTTTTCATCAGAGAAATATTTACTGCTGCCTTCATTTTCATCAGAGCTATATTTACTGCTGCTTTCGTTTTCATCAAAGCTATATTTACTGCTACTTTCACTTTCAAAACTGTTGGAACTTGTGTTTTCTTGATCACTTTCAGTAGGAATGTTGTTTGAAAGATCGTCAACTATAATATTTTCAAATTGGCTATTATCTGTACTATTACTATAATAGCTACTCAAAGAATCTGAAAAATATTCGTTTGAATCTTTATTGTACGTTTCATGTTTCACTCTAACCAAATCGTTAAAATTTACCGATTCGTTCAAAACAATATGAAATTGAATATTAGTTTCTGAAATTGATTCGAAATATTTTTTGTTTAAATTGTAAAATTCTATTAAGTCAGTCAGACTAACGTCTGGTTTACTCAAATTATCAAAAATAAAATTAAAATCAGATTCCATTTCTAAACAAAATCAAATAAAATCTTCTATTTTTTCGAACCAAGATCAAAGCTGGATTACTTTTGTTAATATTCTTAAATAAAGAAAATGGTTGGAATTTTTTTAAAAGTTCTTTAACAATCTTAAACCATATAAAAAGATTTCAGAATAAAATGTGAAGAACAAAGCAAAAATCTTAAAAAGCATTTAATGAAAAATTTTGCTAAAGTAAATCTTTTTAAAGAGATTCTTTTTTGTTAAAATGATTTGGAAAATTTTTTAAAAAAAAGTCATTCAAAAATTTTATTATTTTGATTTTTAATTATAAACATGTTTAGTTCATCGACATTCTCCATCTTCGTATCGGCGACAAAGATTTTCCTTTTCAAATCGAGGCGAACATATTTATTTTGATCTTGATTTGTTGTTTTAATACAAATTATACTTTGATCGTAAAAAACATTTTCAATCTCAAATTCACCACTTATATCAGTTTTATGAATTAATTGATTGTTATTGTTATCTACATCAAGCGCTTTATTTTCGTTGAATAAAATCGTAAAATAATTAGAATTTTGATATTGCTTGAATAAGAACAAATCTTCAGTAAAACTTTCACTAGGTTTAAATACACCGTTCGAGTCCAAACTCAATGTCTTATTTCCAATATATGTCTCAAGTGAAAAAAAATTATCTGCCAACAAAAATTCATTGCTTTCGACCTTAATAAAAAAATTCAAAAATAAGTATATATTATGCAAAGATTTAAGCTTACGAGAATATTTTTAGGAACAATTTCAAAATTTTCCTTCTTCAATTTCATTTTTACTAAATTCAATTCATTATCAGTGTTTAAAAATGTATTACTTGTAATTGATTGAATACAAGTCGACTTGAAATCATTTAATTTAAATTTACTTTCTTTTTTATCAACTTGATATGAATCAAATACTAAACTATCTGAGTCCAAACACAGACACAAATCGTTTGTTTTGGAAATAAATTGATAAAATCCATCACTTGTTCTAATTATTTTAAAAATTCCAAAATTAAATTTCATTTCAGTTGTATCGACAATTAAATGGTTTATTTTATTTTTCAAATCAATATTTAAATATTTATCACTATCTTTCGATCTTATTGCGTAAAATCCTGGTTCAAAACTAGTTAAGAAATGCCCTTCTTTAAATAATCGCTTAACATATAAGAAATTTTCAATTAATTCATTTAATAATTTTTGATAATTCATTCAAAAAAAAGATAAAAAGATAAAAAAATAATACCTTTTGGTTATGGAAGGCGATGCGAAGTAGTCCAGACTGATCGAAATGTTTTGAATCAGCAATCAACTGGTTTAATAACTTATCAACTGTTATGTATTTATTAAAATGTGATTTTAGACATATTATATTTTTGTCAATCAGATTTGATCTTATTTCAAAATAACTAAGTACACTTAAAGCATCATCTTCGTTTACAGTAAGTACATTTTCGTCCGGGTCGATTGTAACGTATTTATTGTTGAATACGGATCGAATTGAAAAATATTTTGAATCAATTTGTTCTAAAACAAAAAGAGACTTATCGCTTAGTTCAATGTGTTCTAAGCACAAAGGCGAGTAACCGTCATCTTGAATAGTTACTAATTTATTGACGGATTCGAGTGAAACTAAATTTTTCGCAAGAATTTGGTTTTGGGATACAGTGTTATCAGTCTTTTTGTAAAAAAAATTTTTTAGGATTTTGGAAATTGGCATTGTGAATTTGGTACATAAAAAATTAAATACATAAATTTGAACTGATGGGGAGAAAAATCTTAAATTCTCAACTTACAGATTAACATGTTTAATCTCTTGTTACTAGGAGTAATCCATATCGAAATTGATGCAAGCAAGGCATTCGACAAACTATGAAGAGATGGACTCTTTTACAAATTAAAGGGGAAAGTCTCAGACAGCCTTTGGAGGATTTTATACGAGTACTACAGCATCTCCAAGATAATGGTAAATTTCGATTGAAAGTGGAGTGGCCTGATTGAGACCACTGATGGTCTTAATTAAGGTGGGATTCTTTCGTCGTATCTTTTCAACTTTTTCATTAATGAAATGATTAATGAATGTATTGATCTGGGAATTGGCGCAAAGATTAATGCGCTCAATCTCTCAATCATTGCATATTGTGACGATGTAATCATTTTATCTCCTTCAAGTTATCACTGTACAATCCTCCTGGATAAGTGTGCTAATTATGCAGTATAATGGAAAATGGATTTCAACCCTAGCAAATCTGTGGCTTTACAATCTATAAAGGTAAGTCTATTCCTGAAGTAGAATTTAGTTTAAATGATGTGCGAATTCCAAACGCTAGTAGTCTTGAATATCTTGGCCTTCCAATTGGTAACAGAGATACTTTTAATAAATATGTTGAAGACAAATGGAAATGTGTCGAAAGAAGCTTCTATTCACTGTATGGATTAGGCTGTAAACCTAAAAGCTCGTGTCCTGAACCAGTTTCGTTTTTATACAAATAAATTTGTCAATCGATCTTCAGATATCACTTGGACAATGTCTTTATAAGTGAAAAACAACTTAATGAATTAGAGGTAAGACAAAATTTACTCTTTAAAAAGGTATTTGGTTTACAAAACTATACTCGATTCAAGCCGCTATTCGAAGCTCTAAAGATAGAAAGAGTGGAGCAAATTTATTATAAACATAAAATATTCTTTCTCAGACAAGTTACGAATTGTCCTCTTTGTCGAGATTTATTTAAGAGACAAATACGTGAGCTTTTACCAAGCAAATACCTCTTTTTGTAAGCAGCTCAGCAATCTTGAAAGAAAGATTCACATTGATTGTACAGAGTTCAGTTACAAGACCAGTATCTCAATAATCGAATTCCTGTTTCAAGAAAAGAATAGGGGACTAGTTGACTCAGTCAAATATGTAATTCAACAATTAAGAAAAGTATTCACACAAAATGCGGAATTTTCATATTATTTTTTTACTTTGTTAAAAATGTTACTAAAACTAGACTTTCGAATAAATTAAATTTGTACATCTTAATTTTTATATTTTTTTTTTTTATTCTATTTAAGACTCTTTTTTTTATATACTAAATTTTGCCTATAAGGCTTAAACAACAATAATAATAATAAGTGAAATTTTAATCAACATTAAGATACACGATGAAAAAAAAGTAAAGAAGAAAAGGTCAATATTTTACATGTTTAAAAAAAATGTGTCAAGTTATTTCCTCGAATATTCAAATTTACGATTACGATGTCTCTTTTTAAGAATTATCTATTGTTTATTAGATAATTTGATTAATTATTGGAGATATAGCCATTGGCGTAGTCAGAGAGGAGGGGCAGTCGCCCCCGCTGGATTTAAAAAATGTAAGGCTGACATCATAAAAGGAAAGGAAAGAAGTGATACAAGATTCGAAACTAAATGTAACCAGAATAACTGAAGCATTAAGAACACTATTAGAGATAATTTCGTAACCAATGTTTTGGATTTCTTGATATGATGCTGCATAATCGAAGGAGGGAATACGGTATAATGATATTTTTTATTCTCATTCTACATGATCTTTTCTAAACACTTCCGTTCTATATAATTTTTTTTAAATTCACAATATTTATTATATTAAACCTAATTGCTTTTGTTGTAAGATCTTTTTGTCAGTTAAATATAAATTTTAATCTTACCAAAGGATCGATAGATCCAAGCTTGAAATAAACCTTGTTATTGCTTGGAAATCTTCCGTTTAAATAATTTCCTTTTGAGTTTTTAAAACAAAAACAACCGTTCTCAGCACACTCGATTTCAAATTTTTCACTTTGAACAAAACGCGCATTGGAATATAGACTAGCGTTTTTAAAACTCAAATATTTATTATTCAGTTTGGACTTGATCGAATAAGTTATGCTTTGATTTGATTTATCAACATATTTTTTTAACTCGAAAATTTCGCTAATCGTAATCTCATTCTTTGTACAAATTTTATTATTCACTTGTTTATTTTTTTGATCAATTGTTAAATATTTATGTCTCGAATTTGAGTCAACAAACTGAAACGTATAATAATTTCTACTAAAATCAGAATGAAAATTTTCATTTACAAAAGCTTTTTTCTGCTTACGACTCTCTTTTTCATTTTCAGAGTGCTTGTACTTACGGCATCCATTATCATTCGAATACTCTTTCATACAACAAAACCAAACATAATTTTTAAAAATCTCCGGATTTTTTTCAACTCTAACAACTTGCTCTAATTCTTTTACGGTCAATCTTTTATTAGGCGAATACTCTCCTTTCGTATTGACCAAATAATCCGGGTGATACGAGCACGACTCCAAGCCATTGTCTTTTTCATAATAGTACTTATCACAATTGACACATTTTATTGGATCTTCTTTGTTTTTCCTATCAAGTTCCTTCTCTTCTTTTTCGGATTCGGTGTCTGGAAATTTAACCGAGCTTTTAAACGAATCAACCAAAAATTTTGAACTCGTAACAAAAATACACCAACGGCTCGAATTTGAACAATCATCATCCTTTTTTACATTTAAATTCTCATCATAATTTTCATTAAACGAATTTTCTTCTGATTTCTTGTTTAACGAATTATTGGGATCTGCCAATTTTTTGAATATATGCAAAATACAATTTTTCCAAACCTCTTTGTCAATTATTGATCGACCAAGTTCTTCGGACAAAGAGGCTTCTTCAGTGCCTGAACTATCAACACCAATAATAGTATCAGCGTCAAACAGCAACAAACCTTTGTTATAATTTTCAAAATCAGTGAAACAATCCAAAATTAAATTCATGGTTGAAGACTTTTCCTCAGCGCCTTGGAGTATAATATAATCACTATCAATGAATTTAACATAATCAATCGACTGTTTAATGCAAAAGTATAATAGCAAAGGAACCAGGTCGCTTAAAAATTTAATTTTTTTTTTTAACTCTTCTGTAAGTTTTATCTCATAGATCGATTCATCACTCAGCTCAAATTGCAAGCTTAAAACGTCTGGTTGTAGATCGACTAGAACTCGTCCTGTCGGTTTGTCAATTTTTTCTAAATGCTTATCCCATATTTTTTTTATAATTAGTTCGTCTGAATTGTTCCTTATCAAGTCAGCAATTGTCATTCCGCCGAATTTTACTTTGTAACTTATGGATACTTCGTTTATGATGCGATTTAATTCGTCTTTAGTGATTGTTTCCCTCGTTTTGTCCATTGTAAAGGTCTGAATTATTTGTGATCTTAGAAAATTCGATGCAGCGCCACTAAAATTTGTTGTCATTACTTTAATATCATCTTCGTTTTGAGTTATAAAATCGATTTTATGTTTGATTTGACTCTCAATTGATAGCATTAAATCAAATCTTTCTTTGGCACTTAAATTACCTACGTAGAATTTGTGGCCTAAACGACGCATAAAAGCATCGTCTATTTTGTTAAACCGATTCGTGGCACCTATCATGTAGACATTTTTCACATCGTTGATCCCACCAATTATGGTCAAAAATTGGGTTAAAGCTTCGATTTTTTGATTACCTCCACCATCTCGTTTCGGGACAACAGCATCGATTTCGTCAATGGCACAGCAGCAAAGTAAATATGGGTAGGTATTGCCGCGTCCAATTACATCTCGAATTACTTTTTCTGTTTCTCCTACAATACCACGATTTAACTCAGTCGATGCGAATGGTTCGACTATCTTTTTAAGTCCTGCTTTTTTGATAATAACGTTAATTAGTGTTGTTTTACCAGTCCCAGGCGGACCGTACATTAGCATACCATGACTTTGGCTACCGTTTGGAACTGTAAACTCGCGGAAGAACTGTTTAATTTTGTACAGCATAGGACCGCCATTAAAGCTTGAACTTAATTTTTGTTCTTCAAGACCTATTTGTAATGCTTCAAAGCTTAAAAGACTTATTTCATCTAGTTTTGACTTCATATCGGCTTCGTGTAACAAGAACCTCATTGTTTTGTGCCATTCGCCTAATTCTTCGCCGCGTGTTAATTCTTTTTTTTTCTTTGATTCATCTGAATTCGGACCCTGTTTGCTTATTTCAGCTCTTACTTTCTCAATCTTAGTCGGAAATAATTCGTTTAATCTATCCCAAGCTTTATCTGGCAATTTAAGCAGTTCTTCAACGGTCATAATTAATTGTCTTTTAAGCTCGTCCTCTAATACTTTAATCTCTACGGAGCTAAATTTTAATCGAACTTCGAAAAAGTTATCCAAACTCATATTGATTAAATTTTGGAAAATGTCAATGTTTATGATTGATTTAAAACCTTTTTCGAATACTTTTTCCCTAATTATTTCGAATTTAGTCTTAGATTGAAAGTTTCTTTTAGTGACGTGTTATAATTAAAAAACAATAGGTGAGATACTTCTTCGTTGGTTTTCCATTGTGGAGGGAATACTTTTTGTTTAACTTTTAGCCAAAGAACCAATTGATTGTTAAGATGGTCCTCAATCCATTGACCAAACGTATCTGATCTGCTTAATATTGGCACTAATTCATGGCATGACATATTTTGACCTGAGTTTATTAGATTTTTTGTACGCTTTTTAGCGACTCTTTCGACTGCCTTTAGAAGTGTTTCTTTGTCTTTTTCGAACTCGTCTAAAATTTTTATTAAAATTTAAAACGAATATAATTAAAGATACGGGAAACAGAGGCAATTTGAAGTTGCAAATCAATTCAAAAAGATCAATTCAATCATTTTATATTTAAACATTAATATAAATTAAAGTAACCTAAAAGCTCGAGTTTTAGGACATGTCGCAAATAAGGGATATCCCTTATTTACGACATGTTCTGTCTGATCGGACACTGGTTTTTTTTTTTGAACTGTGACATGTCGTAGATAGCGAAAATTGACAAAAAATGCTATTTTTACATCCTTTATCTACGACGTCACAGGTCGAAAAAAAAACCAGTGTCCGATCAGACAGAACATGTCGTAAATAAGGGATATCCCTTATTTGCGACATGTCTTAAAACTCGAGCTTTTACGTTAATATAGAAACTCCTTTGCAGAGATAGGTTTTTGGATGTGACAAAGCATGTCACATTTAGAAGAAGCTTCTGCAATTATCAAAATGCACATTGCAGATCACGCAGCATTAAAATGATTATTTTTAACTGCGTCATTTTTAGGAGATTCTTTGCACAAGTTATATTGAGATGTGACATTCTTTGTTACATCCAAAAATTTATCTCTGAAAAACAGTTTCTAAATAACTTTAATTTATATTAATGTATAAATATGAAATGATCGAATTGATCTTTTTGAATTGATTTGCAACTTCAAATTGCCGAAACAGAACTTTAAATATGCGAGTAACTAAACGATTAAAGGTTTAAAATCTGTCCCTTTTAGAAATGGAAATTGCGCTTTTTTTTTGATGATTTAACGGGTCTTAAAAAGGTTAAATCGATCCACTGTTATATGAGAACAAACTTTAAAATCAAATTGATTTTAGGTACAAAACGAAGAATTTAATAAGCTCAATCGAAGTGCTTTTGGCGGGAGTTACGAAGAGCATAATTTTTATACCGCCACTATGAACAAATAAAATCTGGATAGAGGAGACTTGAAAGACTTGCGAATAGGCAATAAGAAGATAGTCCGTATGGCCCTATCTTAATCTCACGTGAGAATCTCATTAAATCCTCTGTAACGTAGATTTCACTTTGACTCATTGAGAAAACATGAAATCTCGTCAACCTTTTTATTTATCACTTGAGAACTCATAGTTTCTCAATAAGTCAAAGTGAAATCTACTTTACAGAGGATTTCATGAGATTCTCACGTGAGATTAAGACAGGGGTTGCCAGTCTTGCAAGCAGTGAATCGGAAGTTCAATCCCCGCAATGAAAGAAAATTAGGGGAAGATAAGTTTGATGGGAATAGTAGCTCAGTTGGTATCGTTCGATGATCAATGCTTCACGAAAGTGTCAGTTCGAGTCGCTCACGCCTCAAACTTGTATCAAAGAAGAAAAGAAACTAACAAAAGCTTTTAAATGCCATTGGTGTAAAATCGAGCTAAACACCGAAGGCTTAGCTCTTAGATAATTCACAGGTACAATACTATGTGTTTGTCACTAAATGTGCTAACATTATTTTATTAAATAAAGATTTTATAAATTTGATTTTTATTTTGGCGATCGATGCAGTCAGAAAATTGGATCCTGATCAGATAATGATCCGAAAGATGATCGATCTCCGATCACAATTTTCCGTGATTAATCAGCAATACTATACGTTTTTTCAGCTAATGAAATGAATTTAAAATTTTGGAAAAAGGAACAGCCAAGGGAAGATAAAAAATTAACGCTTCGTTACTCGTAATATTAAAGGCTCTGCCTCGGGTATCTCAACATTTTTTAAGTATTTTTCCATATAGTTACCATATGAAATTTCTGTTAAATGCTGAATAACGAGAAACACTTCATTTATAACATTGTCGTTTGACAGTTCTTCAACTTTGAAGTTTTCAGTCAAATAAATACCATACAAACGTTCAAATTCAGATCTTTTGTCACAATAATCATAGGCAGTCTGTAAAACTTTTTTATCTAAGTCTAAAAGATCGTATCCAAGCTCCTTCCGTATTTCAATAATTGTTTTACATTGATTTTTTTTCGCTAAAATTCTATCAAAATCTAATATCACTTTATCGAATGCGTCTGAAGTTCGACGCGGTGGATTAAAGCTCATTGTAAAATCTAAAAGTAAAATATTTAAATGTTAACATTTAAATATCAAAAATGAATTGAACATACTAGAAATAATATAACTGTCTAGGATTTATTTTTAATAAAATACACTGGGGGCAAAGTTTAGTACAAAAGAACAGAACAATTTTGAAAAATTGAAATAATTTTCTGTCTGTTGGTCTTATGATGGATCTGCATATGTAACAAAGTGTAACAAACTTTGTTACACCACTGAGTAAACTCTGCAAAAACTCTGCAGTCTAATTGCGCATTTAGTTTCAATACTTTATAATAGTGTGCATTTTGCAGAGACTTTGCATAAATTTAGCAGAGTTTACTCAGTGGTGTAACAAAGTTTGTTACACTTTGTTACATACGCAGATCCATCATAAGACCGACAGACAGAAAATTATTTCAATTTTTCAAAATTGTTCTGTTCTTATGTACTAAACTTCACAATGCCAGGTTTTGTAACAGTCCGTCATCTGACGTCAGGTAACGTTAAATTACGTCAAATCACGTCATTTCAGTTAACTAAATCCTTGGATTTAGTTAAATAAAAATTAATAACATGGTTTAAATGAATAACAATTTTTAATTTACTATCTCTAAATCAATTTTACTTGATTTTAATTGAATGTAAAAATAAAAAAAACATTTAAAATAAAATAGCTTTATTATAGTCAGACCTGGATTTTGTTAAGAGGTGTGAGTTTTTTATTTTTACTCGTTTCAAATCAGATGAATTTGAAAAACTTTTTTCTAGCTGAAAAGATTCCCTTTGGAATATGATTAAGCTCAAGTATTTTTGCTTCACCATAAAAAAGTGTAAGAGAAACTTTGCACTTCATTAAGAATATTATGTTCAAATATGTTTGTTTGAACAGTTACTTTTTTAAGGGACGGAAAAATTGTTAATTAGAATTTTACCCAATCAATTTATCTAATCGAAAAAAAATTAATTGAAATTCATCGAAATTTAAATAATTGAATTTAAAAAAACTTTAAGCATCCATTCGTTTTTTGCTTTTTTTTGGTTAATCCATATTAACTTTAAAAAAATCCAATTTAATTGATCAAATTCAAGGTCTGACTGTTATACTATAAAAACTTTCTAAATAAATTCTAAAAACGTTCAGGAAAGTAAATTTTTATAAACCAATTAAGTTTAATAATTTAGCCACATTAGTGACTATTTTTTTTATTATTTTTTAACATCGCTTTTCTGATTGTTGATTGTATTAATTAATTGAGTTGCTGAATTTATATAGGAAACAGCTTTAAAACTTGGATTTTCGTTCGGATTCAATTTATTAAGGGAATTCTCTTTTAACATTGATTCTTTAAACGTGCTAATTTCTTTATCAATCGTTCTTTTCGCTTGATTCACATAATCATCCAATAATATTTTTGGGTTTACATCATTGTCATTGGTAATGACTTCCAAAGAAGAAAGCAATATATTTGCAACTTTATCTTTAGACTCAAGATTGGCATTTAATTTTTCAAACAAATCTTTTCGTTCACTAATAAATTTTTGATGTTTTTCTTCATTTTTTTTTAAGATTTCGATTAAGCATGTCCATTTTTTGTAATTTCTCATCCTTTTGGCTCTCAAGATTGGATCGTTTTTCGATACAAACATTTTTTTCATGAGAGTATTCCTCGATTAATCTTTGTGTTTCACTTGCATTTTTGTCCAAAATTCCCTGTCGATGAATCATTTTTTGAATTTTAAAATCAGCTATTTTCATACTTTCACTTAATTTATGATTATCGGATTTTTTTTTCTTCAAGTTAGTGCGAGAATTTCTTAAATTTAACCTGATGTTTTCAAGGTTCTCTTCAAGACCATCAATTTCCGCCATTAAAGTTTTTAAATCTGCTTGTTTACTATTTGCGTTGTTAAAAAATCCCAATACTTTTCTAGCAATATTACATACTGTTAAAACAATTGGATTAGCAATCACTAACAACGACGAAAAATGTGAACATACATCTAAAGCTTTATCCAATTTTTTTTACCGGATCGTCTTGTAGCTCGCTGACTTTAGCCTTTTTTTTATCAAGTTCTCTCTGTTTAGTCTGTTCTTCGACTTCAATATTTTGTACATCAATTTCCATTTTTTCAATTTCAACCTTTATTAATTTAATTTCCTCCTCGTATTTTATTTTCTCTTCTTCTAATTTATTTGTTTGTAACTCACATTCGTCGATTTCTTTTTGAATATCGATCTCGCCACTTTTTTGTTTCCTCACGATATCGGATAGTTTTTCTTCTTCTTTTTTAATGAAATCAATCTTTTCATTAACTATTTCTATTTCTTTATTACTTTTATAAATTTCGACTTCATCTTCACTAATTTTGTCTATCATTTCTTCGGACTGTTTCCTGCTCTGTTAAAATTCAGTTTGATTTTTAGTTATGTTCTCCATAAGGTTTTTTTCCATTTGTTTTATTTCCACAAATTTTTGTTCATTTTGTTTTACTTTATCTAACTCTTCAGGGTTCAGTTTTTCCTCTATTTCCATTTTTTGTTTCTCAAGATTTTTTAAATCTGCTTCCAAGTCATTTAATTTTTTTTCATTTGTTTCTTTTTCACGATTCAATATTTCGGCTTGATTCTGATCGATCTTTGACTCTTGTTTCATTGTTTTTTCTTGTTCATTTTTAGCCAATTCATGCGCTCTTTTTAACTTTTCTTTTGCCTGAACCAATTCGTTTTCAAGTCTTTTAAGTTTCTCTTCAAGTTGCCTCTTAGCATCTTGTTCCATTTTTTACTAAAAAACAAAATTTTAAATTGAAGAACCATTTAAGTTTCAAACTTAAGTTTTGCAAAATTTTGCCAAGTTTAAATTTCGTGAAAAATGTATTATTTTCTGCAATTTCGGCATAACTTTTAAATTTTAAGTTTCTCAAAAGTCGATTAAGACTTTAGGGTCTTAAACAATGAAAATTGAAAATAATTTGAAATTTTTATTTTAGCTTGATATTTTTTGTTCTAAATGATTAATTTTGATGTGATAATTTGTCAATTTGAGCTTAGTCGAATTCAATTGGTTGCTTTTGTCGTGTAGCTTCTTCTGAATTGTTTCAATTTCAAAGTTAATTTTGTCGTAATTACGTTTAAGCTCAAAAAGTTTATCTTTAAATGTTTTTAATTCTGACTCTATCGAAGATTTGTTATTTTTTTCATCGCTCATTTTATCTTTAACACTTTGAAGTTTATCTGCCATTTTCTCCTTTTCATATTGCTCTTCCAAATCGCGAAGTTTATTCAATTTTGACTCTTTTTTGTACTTGTCAATTTTTACTTCACAATCCTTTTTACTTTTTTGGCATATTTCAAATTCGTTTCGTACTTCTTTAGAGTTTCTTTGAGTAATTGGTAAATCGTTGTTGAAGTCAACTATTTTTTTTTCCAAATCGATAAGCTTATTTTTAATAAATACCAATGCATAATCCATTTTAACCTTTTCTAATTTATTCGCCTCGATCGTTTCAGAGAAATTTTCTTTTTGTTTTTCATTTTGTTTAATTCTGTCCTCAGTCGACTGTATGTTAGCTGAGGTCTTTTCCTTTTGTTGCTTTGCTTCGCCGTATTGTTGCTCTAAATTTTTATAATCTTCTTCTATATCAATCATGTCCTTTAAAAGATAATTTTTAAACTAACTGACAAGTAAAAAAAATTTCAATTTTAATTTTTTCCAAGAGGAAAAAATTGGTCTGAAAAAGTCTCAAGAAAGGCGAATTTAAATTAAAATTTTTTTCGTTTTCATGTGCAATTAAAAATATATTTGTAATCGAATAAATTGAAAATATGAAAATTTTGAAATTAAAATATGATAACGTAAAAATCAAAATAAAATTGCAATCTCAAAAATTATTGACAGAAGCACGTAAATTTCCTAATTTACGTGTGTGAGAGAAAATATCAAAAACTGAAAATTTTTATAAGAACAACGTAATATTTGAAAATTTTAAAACCTCAAATTACATTTTTATCCTTTGGTCGACGCCTAAAAAAAGTTTAATTAAGTTAAATAATAGTACGATGGGCGAGAGAAGAAAAGACCACTTTGTCCTAATCCCATGTTGTTGTGCCAGGGACAAAAGATTTTAAGCGTCTTCAACCTTCAAACTTTCTGCCACGAACTTCAACCAAGAACAAATTATAAATCAACAAGAAAGATTTAACTATGTACGGTTATTCTTTTCTCTTAGTTTCTTCACCGAAAATATCGCTTAGAAATTGGTAGAAAAGATCGAAGCAAAAATTATCGGTCATAGAGAAAAAGACGACAATCCAATAGCTAGTTCGATAATGATGTTGGTTATAAAAAGAGAGATGATAGAAATGTAGAAAAGCTCATTTAAATCTTACAGTTGACATAATTAAAGCTAAATTATTTTCACGAATAATTTTTCCAGGTAAATCAATTATCTAATCAATTTTTTTTAACTTTTACTAACACACGTGAGTTAATAATCGTTATTATTTCTAAAACAATTTTAAGTTTAAATTTGATTCATCGAACTCACATGAGCTTATTGACATGCATATCCTAGCAGACCCTGAAACACTTTTGTCACTTTTCATCTTTATCATTGAAAAATGGATGGACAAACGGGATGATATAAGTGTTACTTGACTGTATTTGCTAAACTTATTCGATAAGCTGTTTACCAGTTATTGATTGATGGTGGTCAGGGCATATTTAAGTGTAACTGTACCGATAGTTACATGAATAAAAGGTGCACATTTCGCAATGCAAACCTACAAAGCGTCTCAAAATGACTTTCCGAATGGATCATGTACAAAAAAAAAGTCTTTATTTATCGATATTTTCGCATTTATAAAATAAAATTTCGTAATTTTCTGAAACTTTTCCGTTATTTTCGATAAAAAAAATAAAAACCGTAAAATTTGATATTAGATTTTATTTCTTCATTTTTTCAAAATTTACGAGTAAATACGAAAATATAGATATTTCCGTAATATCAATTTTTCCGACAAACATATATAAATATATAAATATTTTCTCACTTCTAAACAATAGTTTTTCTAATAAAAAATTGATTTGTAAAACCTTTAAAAGTGCGATAAAGTGACAGTTAAGAATTTGACAATCCGAAAGGAATTAAGTTGCAACCACTTTGCGAGATTTTTCTAAATAAGTAAATAACAATTACCAACTATTTTAAGAAAATGGAAATAAGACAAATAGTTTCCCTAATAATTATTGTACAGTTCTAAGAAAAGAAAATCATGGAATATTCTTTTCTTTACCAAAGAAAAAAACATTAATGGAACAACACATTTTTTAGACTGAGAAAAATCGAGAAAAAATTAAAAAAAACGTAAAAAGAATATTTTTTTATTACTAAATAATCTAAAGTGAAATTGTTTCATAAATTCGCCTTTCTAGAAACTTTTTCAGACCAATTTCTTCCTCTTGGAAAAAATTAAAATTGAAATTTTTTTTACTTGTCAGTTAGTTTAAAAATTATCTTTTAAAGGAGCCATTAAACGACCAATTCGGTCAATCAGTCGAAAAGTTATTTGGGGGCAAAATCTCAATGCTTATCCTGTATTGTTCTTTTTGTTAAAACTAGGAATTTCTTCGAGTGAATACTGGGATACCAGATGTCTTTAAATAAGATATCCTTTATTTATTTCTTTTATGCGTTTTTCTACTTCAGGTCACAATCTTTTAGTTTTTTTTGAATGAAAAATCAGTTTTCCGAAAAATAAAGGAAATTAAGGATAAACCTTTACCTTATTGATAAAGGATAAACGTTTGTAAAAAGCCTATATTTTTGGTAAAAGTTTAAATGTACCTGTCAACATGATCCTACGTTAAAATAAAGAAGTTTCTATGGAATTTATTATTTCTTTACTTTTTTTTAATAAAGGACCTTTAGCCATAGAAATAAAGGGAAAAAAGTTCAATTTTGCCTTTTATAACACAAAAAAACAATCATATGATTCTCTTATGAATTTCAAGGGAAAACGGCTATTCTCAAGGTTATTAAGTTAACTGAACTTCCTGTTTATTATCTTACTAACATTCAGGAGTCAGCCTGAATAAAACTGAAACTGAGTGGAAACAAGTTGAAGCAGGGGTAATCCAAGGGGGTGTCCTCCGATCGACTCTTATTTTGTTTATCTCAGATATTAATGAAAACATTCCGAAAGAAGCAGAGATCGAAAAATACGCTGATGATATACTAAGCCACTTAATCGGAAGAGGCTGCAGAGAACTCCCCAAGAGATTATCAATGGAACTGGTAACTTTCAAAAACTATTGTACTTTTTTTTACATTAGCGCATAGAAAAACCTTAACAGATTTAAAGTTAAAAAAACACCATTAAATAGAATTTTTTTCTCTTCACGGTCCATATTTTTTTGTACAGAAACAAATATTAAATAATTTGAAAAAATGGATAAACAAAAAAGTCTAATTTTACAGAATAAAAAATAAACCCACAAAAAACCTTTTTGTAAAAAAAAATTTTACTATTTAATTATTATTATTATTAAATGTACTTTTTAAAGAGTTCTTGAGGGGTTAATTGGCGAGCTACAAGTATTACGAGCGTGAGATCCATGGTTCGAATCCTACCGCTGTCAAATATTTTTAAAAATTTTATGGACTCCGTAGCTCCGTAGCAACATCCAGTTCAGCAAGCTCTTTTATAAATTATGTTAAAATTATCAAATTTGAGAATTAAAAACAAAAATTAAACTTAACAATGTTTAAACTAAAACATTAAAACTTATTAAAAAAAACTAATGACAGCCGGATTCGAACCAACTACTTAAAAAAACATATCTCGCTCAGTGAGCAAAGACGTACAAAGAAATACACAAAAAAGTAAAATAGTTTTTGAAAGTTACCAACTCAAAAATGGTGTATTGAAAACAAAGTGCGCTTAAATACAAACAAATGCAAAATTTTGTTTTTATCTGGAAAAGTTAGAGCAACAATACGGCGAAGCAAAGGTCTAGCATTTCAGATTTAATGTGTGAGATGTGTAACCTTAATCAATTTTTAAATTACCTCTATTTTCTGGTTATAACCAGCAACTAATTTTCTTTTTGCCATTAATTTCATTCTTGTTTTTATTAAACCTTTTTCTTTGAACCTAATTATTTTGTTGTTTTTCGATTCGATTTCTTTGAAGTTTTTTAACTTTATCTGTAAATCCGATATTTCGTCCAAATTGTTTTTATTATCAATCAGTATTTTATTCATTCTGTTTACAAAAATTTTAATATCGGTTTCTTGGTTTTTGAATGTATTTTTCATTTCTTCAAACGCTTTAGTTTCATTTTCAATTTTAGTTTTCAAATTCGACTCTTCTTGTTCACTTTTTTGTAATTTTTCCTTCCATTCTTGCTCAACTGATTGGATATATTTTATCCTAATTTCTTCAGTGTCAATATCCATCTCAATTTTACACAATTCTATTTTAAGATCTTGAATACAAGAGTTAGTTTTTTCCAAACATTCTTTAATCTCTCTCTCTTGTTTTTCCAAACTCTCGACTTTACTATTTGTTGTTTCTAATTTGCGTTCATTTGTATCAATTTCCGATTTGATATAATCGATTTCCAATTTGCAAGATTTCAACTCATATTGCTTTTCAATCTCATTGTATTTCAACTCAGCCTTTTCTTTGACAAACTCGTCTACTTTTGCACGGACATCCTTTAATTTTTCTTCTTTGTCGTTTTTTTCTTTCAAATACTTATTCTTTGTGGACTCGTCGTCTTCCATTTAATATGAAATTTAAAATATAAAAAACACAACTAAAAATGTTGCTAAATTTATAAAGTAAAAAATAGATAGTATTATCTTTCAAAATTTTTTGATTATTGGCTTAAGATTTGCTTAACAAATTTAGCTGATAAAAAAGGTATAATGATGCTAATAAAATGAAATAATAAAATTCCTTGCTTTTAATAAAATTTAAAATAGTAATCTATTAAAAGTTTGATAAGAAATTAAAAATTATCTTAAAAATAAAAATTCACGTGAAAAGCCTTCTGCTTTTATATTTTTTATATCTTAACTTGCTGCAATAAAATTTCAATTCAGTTTTAAGTTTTAAAATCAAGTCTTGATTTGACGCATTAAAATTAAGATCTTCAGTGTTTAATGCGGACCTAAATTCGTGATTACGCTATTAGAGCATGCGCTCTAAGTTAACAATGTTATAACATAGGCGAGATGTACTTTGGAGCATGGTCCAAAAGCGTGTCTTAACTTGTGGTTCAGCATAATCGAACGATGGTCAGACAAGTCGTTAATAAACACATAAAAAATAGCCAACGACTGATCCTTGAGGAAAATCATGGGTAACATCAAGCTATTCAGATTTAGCATTTCCCAAGATAATTGTCTGTTTCCTTCCGTTTAGAAAATTTTTAATCAAAATTTAAAATTTTACCATCATATCCATACACTGACAGCTTGTAATGTAGCAATCAATGTTATCTCTTCCGGTCGAATTTTGAAAAAGATTTTGATAATAATTCTTATGGAAAGCTTTTACACTTTTACCTTAGAAAATATGGCTTTGGTGATCAGGTTATCAACTGAATTACAACTTTTTGGCAAATCTTACTCAAAGAGTTGTGCTTGGAGTTGTAAATTCCGACCCAGAGGACCCGTCCTTGATTCAGTGCGAAAATCTTAGAAACAAATTTAGATAGTCGTTGCACAAATACACATATTTGTAATTGCAGGTAAAAGGAAGCAATTTTTTATTTATAAAATTAGTTAAAATGTAAACAAAAAAATTAAAATAATCCGTGCCGTTAACCATGCCTTGGTCAGTCCCAAGCCTGGATGTGAAAATGGGAGGGGCGACAATTTTGCTGTCATTCTATCATCGTTCTAAATGTGCTTTATTACGGGTACGTGGGTCTACGGATCGCGTTCGAATCTTGTCGTATTGGGGTGCCGCTGGCTTTGACCATCACAACGTATAGCCTGGGAACGGGTGCAAGAACTTGTTTTACAGCAGACCCATTTAGTAATAGGTGTAGCCTTAGTGACAAAGTTAAGTATTCTCCTTCGGGTTAATACGCCTGGTTTGTGGTTCCAGGCTAGTCAGGATAGTTGTCGAGTTTGCAGCTTCGGCTCGGATGAGTGGCGCTGTTTATGATGAACGTCCCACAGTAACTGAGGTGAATGGCAGTAGCATAGTCGTAACCATACCATGGCTGGTTCCAAGCCCGGATGTGAAAATGGGAGGGCGACTTATTACAAATTACAAATAAATTTAAAAAATCGTAATTTTAAATACACTATTTATTTTAAATATAAAATAAGCAAATTAACAAAAAAAAGTTTCTTTTGATTTTTTTTTCTAATTTTGTCTTGCAATAAATTTTTTAAATTCAAATCTAAACCTATTATTAGACACATAAAAAACAAAAAAATTCAAACCATGATAAGAAAACGTTAACATATCAAAAAATCTAATCATAAGCGAACCATAATCAGTAACTATCAACTTGTTAAAAAAGAACGTTGTAGTCGCATTAGGTAACGTAATACCAATGAACAATAAAGTCATAAATATAATTGTCTTTGTCATTTGATCTTGTTTACTTTTTTTTTTATCATTTGGTTTTGATGGACCATGAGGTTTACGAGTCATGTACAAATGCGATAAAAGTAACAAATTAGCCAAGCCTAGAATTGCAAAAGGTGCTAGGGAATATAATGTTAAATGTAACGGACCAATATCGATCATCCATGTTGTCCATGGGAAACGTCTATCCCCATAACATAAAATTTTTTTAACATACTCAATTGTAGTGTTACTAGTCCCGTTTATTGTTGAGTTCAACTGAATCTCGATTGGATAATCCACTTCGAACCCGAATGTAAAAAACATGTTAAAATTAAGGGCTATAAAAAATAAGACTAAACATGTTACAGTTATGTACGCACGTTTAGGCTTGAAGTGAATGTTTCTCCAATGTTGGACTTTTACGCATAAATATTGTTCGACTGAGATCAAGACTAGAATCCAAGCAGATGCTTCGAGTGATGTGAATTGTATAAACATGCTTATTTTACATTCGATTACATTAATGTTTAAATAATCAAAATTGAATAGGGTGTACATGATTCCATTTACCGGAAATTTGTAAAGAGTTAACATGCTTGTGATTGAGAGATATGATAAGAATATAAATGTTGCATTGTTTTTGATACGGTAACATATGTAAAAGCTTAATAGACTCGAAATTATGCCGAGTATGATTAGAATTATAGCGTAGACTGATAGAGTCTTAAGCAAGATTGTGAATATGTTCATTTTTTAAATCTAAAAGATTTTGTAAAAATTTTGAATAACTTTTTTAATTCTTGAAAATATCAACTTAAAAGTCAGTTGATAAGAAATTTTCTAAATTATCCCATGTTTAATAAGGTTGATGAAGAATAAAAATATACCTAACTTTATGACTTAAATTGAAATAATTAAGAGTGAGGTACTTTCGACTCAACAGGTCGAAAATTAAATTGAGTTAGCCCGACGCACTTAGAAGCCGAAAACGAAGATTCAACATCTATTGTAATTTTGAAAGAAAAATACCGTTTTTCCTTGATTAGAAGCGACTAAAAATCGTCACTTTGAGACCAAAAATCATGCTAAAGGCGATTGAATATTAAGTTCTTTTGTGTTGCTTTGAGTAGAGTTAAGTCAGGCCTATCAAAGGATAGTGAAACTAAAACTAACATGATGCCCGTTCGTCCAAAAAAAGGGGGGTTTAGGGGGGGCACTTATTCGCAAGGAAATACGGTAAGGTTCATTAAATTCAAAAATGTCCATGCTATCTGTATTTAATATTTCTGATATTGTAACTGTGTTCTGTGACCTGGAAAACCCCAGAAAATCAATTTTTTCATGGGGTTACAAAAATCAAAAATGATTAAACAAGAGGCGATCCTCTAGAAATCTCAGGTTTTACTTTTTTTAGTTTTTTTTTCATTTTTGAATGCTAGTGGATGAAAAAAGGCATAAAACTGTCATAAAAATGAAAAACGAAAAAGAAGTGGAATTTACTATTTTTTGACTTCAAATTCTGAATTCTCGTATAGAAAAACCCTAGAAAACATATAAATATTGATAGTGTACATTTTATTTTTGAAAATCGGTTTTGGGCGCTTGTCGCATCATAACCTTTAATTTGACATAGATACGATATTCAACTGGTCGAAATTATGGTCTATTGAGCTAAATAGTGAAAAATGTAAAGTAGTGTATCTCGACTGGTACCATAGTTGCGTAGTTGCGACTGGTACCATAGTATTCCGAGCGCTTAAAAAGACTTAAATTGACAAATTTATCTGTACGCCGAATACGTGGTGATCTTATTCAGATTTACAAGATTAAGCATGGGTATGAAAGAGTGAATTTTGTAAACGGATTCAAATCAGTTCTAAATAATAAGCCAGAGATCGTCAGAAGCTACAATTCGAGGCACTACTTTTTGACAAACAGAAGAGTGACAACATGGAGGAACTAACTATCAAACGAAATAATTAACGCGCCGAAAGTGAATGTTTTTAAATCGAGAATAGATAAGGTGTTGGATCAAATGAAAACATGAGACTGCTACAGCTCAATAGAGTTCTGCTAGAGGGTTAATCTTCAAGTCGCAGTCATTTTATACTTCTACTACAATAAAACCTTGCAAGCTACCCCATGGGCTTCTCAATAAAAATAAAAAAATTCACACTAAAGATTTGTTATCACTAGTTCTTGCTGTCATGCCTATATCGTCAATTTTTATCACTGGAATAAAAGCCATGAATACTTTGAGTATCATCATCTTCAATATCATCTATGAATTCTAAATTGAGAATAAAATCTCTCAGCTGTCTTTAAAAGATATCAATCATAAGCTTGGAAGAATGAATTTTTTATAATCTTTGGGTCAAAAGTTTCACAAATAATACTGATCTAACGTATTATTTGTGAATAACCGGGTGATATAAGAATTTTTCTTTAGTGTACGTTTTAGCTATTTATCCAAAAATTTCGATACAAAGAGAGGTCGTGGCCGAGTGGGTAAAATAACAGCTTTGTGGCACGAGTTCAAATCCTGGTCGAGTCAAAAAATTGTAACGTTTAGAAAAATAATAATGGAAAAGGATGAGTGTCATTAGTGTTGTGCTGCTTGGAAACGATCCGACTAGAATCATCGACTAGTCATTCTCTAGATGGCCTGATACTAGAACAACTTGAAAATCATCGTATTGGGACTCGAGAGTCGCTGTAACTTAAAATAAGGGCGTCGAAAGATGCAAATGTAGCGAGTATAAAAAAATTCTGTAATGGCCTACCCGGCTAAGAAGCCTAACAGCTTCTGCAGCTAATTAAGTCTAGGATTGTTCTACTAGATGTTAGATATGCACAGAAAAAGTACTAGTACTACTAAAGCTTTCAAAGGTCTAAGTCATGCTATATCTGCTGATCGCAAGAGATTGGTAAGTTTTTCGGAACAAATGTTAAATCGACGTTTATCCCTGGGTTAAAAGGAAATTTACTAAAAATCCCAGGGGTTATGGCTATTTACAGCCGTTAACCCCGAGGTATTAACCCCAATTCTTCGAATCACATAATATGTGTTTAGATTCGGATCCAAAATTACCACACTACAATTTTGGATTTTAAACCTAGGGTAAGCTAAAATTTTTGTGAGGGTCAAAAATTTTTTTATTGGGCCAGGGGGTCCGAAGTTAAGCTCCCCTCAAAGAAGTTTCTCATTATAAAACGTTCACTTGAAACATACCATATTTTTTAATAGAGAATCGAATTTCCTACACGTTTAGAGAAAAAAAACTCGGTAAAAATATAAAATTCCGCGGAATATTCAGGAAAATCAGCAAATTTTTAGGCATTTTTTCAATTTTTTCGGATCTAATTTTTTGTTTACCCATAAACCATATCCTTTCTTTAAAGATTCTGAAACTTGACCAAATTCAATTTATTTTTGCTTTTTGTTTTTTTTTGATGCCGAAAAAAAAAGAATTGATTCAAGTGAAACGTTTTATAATGAGATACTTCTTTGAGGGGAGCTTAACTTCGGACCCTCCTGGCCCAATAAAAAAATTTTTGACCCTCACTAAAATTTTGGCTTGCCCTAGGTTTTGGGGTATGGAGTATAAGAAAATCGAGTCGAAAATACAAAATTAAGATAGTGTGGTAATGATCGCATCTCGCAAAATATAGCAATACCTAAAATTGATAGGGTTGTCTCAGACTTACCTAGATTGCCTGGTGTCTTTGAGGAAGGCATTGATGGTGATAAATAAGAGAATAAAAGACTTAAAAGAGATTAAGGTATCTTGTGAGTATGGGGGTAATTACAAAAACAATCGTTGTAGATCATTTAAAAATACTGAAAACTTAACGTCACACTTAAAAGCAGATAGCCGCTCTTTAATAATGATCTCTTTACTGTAAACACTCGATAGTTATCCAGGTAGGGTTTTAATCAAGATAGGCACGTCTACTTGTTATTTTTGATTCCCTGCTTAGAGTCCTTTCATTTTATCATTAGACAACTCTCTACTATTTTAAAATTTTATAATATTAATAAAAAAAGGGAAAAAATCGAAAAGAGAGTCCGACGAAATCAACAGTTTTATCAATCTTGACGATAAGAATAAAAAAAAACTGTTACAAAATGGCGAATATGTTCAATTTATAGTCGAATACATTTTTTCTTAGGTAAACAACTAGTTTTTAAACAGAGTATGAAATCATTTATAGATTATCATTAAAAATGATTGGAATATTTTCTAGATCGGTTTAAAAACGAGATATTTTTCGGATAACAAGAAGAATTAAAATAATGAGCTAATTAAGGTATATGAAATTGATCCTAAAATATGTCTTAAAGCTTAATGAATTCAGATATTCAGTCTTGTACTATTTGTTACTGAAGTTAAGTATTCTCCTTCGGGTTAATACGCTTGGTTTGTGGTTCCAAGCTAAGTCTAAATAGTCGTCGAGTTCGCAGTTTTAGACTCGGATGAGTGACACTGTTTATGATGAACGTCCCACAGTAACTAGTCAAACCTTAACCATACCCTTTTGGCCGGTCCCAAGCCCGGATGAGAAAATGGGAGGGAGGCTCATACCGTCTAAATTAAGAATCAATCCTAGTTTACGAAGTTAAGTATCCTCCTTTTGGAGAATAACGCTTGGTTTGTGGTTCCAAGCTAAGTCTAAATAGTCGTCGAGTTCGCAGTCTTAGACTCGGATGAGTGACACTGTTAATGATGAACGTCCCACAGTAACTAGGAGTCGTAACCATGCCCTTTTGGCCGGTCCCAAGCCCGGATGAGAAAATGGGAGGGAGGCTCATACAAATTCGAAAAATTTATTGCACAAAAAAAAATTTAATTTAAATTTATCAAAAAAAAAAAAGAGAAAAGTTAAAGAATAGAAATACTGTTATAAATCAATACAAAAAAACTCAATTATAGAGAGAGACTTATTTTTTCTTTTTTTTTATTTTTAAACTAGTCAAATAATCCGATTGTGTATTAAATGTATTTGATGAATAACTTTGAAATAGTAAATTATTTGTTATTTCATTAATATCGTTTGGCTCATGTGTTTCAACGTCTATTTCAATTTCATTTTTGTTTTGATTTAATGGGTCCGAATTTGTACCACATTTGTAACAATACCAATTTTGATTTTTTGGCGGTTCTTCTGTCAAACCAATACAATGCCTTTTTTTTAAAATAGAAAATGTTTTCATTAAGAAATTACACTCAGTGATGCGCCGAAGGCGCTGCTCTTTTGTGTGGCGAGCGAAGCGAAGCCACACTAGTACTGGAGTGTCTTTTGGCCGAAGGCCAACATGCAGCGAAGCTGCACAAAAGACCCAGATGCGCCGAAGGCGCACAAAATTATCTAAAATCAAAATAATCTAATGTTCAACTTACCAATGGTACCAATCATCACACGAATCACAAGCAATCATAGGCGCTGAATCATCCGATTTATTGCAAGCAGGACAACTCCAATATTGATTCGTTTGAACTTCAGTTTCTTGCACAACTTGTCCAATTATTTTCATAGATTTGTTTTTATTCAAACTAGCAGGTGTTGAATCATTTTTTTTTTGAACTGGAGTTGAATTTATTTCAGGTATAAAAACAGTTTCTAAGTTTTTATTTTTTTTATTTGGTGTATTCATTCTCAATGCATTCCATTGTTCTTGTAACGATTCTTCTTCTCGTTTTACTCTTAATTGATGCCATTTGTACTCGTCCGCTTCGGTTGGTTCTAACAAACTCTCATCAATTTGAACAGTTGCAACTTCTTGACTAATCAAATCACCATCAGGTAAAGCATTACGTTTAAACGATTGATCTTGACTTTTCGGTTTTGATTGAGATCGGTTAGCACTTTTATCCCCATCTAGAGTCTTCCGTTTCTTATTAGGATTCGGTGTTGTTTGTTGAGGTGTAAACTGAGCGGCCATTTGTTGCTGTGTCGCTAATTCCAATTGTTGTTGTAATTCCAACAGCTGATTTGCATTAAGACTTTGAAGACTAGCCTGAGCGATTAACGCATTAAAATCAAATTGTGGAAACTGCGGCTGAAGGAGGGGTAACAACAACGGGAGCAACTGTGGATTATTACAAGCCTCTTGTAACAGAGCCTCTCTTGCCAGTGCTTCTTGTGTCAACAAATTTTGAGCCAAAACCTCTTGAGCCAGAGCTTCTTGAAACTGTTGATTCAACAATTGTTCTTTTTGGATCTGACTTAACGGTTTTTGTTGAGGTGGATTCGGTGGTCTCGGCTTTGGTTGAGGCTGGTTCGGCGTTTTCGACTTGATCACCAACTTGGGTACTTCAGTCTGTTTGGGAGTCTGAACGGGTGGTTTTGGCTTCGGTGTCGATTTTTGTTTAACAATTTCACCTAGTTCAAGATCAGGTAATGACTGGTTCATTTGCGGTGGGTTAGGTCTTTGAGAAGTCTGAGGCCGTTGTACTTTTTGTGGTTGAGGGGTCGAAAAATTGACCGGCTCCGGCTTTGGCTCGTTCATTTTAATCTTAAGTTTCAACGGTGGTGGTTCTGGAACTTTTTCATCAACCGAAACTTGACTCGTGTCAACAGTCGTTACCGAGGTACCAATAGTCGAAGTATCAACACCAGAACTCGCAGCTGCCGCCAATGCAGCAGCCTTCTCCATTTTTTTCTTCTTTTTCAACAACTTTTTAAGTTTTTTTTCCTCTTTTCGTTTAGCAGAATCTTCGTCATTTTCAGTTTTTTCCTTATCCTTTTTTTTATGTTTCTTCTCACGGTCTTTATCTTTACTCTTACTCTTGTCTTTATTCTTCTTTTTCTTTTTATGTTTCGAGGGTTGATCGGTCTTTACCTCAGTCTTTGGTAAATTTTCATCAGTACATATTGGTTTCCATAAAACAGACTCGGATGCTTTACGTTCAAGACCGTCCATTGCGTTCTCATCAAACGTGTTTATAACCTCTTTCTCACTTTCTGTCTTTGGAAGCGATAATTTCAACTTAGGCACGTGTTCGGACTCTGCAAGACTAATGGCCGGGACTGAAAAGTTCAAGACCTCTTTTTTCGGTTCAGGTTTTGGAGTCTCTTTTATCTTGATCTTAACAGGCGGTGGCGCTGGTTGTGGCGTTGAATATTTTGTGACTAAATTCTCCAACATCTGGTCTATCGCTGAAACTGTTTTGACAGGTGCTGGCTCTTCTATTTTAATCACTTTACCCTCTTCGAGTTTATCACTGATTTGAATGACTGGTTCAGGTTTTTCGCTCTCGGGTTTTTTGATTGGTTTTGGTTCCGGTTCGGAAAGTTCCGACTGAAGTGCACTTGGTAACGATTTGTTCTGTTTAAAGAGAAAATGATTACTAGTCGGTCATAAAACCCCCTTTCCCAGATTGGAGATGCGCCGGAGGCGCAATTCTTTTTGTGGCGAGCGTAGCGAAGCCACATTACATCATTCTGGAGTGTCTTTTGGCCGAAGGCCAACATGCAGCGAAGCTGCACAAACGACCCAGGTGCGCCGAAGGCGCACAAGATTATCATCTGGACAAATTGCACATGGGCTAAAAATTATGTGGCGAGCGTAGCGAAGCCACACTAGATTGTATTGGAGTGTCTTTTGGTCGAAGGCTTACATGCAGCGAAGCTGTACAAAGGATTTTACTGCACCGAAGGTGCACTAGATTAATATCTGGACAAATTAAGCCGGCCAAAACTACAGCAGTATCTTAATATGTGATTTTCGACCTCAAATTCATAATCTGCATAAATGAAAATCTAGGAAAGCCAATTTTTTAGGGGGGGGAATAAATATTTTTTTGCGGTACCCCACCCTCAAAGATCATCTAAATGTCTTTTGTGTCTAAATACTTATCAACTAACTTACGTAAGCTTTTGCAACATAATTGCAAAAGCTTACATATATTTTTAAAGCTTATAATCTCAGCTACAAAATGGTGTTTTTGGTTTTCCGGAAAAAATAATTTTTGACCAAGATAATGCCGCGGAAACCGAAAATTCAACCCGCTAACCCCCATTTTTTCGAAAACTAGACGAATATCATCCTAGAAAGTGAGGGTCTCCAAAAATTTAAAAAAACTTACACAAATATTAATTGCATTGAGATAAACATGTCGTTTATATTTTGATTTAGGTTTGTGAAAATACGGTGGTAATTTGGCACTAGGTGCAATAGGTTCCTTGCTGATATTTTCTTTATTTTTAGCTTTAGGTTCATAAATCGATTTCCAATTCGTATTTTTAAATTTAATTCCATTTTTAATAATGACATGTTCTTCATCTTTGTTTATGTTTTCTTTAACAGTTGAGTCATCAACTAAATTTTGTTGTGATTCGTTAAGAATCGTTTCGGCTTCGACCATTTTTTGTTTATCCAAAGTCATTAACGGCATGTAATCATAAATGAATTCATTTTCTTCATCACTTTGTCGTTCTAAAATTTCTTTATTTTTCGGATCAGAACAATATCCTAAATAGTCGGCGTTATTTTTTTGTTTAACTTTTTTAGCTCTTTTTTTAACATCTTCGGGTAAAAATCGATCGGTTTTATTCGTTTCACAAAAATTATTTGACAAATGTTTTCTAAACTCAAACTCAGGCGTATCTACATACTTAATGTAATCTTCTAAATCATTAATGTTTACTTTGTGTTTTTCGAATGCCCTTGCAACGTCATCCAAACAAGGCTCACTCCTATTTCCCAATTCAGCAAAATCGTGGCTTGTTTTACTCAAAAGACAAATGTAACGTTCTAATATTTCGACAAGAATGTCCATAGCCGAAGCTTGAACCGATTGAAAACCGACAGTCTGTAGGATTTGACCTACTGAGACTTTTAGTAATGATCTAGTGTAGTTTATGGGTGACATGAGATCATTACTTTCGGAATAAAAAAAATTTTTTTATTTTTTTTAATATTTCAATTTTTTTTAATTTATAATTTTTAGGTTTTATTTTATTTTTATCAGTGATTGAGTACTTGAAATGTAATTTGACATGAGTTTGAAAATTTTAATGACAAAATTAACTTTACATTACAACATTTCAGATACAAGAAATTATATTTCAACGGAAAAATTGGATGAGAAAAATGTAATCTACGACCCAAAAACCCCAAGTAATCAATTTTTTGATGGGGGTGAAAAATAAAGAATTTTACCTCTACCCCTCCGCTTTTCGGTACTAAGTGTAAAGATGCTTTATTTAAAATGTCAAGATCTCATGAATGGTAAAAGATATTCTTGCCCTGAAGATACAAAATGAAAGCTAAAAAGCAACCATTGATGACAGGACCAAAATCTTTCAGGTAAAAAAATTCCGTAAATCTAAAATCGGGTAAAAACGGTAAAAAACAGCATTTTTTCAGTTAAATCGTATCTTCTCCAAGGAAACCCCCGATACCCATATTTTTTTACAATCTAGCATCATTAAGAGACGATTCTGCATAAATCTATGGGGCTACTTTTGCAATTTTTACCTTCAATTATGGTGTACTAAGGGGTGCAAAAAGGCATATATTTAAAATTTAGGGTGATACATAAAAATTCGCGTTTTTTAGATAGTAAGTTGTTTTTGATTAAAGCTCTTATGTAAGCTCATAACTTTAGGTCATATTATATATTAGATTAAACAAAATTGAACGCTCTACAAGATGATAAGTTTAAATTTTAAAATTTTTTATTCTAAGTATTTTTAAAATTATGAAAACTCTGATACATCAGCAGCAACCCACGAAATATGTCAAGTAGAAGGTGAGAATGTCCTTAAAGTAGGGAAGGTACAAGCTTGGTTCAATAAGTTTAGCAGTGGTGATGCAAACCTTCGAAGGAAAAAAGGGGTCCTGGAAGACCAGTGAGTTTCGATCAGGACGCCCTGCTTACGGCGGTAAAGAGCAACCCCCGGGTTAGTATTCGCGAATTATCAAGTGACCTTAGTACTTCACAGTCGACCATATTTGGTCACATTAGATTGATCTATAAAGTTAATAGACATTGCCGAGTTGTTCCACACGATTTGAGAACTTTTGATATTCAACGCCGAATCGAGATCTGTGGAAAACTAATCAAAAATTTTCTTGATGAACGATTTTTCAGAAGGGTAATTACTTGCGATGAGAAATGGGCCTATTTTTGAAATACTGATGACAGAAACCAGTGCTTGGACCCATCTCAACCAGCCCTACCAGTCGTTAAAAGAGGACGATTCGAAAAGAAGGTAATGTTATGCGCATGGCGGAATTACCAAGAGGAGTTACCGAAAGCTTGATTTGTTTCTTCAAGATAACGCAAAACCGCATTCCGCGAGAAAACCCAAGCAAGTCTAAAAAGTTGAAAAAACGATTGAAATCAATTGATTCTCTTAATTGATCAACTATGAAAATTTGGACTAATCTCAATTTTTTTCAATTGAAATCGATTGAAATCAATTGAAAAAAAAAATCTTTATAATTGAATTTAATGGAAAAAATTTACTTTTCAATTCACGAAGAATGGAAATTAAATTGAAAAAATATATTTTTCAATTAGCGGAGAATGGAAAAAAAATTGAAGTTTATTGAAAAAAATTTTAGTTTCAAATGTCTTTATTCAAAAAAATGTAAGTTTGTAAAAAAAATTATTTTTAAGTAAATAATGTAAAAAATAGTATTCATTTCGGTGCAAAGCCGGTGTTTTCATCATCATCTTCATCTTCAAACGAAGAATATGTCTGACTCTTATGTGAGGATACATTTTCTTTTGCGAACGAAATCTCATAAGACGATTTCGATAAGTTGTTGAAGTTGAACGATGCACTCGAGTTGTTTTGATAATATGGATACGTAAATAAATGATTATTATTTACTTGCTCTAACAACACATTTCTTGTCTGCATTTGAGAATAATCAAAGTATGCGACGTTTAAGTTTTGTAGCAATTTCTGTCGGAGCAGAGCAAAATCTTTTAAAACAAATTAAAAAGTTAATTAATTTTTTTAAGAAATTGAAATTATTACAATTATGTTCAATTTTTTTTGTTAATTTAGATTCTTAATTCAGAAAAATAAAATTGATTGATCTCAATCAATAATATTGTTAAGTTAGATTTGCATTTTATAGCTATAAAAATAAAATTTTGTCTACGGTGGTATTGCTATAAATGAATCTTAAAACGTGGGTTTTGGCAATGTATATGGGAATACAGTGGGCTCGCTTTAATCCGAACATTTCCGGACCCAGAAAATTTAGTTTGGATAAAATAATCCGGATTAAACCCGTACATTTACATGTATGGAGACCTGAATGGGAGACAAATTTTAACCGAACTGGTAAAAAATTCGGATTAACGTAGTTCGGATTAAAGTGAGTCGACTTTACTTCCAGAATACTAACAAATGAATCCACAAGTGTATTCTTAATATATTCTATGTGTTTTTTAAAAGGAAAAAATACATAATTTTGAAAATAATGTATTCCTGAAAACTCAAAGAATTCTTATGTGTATTGCAGAATCCTTCCAGATGTATTCCAGAAAACTTTAAAAAAATACATCTTTAAAGAATACATTCAAGAGTTCCGTAGAAACAAGAATACACCAAGAAAACACAAAAAATTCATCTAGAAAACTTATTGAATACACTGGGAATACGAAAGAATCGCGAACGATATCCAAACCCCAATCAATTAAGCTTTTGATGACGCAGATCGGATTTATCGAAATTATAGTCCGGATTATAATCAACCAAAAAAATTGAGGCTGGTGAAATGGAAGATCTGTACACAAGAGATCTATTAAAAGATTAACTTGCTGAAAATAGCAGAGTTCACGATTATTTATCAAATATTGCATGTTTTTAAAAAAACAAAATAACAACGAGATCGAATTCTAGTATTTCTCTGTTTGTCTTTGTGTTTTTGTGTATTGTAAGCAAAAATCAATAAAAAGATAAAATTAAATAATTTATTTTTTAAAAAATCAAAATTATGTAAAATAAAATTAGTTTTTAAAATCTGTCTCGATTAGTTTTCAGTTTTAGTATGATTTGATTTTACATCTAATCCTGATAATCCCCCTATGTTTGGTCCAATTAATCTTGAAATCCAAAATCTTCACAAGCTTATTTTGGGTCCAAAATAAGCTAATTTCTGATTTCATTTCTTAAATCTACCTCTTGGGTATTTTGATCAATTTTTGATCAAAATTACTGTCAGAAATTAGCTTTTTGAACTCAAAACATGCTTGATTCGATTCCAAACTTCAAGATAATCGGACACAATCATAGGGTTCATATCAGGATGAAATGTAAAACCATTTCATACCAATTACTGAAACGAACGTCATTAACTGATTCAAAAAATTTTAAGGATTGAAAAAATAAAACATAAAAAGTATAAAAAAAATAAAAAATAAAAATCATAAAAAATAAAAAGTAAAAATTTTAAAAATGAAATTTAACCGTTAAAGGACCATTAGATTTTGAACCATCAATTTCAAAATTGAACTTTTTACATTGGTTTCCGTTTACAGGAATGCGACCATTCTCTAAATCTGATCTTTTTTGAGTATCAACTTGCATATCCGTAGCAAAAGTTTTGATTCCTGTTTTAACGTACGTAGGTTTGCCTTTATCGCTTATATAAAATACACCTCCTCGCGGACCTTCAAATAAATCTTTTCCATTAGCACTGCCGGTGCTTGTATAATAAGCAAAAGCTTCTTGTGCTGGTCTCTTTAAAGATTTTCTTTCATTGTTGATTGGATTTATTTGATTTTCTAAAATAAAATTTAGACTAAAAAAATTTAAAAAATATAAGGTTTAAAATGTTTACAAAAATATACCTAAATTCTGTTTTAATGTATTTATTTCTTGATCTTTAACTTGAATTTTTTCTTTCAGATCGTTTAATTGGAAAAGGCATTCGGATAACTGCGAAGGCAAATCATTTAAGTCAGCTTGGAAGGTTAAAAGTGAATGATTTAACTGGTGAATTCTTTTTCTTTGCTCAATTATAACTTTATTTCTTGGGTTATATGGACAATGCTTTGCTCTTAAAATAAATTAGATTATTTAGAATTAAAATTAGAAAAAACCCATCAAAACCAAAGATACTTGTAATGCTTATTATGCTTTTCATTCACATTACCGGAACCATCACAACCAGGATAACCACATTTAGATGAATATGCTTCTGGATTAAAAACGATACCGTAATTTAAAAGGTCATATTCGTCAAATTCAGATACTTGATATTGATTTTTGAATTCTTGAAACTGGCTAGTAATTTTTTTTCTAAAATCACGTTTGACATTGAATATCGTGAAGTAAAAAGATTCAATTATTAAAAGTTACATTTCATCAATTAGTTGGTTATTTTTTAGCATTTCTTCGTTTAATTGATTTCTAATATGTTGGACAGATACTTCATTAAGTTCTGATTCGGAATTATTGTTGTTGACTTTCAATTGATCGTTTTCATTAAGTAACTGAGTGACTTGTGTTTGGAGTTGGTCTATTTGAGCCTTTTGATTTTGAATGGTTTGGTCCCTTTAGTAAATTCGAGTGAATAAACTTCGCTTATCATAAAATTGAATTTTTAAGTCTTACTTTTCTGAATTTGGTTTGTTGTTGAGCTTCAATCGGCCATTTTCTTCAAGCAGCTCAGTTACTTGTGTTTTGAGCTTACCGATATCAACATTTTTGGCTTGAATTGTATTTTCCCTAGAGATATTTAAAAAAAAAAATTAACTTCTGATAACAAAACAATTTAATAAAGCTTACTTTTCATTAACTGTTTTTATGTTGTTGAGCTTTAATTCACCATTTTCTCCAAGCAAGCTAGTCACTTGTTTTTGGAGACGGTCGATTTCAGTATTTTTAGCCTGTGTAGCCTTGAACCTTTAAATTTTTATAATTTAAAATGCTCAATTTTAGATAAAAAATAAAAGCTTTAATACTGTTCTGATTCGGTATTATTGTTGTTGACTTTCAATTGATCGTTTTCATTAAGTAACTGAGTGACTTGTGTTTGGAGTTGGTCTATTTGAGTCTTTTGATTTTGAATGGTTTGGTCCCTTTAGTAAATTCGAGTGAATAAACTTCGCTTATCATAAAATTGAATTTTTAAGTCTTACTTTTCTGAAATTGTGTTGTTGTTGAGCTTCAATCGGCCATTTTCTTCAAGCAGCTCAGTTACTTGTGTTTTGAGCTTACCGATATCAACATTTTTGGCTTGAATTGTATTTTCCCTAGAGATATTTAAAAAAAAAAATTAACTTCTGATAACAAAACAATTTAATAAAGCTTACTTTTCATTAACTGTTTTTATGTTGTTGAGCTTTAATTCACCATTTTCTCCAAGCAAGCTAGTCACTTGTTTTTGGAGACGGTCGATTTCAGTATTTTTAGCCTGTGTAGCCTTGAACCTTTAAATTTTTATAATTTAAAATGCTCAATTTTAGATAAAAAATAAAAGCTTTAATACTGTTCTGATTCGGTATTATTGTTGTTGACTTTCAATTGATCGTTTACATTAAGTAACTGAGTGACTTGTGTTTGGAGTTGGTCTATTTGAGCCTTTTGATTTTGAATGGTTTTGGTCCCTTTAGTAAATTCGAGTGAATAAACTTCGCTTATCATAAAATTGAATTTTTAAGTCTTACTTTTCTGAAATTGTGTTGTTGTTGAGCTTCAATCGGCCATTTTCTTCAAGCAGCTCAGTTACTTGTGTTTTGAGCTTACCGATATCAACATTTTTGGCTTGAATTGTATTTTCCCTAGAGATATTTAAAAAAAAAAATTAACTTCTGATAACAAAACAATTTAATAAAGCTTACTTTTCATTAACTGTTTTTATGTTGTTGAGCTTTAATTCACCATTTTCTCCAAGCAAGCTAGTCACTTGTTTTTGGAGACGGTCGATTTCAGTATTTTAGCCTGTGTAGCCTTGAACCTTTAAATTTTTATAATTTAAAATGCTCAATTTTAGATAAAAAATAAAAGCTTTAATACTGTTCTGATTCGGTATTATTGTTGTTGACTTTCAATTGATCGTTTTCATTAAGTAACTGAGTGACTTGTGTCTGGAGTTGGTCTATGTGTTCTTTTTGGTTTTGAATGGTTTGGTCCCTTTAGTTAATGCGAGTGAATAAACTTCGCTTATCATAAAATTGAATTTTTAAGTCTTACTTTTCTGAAATTGTGTTGTTGTTGAGCTTCAATCGACCATTTTTCTTCAAGCAGCTCAGTTAATTGAATTTTGAGCTTTACGAAATCAACATTTTTGGCTTGAATTGTATTTTCCCTAGAGATATTTAAAAAAAAAAATTAACTTCTGATAACAAAACAATTTAATAAAGCTTACTTTTCTGAATCATTTTTTACCATGTTTACCCTTAAGTGGCCGTTTTCACCCATTAAATCTGTATTTTGTTTTTGCAAATTATCAATTTGATTGTTTAATCGCATTATTTCTTCTTCCAAATTGTTAATTTCTTTTTTTTGATCAATTAATCGCGAATTGAAAGCTTCTTTTTCACTTTTTAAATCATATTCAAAATCTTGTTTCAACTTGCATTTTTCGTTTTTTAAAAGTTGATTTTCTCGCTCTAAATCCTTGTGAGAATCTATTTCCTTTTGTCTTTTTGGACAATTGTTTAAGGTTGTGTGCTTTTTGTGAGCTGAATTTACGTTTCCCTCTCCATCACATTTTGGGTACGGGCACTTTCTTCCCTTAAATTGTGATTCAAGCGAATTATATTGATTTTTTACTTCAATCAACTCTTTTTGAAGGTTTTTGATATATTCCTCTGTATCCCTTTGGTATTTTAAAGATTGTTTAGATCTTAAAATAAAATAATTTATTTACAAATTTTATTTTTGTCGAACTTAAAAACCTACAAATTATCGACTTTGGACTGAATATTTGCCTTCTCTTTTAGTATTACTTCTTCATTTTCTTGAAAATCTTTTAAAAAGCTGCTCTTTTGATTTTAATTGATTTTTGTAAGCGTTCTAAAAAAATATTAATTCAAAAATTTTTTTTTTTAAATTAATATTTTCAACACAATTTACTTCTAAATCCATAAATTCGGTTCTCAGATGATTAATAGCATCTTCGTTTTCAGAAGTCATAAGGATCATCTTGTTATTTAATGCGTCGATTTCTTCATAAGCTTTTATCAAATCATTGTTTAAATTTTGCAAATTTTCACAATCATCAATATTCATGGATCGATTGTGAATCGGTGTTGAGGAACCATTTACTAACTTTAAAAAAAAAATTCAAACAATCTATACAAGATGTGTAGAAAAAAGTCTTAAATTTACTCGATTGTTAATTTTTGGTTCTGTGTCAGGAACAAAATTCTGAACCTTCTGAACAATAGAAGTAGACACTTGTTCAATCAATTCAATCGATTTATTCTATAAAAAAAACAATATATTTTTAATTTTAGAAATTTTTTAATTGTATACCTTTATTTTTTCAAAAAAGGAGGAGTTCATCATTTCGTCCTCTTTTTTCTGAATGTTTTCTTCGAGGTATAGTAGCGATGTTGTTCTTGTTGGACTATTCAAAAACTTAATGAAATTCTTGTTTCCATTAATATTAACCTTCATGTTCTCGTCCATTTTACTGGTTTTTTGTGAATTCGAGACCAAAAAAGCTTTAGGAATTCGTAATTCAGTTCTTTTTTCAGTTTTTTCTTCTAGGATCGAATCCGAATTTCTTCTTTTACAATCGTTTGATGACATTTTTGGTTTTTATGTTTTTTGGTTAAAATTTTTCGAGTCTAAAATAAATTAAAAATTTTCAAAAAGACAGCTCCAAGAAATGGTATTAAGATTAAAAAAATTAGTTGGCAATTAAATGTTAGCAATAGCAGTATAATTTGATATTTAATGATTATATAAAAGAAAAAGATAATTGCTGAGGTTTGGTGTCGGTTGTAGGTCTTTTTGGGTCTAACCGAATGATATAATTACCAACACTTATTGTTGATTTATTGCAAGTAATGAAAGAAAAAAGAATAAATCCATTTTAAACATTTAATTTACCTTTTTTTTTTCATTACTTGCCATTTAAAAGTAGAACACATTAAATAAAGGAACCTAATAAAGGAGACTTTTTCATCGGGACTTAAATAACACACTTTTCAAAGTTACTATATTTATAAGGCTTTTTAAGACTTAAGTTATTTTACGTTCAAGTTAATCTGACTGTTTAAAACAGGTATATTTATTTCGGCTTTTTCAAGAGCTAAAATTCTGACTCTTTTATATTTTCAAAGTGACTGTATTTTGTTAAGATTTATTTCATGTGATCATAGAAATAACTAATTAAATGAAAGAATTTAATTAATTTAATCTTGAAATGATGAATTAAAAATCGGTGTTTAAAAAATTGGAATAAATCTAAATTTTTGAATCAAAAAAAAATAATAAAAAAAATGGGTAAATTTAAAAAAATTTATTAAATTTTAATACAGTATGTTAAATGAAAAGAATTCGTAAATTGATAATATTTATTTTTTTAATTTTTTTTTTAGGAGTTTCCATCGGCAACTGACCATCTAAAGCAAAAATTTCGTTGCAGCTGAAGCTGTTCTTCTGTTAAATCTTCTGCAAAAATGAATTCTTCCTCGGCCTCTGATTTATTCGGGTAAACTGGATGCTGAACAGCTTTTTCGAAATTTTTCTGGTTTGTTTTTTTGTAATTGTCAACAATCTCCGAATCAACTCGACTTTGTGATTCCCAAGATCTGTAAAAATAAAATTTAAGGAATGGGAAAAAAGTTTGAGAAATTAATTTACGGTCCGTATTTCGTTCTCATGACTTCTTGCCAGTCCAAAAAGAGCTCGACCTTCTTTGATATTGGGTTTACGCGATCATTTAAAATTGATTTAATCTAAAAGAAACATTTAGTTTTAATTGAAAGTTAAAAAAATGAATTGTTTTTTAGCTTTATCAAAGGCGCTGTGAAGTTCATAGCAATTTTGCGGAATCGTTATAAAAATTGTTCTAGTGGTAATCGAAACTGTAATCGAAATTAAGCGCCTTCAAAAACTCTGAAAATTCTCAAAATGCAAACCATTAAAAAAGATTTAAAATAACTGCGTAATTAATTTGCAGAGTTTTTGCAAACGCTTAATTTAGATTACACAAATTTTGTTTCAGAAAAGACAAGTTATATCGAGGCTGTGAACCACTTGAACAATTTTTATAACGATTCTACAAAATTGCTATTGCTTTATTGCTATGAACTTCAAAGCGCCTTTATCGAATTAAATAACCATCCCCACAATCTGCCTCACCCAAGCGAAGTGATTTTATTCCAACATTCAAAAAGAAATCAAAGTCTGCCTCATCATCACTTTAAAATAACATTCGCCCAGGAAAACACCCAAACGAAGTCATTTTAATCTAACTTTTTCAATCAAAATAACAAGGCCAGAGTCTGCCTCATCATCCCTTTAAAATAACATTCGCCCAGGAAAACACCCAAACGAAGTCATTTTATACCAACATTCAAAAAGAATCAAAGTCTACCTCTACATCAATTTAAAATAACATTCGCCCAGGAAAACACCCAAACGAAGTCATTTTAATCAAATTTTCTCAATCGAAATAACAAGGCCAGAGTCTGCCTCATCATCCCTTTAAAATCACATTCGCCCAGGAAAACACCCAAACGAAGTCATTTTATACCAACATTCAAAAAGAATCAAAGTCTACCTCTACATCAATTTAAAATAACATTCGCCCAGGAAAACACCCAAACGAAGTCATTTTATACCAACATTCAAAAAGAATCAAAGTCTACCTCTACATCAATTTAAAATAACATTCGCCCAGGAAAACACCCAAACGAAGTCATTTTTATCTAATTTTCTCAATCGAAATAACAAGGCCAGAGTCTGCCTCATCATCCCTTTAAAATAACATTCGCCTAGGAAAACACCCAAACGAAGTTTCTTCCAAATTAGTTTTATAATATTACCTTAAATTTCACGTTTCTTATATCGTAATTTGTTGATTCTTTAAATTTTTCTTCCAATTCTTTTCTTTTTATATCATTTTCCATCTCAGACATAATATTTGCGACATCTTCTTCATCTCGACTATGACTTGATCTTGATTCTTCACTAATAATATGATCGACATTCCGTGTAATTTTTGGTGGAGTCAACGAATCATTACTCTGATCCGGATTTATCGATTGACGCTTTCGAGGTCTCGTATTCAAAGAAACGTCATTTTCATTGTGCTGAGTTTTTACCGTCTCTTCTGCTTTTTTATTTATTTTTTGAATATTAATTGAGCTTTGCGTACCTTGTTTTTCTGGTGTTTTTGTTTGACCGTTATTGTTTGATTGTTTAATTGGTTCTTTGCTATTTTGACTAGGCTCTCGGCTAACGCTTTTTTCACTCGGTTGAGTTTTTTTGCCAAGTTTTTGTGGCGTTTTTTTGACTTGGAGATTCGCAGGTTCGAAGAGAGGTAATAAAAAGCCGTCTGCGCTTTTTGTTCTTTTAACAATGTCGTTTTTGCTTGCACCTGTTGGTTTGGCTTGTTGACTTTTGATTTGGTTTTGTGACTCTTGCATTTTGTTAGAAAGATGCTTATCTATGTTATTTTGAATAGGTTCTCGGCTAACGCTTTTTTCACTCGATTGAGTTTTTTTGACCAGTTTTTTTGGATTTTTTTTGACTTGGAGATTCGCAGGTTCGAAGAGAGGTAAGAAAAAGTCGTCTCCGCTTTTAGACCTTTTGACAATGTCGTTTTTGCTTGCATCTGTTGGTTTGGCTTGCAGACTTTTGTTCTGCTTTTGTGACTGTTGGTTCCTGTTGTCATTTTCAGAATTTTTTTTTAATTGAAATTTCGCAGGTGGTGGAGGTGGTGCCGCCAATACCTCGTTAGCTGTTTTACTTTTGTTTTGACAGCCATTCGATTGTGTTTCGTTGGTTGGTTTGTTTTGGTTATGTTGTGTTGTCGATTTCGGACTTATCTGTTCACTTTTTTTGTTTTTTTTCTTTCGGTTTTGTGACACTTGGTTTTGAACTATTTTTTCTGATTGACCGTTATTAGATTGTGGCTTATTTTTTTGAATATTTGGTGCTGTTAATTGGGTTCTAATTCGATTGGGACTACCGATTGACTTTTTTTTGTTTGTGTTTTTTGACACTTGTTCATGTTTCGATTTTTTTTGATGGAGAGTTTTGCAAATCTTTGACTTCTTCAGACACTTCCCGATCTTCGGCTATTTCTCTTGACCGTTTATCCGTTGACTCGACCGTTGACTGGACTGTTGACTCGACTGTTGATTCGACTGTTGACTCGACTGTTGACTCGACTGTTGACTCGACCGTTGATTGACCGTTTGTTGACTGTGGCTGATTTTTTTGTTTGTTTGTGTCTGTATTGATTGTCGCACTTTGATTCTGGCTTACTTGTTCAGATTCTTTTTTGTTATCAACATTCTTCGTGTTTCTTTTTATTTGGTCAAGAGCTTCTTTTTGTTCCAAAATTACGGAGATGTTTTTTTGATATGAGATTGGAGTAGATGTCTTCAATCAACTCTACTACAAATTCTATTTTGTCTTTTTTGGTGATAAAATCATAATCAAAATTGTCTGCGAAATATTTGTTTTGGACCATAAAGTCAGGAACGAGTTTTTTTTCTTTTAAAAAAAAAATAAAAATATGTAATATTAAATTGTTTTTTTTAAAAATACCCTTAATCTCATTCTTGAACGATTCAAGCGAAATTATTTTGTTGAAAATGATGCAATACAATATTTTGCAACCAAATATGCAACTCTTCGGTTTGTTTTTATTTTGTTTTCCTCTTGTATGTTTAGTTAATAAAGATTACAAATTTTGATTAAATATTTTCTGAATCTAAATTTTTTAAATTACTTGTGAAGAGCATGAAGACGAATTAGTTCCAGAGCTAGTGTCTGATGAAAATATTTGTTTGAAAAGGGTCAGGCTATTGAGCATATTTAAAATTTCTAAATGATTGTCCTTTAAAAAAATTGATTAGATAAACCTTTTAATTTTTTAGCTGTTTAAATTAAAAAAAAACCTTTTGTTCTTGACATATTTGAAATGTGCTTTGAATATTATTTGTGAACTCATTATTAGCATCGTAGAGTTCGTATGAGTTTTTAACTGTATTAAAGTTAGGGTACATGAAAAGCTGTTCCCTGCTTAATTCTTCGACATTGAAATGGTAATATTTTTCTCTTAAAAGAAAACTAATTAGATAAAGTCTTTTTTATTAAGATGTAAAGAACATACCTTTTAAGTAATTTAGAAAACACTTCTCATTGTATTTCATTGTCGAAGTCATCAAAATTTTTTTTCAATGAGGCAAAGCATTTGTATATAAAAAACCTCTCGAGATCCTTTCTATTTTTGTTTCTTGTCTCCTGCATTTTTTTAGGTACATTTTTTCTGAACTAAATAATATTAATTGTTTGAGATTATATTATAAAAATTTATAACAATAAGCAGCTTTTTATTTTCTGCCAATATTTAGTCATCAGAATAATTTTCGTAAGAAATAAATATATTTCATCGTAAATAAAAAATTTTTTATATAAAAATAATAGTATTAGGGACGACAGGACCAGTTCGAAGGATCTAAAAAGCTTTGTTCGAAGTATTTAATGATACTTCGAACGCCAAAAAAGTGGACAAGTTTATCAAATTGATGAGAATTATGAAAGGAAAAAATCCCCGAGAATATTTACCTAAATAACATACATTTTGATTTATCCGAATGTTCATAATTCAATTTTTCACGAAGTGTTAAATCATTTCGATCTTTGTTTGTTGTGGTCCAATTGATCCCGCCATTCACTACATGCTCACAATCGATCATTTCACCCAGTCGATCTAAAATACTCAACTTTGTCTTGTTTAAACTTATAACAATCAGTTAAAATGAACCCGTTGTCTTGCGCTAGTTCATTAATGACTCAGAAGTCTTTGTTTGAACGTTTTGATGGATCTAGCTCAAACAAGTTCCCGCCTTGTCCCGCTGCTAGAGTCACATAAACCGATGAGTCTTGGTAAATAAGCAGATGTTTAAATGAATCGAAAAAAGTTTGACATTAACAACCGATTCTTTCCAAACGAAGATCATGAGTCCTAAAACAAAAAAGGACCGTTAGAGAGCCATTAAACTTTTTTACGAATTTATATTCTTAAACAAAAATGCAAATTTTTAACTTATTTCTAATTTAAATACTATTTTGTAAAATAACAGTCTGAAAATGTTCATGGTCTAGTTACGAAATCAAGATCCTCAAGATCCATTTAAAATAACATTCGCCCAGGAAAACACCCAAACGAAGTCATTTTATACCTAAATTCAAAAAGAAATCAAAGTCTGCCTCATCATCACTTTAAAATAACATTCGCCCAGGAAAACACCCAAACGAAGTCATTTTAATCTAACTTTTTCAATCAAAATAACAAGGCCAGAGTCTGCCTCATCATCCCTTTAAAATAACATTCGCCCAGGAAAACACCCAAACGAAGTCATTTTATACCTAAATTCAAAAAGAAATCAAAGTCTGCCTCATCATCACTTTAAAATAACATTCGCCCACGAAAACAACCCAAACGAAGTCATTTTAATCTAACTTTCTCAATCGAAATAACAAGGCCAGAGTCTGCCTCATCATCCCTTTAAAAGAACATTCGCCCAGGAAAACACCCAAACGAAGTCATTTTATACCTAAATTCAAGCTGAGATGTAAAATGCGTCCCGTAAACTCGATTGGCTTTCGAGTTCGGGACGTAGCTGCATGGAAGTTCTGCGCGAGCTAGTGCCAATTTTTGCTTTTTCGGCAAAATTACTTTATTTTGTCATTTTATAAAGACGATTAGACTTGAACTTTTGAGGATCAACTGCGCACCACCCATCGATCAAGTTCAAAACTTTTATTGGGAAAAAATTTATTATTTTTATTTAAAAAATTTAAGGTTCATTTTTGAATAAAATAACGCAACAAAAGGGCATAATAAGAAGAATTTCATTCTTTTAAACAATTGACTTACCATAGGATAGTCCTTCATCATTTTGTCCATTCAAACTAATTCATCATCTTCATTTTATCCATTTCGTCTTTTACAACTTGGCTGATGGCTCATTGTGTCCAAACTCTCCAAATTCGGGCACAAAGTCTTAATTTTGTTGTCTTTTTTCTTCAATTCACTTAAACTAGGAAAGAGTTTTGTTTCTCTTTATCATCATCGATTAAAGTCTCTTGATCCAACACAAGATGTTTACAAACCGATTTTTTTTGCAACTTCTTTTCGAGTTGAACTAACCATTGTGGTGCTAGATGTACATTTTTTAACAAGACCCATTTTTCCTGTTTTCGATGAGTTGTTTATCGCTTTTTTCGGGGGGGGACTTGGGTAAAACCTTTGGATGAACCGATTGCAATGCGATTAGTTGTTTGTTATTCTCGGCTGCGAGGTCTTCAACACGACCTGATGCATTGTAACCAGCTACTGAGCACATTAAGATAGGCGTCGTTGCTTTTATTTCATTTTCAACAATATAACACAAGTCTAACAGCTTTTCGGCTTGATTTAAAAATTCTTCACCAAACACTGAACTCACCAATGTTTCAGCTGTTGTTATGACTCGATCGGGACGAAGTGCATTGATAAACAATAATTTTTTGATAGAATTAGTTGTTTCTAAGAGATCAATTACGCCTTGTTTTGGTTGTCTTTCGTTTGTTTTAATTGATAAAAATTTCTTTAAGGACATTCATAGTGAAGTAGACGTTCGAGCAAGCTTGTGATGGAGCCAACACTCACATTGAGTCTTTCACAAATCCAATCTCTTTTCTGCAACGTCCGGACGCTCGGTTTTAAGAACGTGATGAAAACTTTGTGATTGTAACCTTGAACGAGTGTCTGGAAACTTAACCAAAGTCGATCGAGAACAAATGTCCGGTGGAAATTCAACAGTCGGATCACGGGTTGACAAGAACATTGTAAACATGGTGAAAAATCGATGTCTTGATCACCAAGAGTTATCAAAACCCGACCACCTGAACGTCTTATTTCCCTGTTCAAAACCGGGTTAAGGATCGGATCGTAATTTTCGGACGTCTTGTATCAAAATTGGGTTACCAAAACGAAGGCCACTTTCTAAATTCGTACGGAACGATGTGTCCAAAAATGATGTTCGAGGAATCTTCTCGTCCTTGTACATGTTCAAATGAACTCAGTGGTGTTGCCTGAGGGGTCTATTATGAGTGGATAAACATTTAATCTTCATTTTTTCTTATATCTTTGTTGATATTTTACTAGTCTGAACGTTTATACTCGTGGAGAGAAAATTGTCATTATCGTTAATACCACGGATAACCTTCCAATCGCTTGTCTCTTGGTTTAGGATTAAACAAACCGATTCGAGACCAAGTTTAACAGCAGCTGGCGGATTTACCAAGCTTTTCAACTCGACTAAATGTTGACGGTTGATTGATTTTACAGCTTGTTGAGCTTTAGCAAGTTTGACCTGTATTTCATGTGATGCGACTTTCTTTTTTTCGGCTTCTTGTTGATCAGTCATCATTTGTTTCAATTTTGAGTTAGCTTCGTTATTTTTTTTCTCAAGCTCGGTTCGTTTTACTGCCAAGCTCTTCTGTAACTCTTAGATTTGGTTAATATTTTATTTGATCTTTGCAAAACAAATGTTCAAGTGGACTTGTTGATCCTCTAACTCAGAACGTTTCTCATTGTACAACTTAGCAAAATGATTGATAAAGTCTAAATAATGACGTGGGGTTATAGTTGTCTCATGACTCCTTTCTTTTGTAACCGAGTGTTTCGCTTGGTGTAATGAGTCGTGGATTTGAACAAAGGTGTTGACAACCGCATAACGATGCCCGCCGGGTTGCATACTCGGCTCATGTCAAATTGGAAGAGTGTTTGGTGAGAAGTAGCCTGATTTTTCGAGGTCACTTCTAATCGTAGACTCTTTACCACTTGATAATAAGCGTGAATGACTCCAATCAGCGCACCAGCACAACACACAACGATTGAATAAAGCAGGTGATGTTTGATGCACGAGTTTTTAACCCGTCTGCACTCGGGTTCATGGTAAACACAACGTGAAGATTTTTCATGACTTCGTTTTGTAAACCATTTGTACAATTCTTCAGATGAGTCCAACATTAACCCGTCTCGTTGAGCCCCTTCTTTACATTGAGTCATCAAAGTCGAGTACTCGTCACCTTCAAAAAGTCCTGTGATTGAGACGTTTAGTTTGGAACATGAAATTCGAAATTTTTGACGAATAATTTTTGATTTATGATGTCTGAAATTATTATTTTTTGGTATATATTTTTTATTTTTGGATACAAATTGATCAAGTTGGAACGTTATTGTTTTATTTTTTCGTACCCACCAAGAAGGTCACTTGTGTCTGTTGAATTTTTGACACTGAATTCTACCAGGGTCTTACCCAACATTGCAGCTACAAGACGGACAAGACTTGTTTTGCCGGTTGAGGACTGACCAAATAGTACAATCATCCAGTTCATTTCAACAAACTTTAAAACACATTCTAAGTATTGTAAATTTTTGTTAGTAAAAACATAACTTTGGAAAATTTTAGGAAATTTTGAGATATGTTTGAAGCAAAGTCTTGGCCTATTTGAACATCTCCGTGACCTAAACGGACCATGATACCATCTCGTTTGTAAGCTTCAACCCCGAATGAGTTTTTTAATTTTTCATAGACCAAACTTTTGTCTTTGAGATCACGAAAACGACTAAGGAGCGTAAATCAAATAAATAAAATCTCCAGGTTTTTTTGACCCAGTTTTTTGACACGGTTTTTTAGGACCCTTAAATCACACCAACGGAACAAATCTCTTAAATTAAACTTCCACGGTAATCCTAAAGTACCCCATGACTTTTAAAAAACATTTTCGAGTCGATAAAAGTGGTAAAACTCGATCATTTTTGATAAGACTTCGCGGTCTATTTGATCATAAATTTAACCGGTAATGTGTAAGAAGTCATTTTGAGTCATTTTATCGACGTATACTTTTGAGAACCGGTTGAGAAACGAATTTGGTAGACCTTTACCGACCTCCGCCTTGACAGTACGGGTTTTGACATGCGAATTCTTTGAGCCCTTTTTAATCGGCTTTCAATTTTCTGTTGAGTACGGTGATATAAATTTCGTTACGAATGGTCAAACAGAGATTTTAGAGCCTTCTAGAACTGATTTGGTTGCTAGGATTAATCTCAGTCCAACATGATACCCAGTAGCCTTTTTTTGAGAGCTAGTAAGAACGGTTCCGTCAAGCCCATTCCGAATGTTTTGTTGGAATATTGTACCGAGTCGCGAAACGGGTATCAGCGCCGAATAATTTCATTTAAATCGGTTTGTTCTGACAAATTAAATTCGTAATTACTTTATTGTTTGTTAGACCTACCGAGGGCTTCGATTTTAAAGATGTTTTACCAACACCTGGAGGATCCTTGCTAACATGACAGTGAGTCCATTACCATACACACGCATGACCCCTTGACGAGATTACTCGAAGTAGTCCTCGGATCAGATACAATATTTAATACAAATTCACGGATGTACAAGTTCTCTGAATTATCATCAAGTATTAACGATTCAACGCTATCCAAAACCTCACATTGACGTCTAGGAATGTCCCACTCGTCTAGTAATAAATCCGATACCTATGTCGCATTACTTGGCCTACCAACCCTATCAAAATTTAAAACAAACACAAAAAAATAAATTTTAATCTCGTGTCCATTGACATCCTACCAGGAGATCCTCCGGCTAATCCTTAGCGTGAGTCGTGATTAACAATCTGATTCCTAAGGATCCAATAGTCCTTAAATATTACCGTAGTAAAGTGTCCCTAGTTTGAGTGATAATCGATTTGTCAAGGACGCTACATGTACCGGTCTGGACTCGTTGGACTTTACCCTTGATCTTACTTGTCTTAGCAAGTAAATGTTTGGTCTTGGACTGATTTTGTAAGAAGTTACGATGAAGTTGATGAGTGGAGAGTTGTTTACAGTCGGGTAAGTACTGCGAGGTAATGATTTTGATGAGTATGGCGAGGTCGTTTTCGTTCTTCGATTTCATCGACAAAGATATCGGTGAATCGTTTTTCGATATGTGGAGGGTAGGTTTTCCTTACCAACGTCCGATGCTGGAGTTCATAGCGCCGTATAGAGACGAAATTCCATCGAATGGACGTTTTAACGGCTCATGATCGCCTTTTTCATCTAAAATAATAGCGCGAATGTCCCGATTCAGTGTTGTC